>QPEY01002066.1:51600-125534 GCA_014706445.1 Hydra viridissima | reverse complement strand
TATTTTAACACCAAATAGGTCTTATATAATATTTTATTTGACCTTATTTGACGTAGGAGAACGTATTCTTTCATACAAATAAATACATGTTTCTTAATATAAACTTCAAAGATATAAACTTCAAACATAAGAGTTTAATAGTACTAAAGAAATATCAACACGAAAATAGTTAGGTCTGATGAAACTAATAGGCTTATAGTGTCACTAATAATAACTTTGATAATGTAATTACATATCATAATATTATACATACATAGACCCACTTTACTCCACCTGATTCTATTTCAAATTTTAAACAAACCATGTGGGTTAGTGTCTTAAAGGTATACTTAAAATAGAGTAATTTAACTTTCAAAATAACCATTTTTCATACGCTTATGCCTTATTTGAATATATTTTCTCTGAAGTTTAAAAACGGAGAAAAAATGACTTTTTTTATGTATCAAGCATTTTAGCTAATAAAGTACCGTTTCTAACAGCATAGCTAGGTTATATTTAAAAATTAATAAGCCTAATATATCATAACAAAGTGGTAAAAATTATAACTTTATACATAAAGCCATTATCAATATAACATATATGAATTAGACTCAGATTACCTCGCAGACCCACATTACCCCACCCGACCCTACTATAATTTATTCAAATTCAAAATTGAAAAGTTTTCATATCGAATAAACAAAATTTTCTTGAAACAAATCATATTTAACATACTTATGAGTTTGATTATTTATGTATTTGTAACAAAAAAACTAAGATAAGAAGTAACAAAAAGCAAGCCGAAGTAACAAAACTTCATGATTCTCAGTTCGACCCTAAATATTGTCATCTTCATTAAAAATTTGTTTTACGCGTTTTTCCCTCCTTAGAACTCAAAATAGTGAAAGTAAAAGAATATAATCATAAATCAATAATGTTAAACCAAGATTACTTATTGTGTTGCCCATTTTTATGTTACAAAACTATTGCATATTTGTGAAATAACAGTTAAATGAGTATTCTATTTTTTACTTTTTTACTTCAGCTACCTGTCTTTCCGTGAATTGCGATGAAAATAAAACCGAGAAATGTATTTTTGAAAACTCTATACTATCTGCACTTGCCTTCACAACATTACTTGCCAAAGTAAGTCTAACTTATTAGGATTATTATTGCTGCCATTATAGTGTTATCTTTGAAAATACTTCCAAGAGTTATTTTTAAAAGTAATGTTTGAAGGTTAACTATTTTCATTTTTGTTCAAAAGATATTAAAGTTATAAAGGTAAAGAGTCATTATACTTTGCAACTTTTGTTTTAGACAAGAATGGGTTACTTCATGAAGTTTATGATACTACAAATTTAACACCTCTAAATGCTTTGAGAATCAATAAGAATTTTCCAAAGAATCCCTCTTCCTCACCAGCAATAATCAAAACATTTAGTCAAACTATAAACTATGCAGAATATTATGGAGAAAGAATTCGCGGATGGTTCCATGCACCATTTACTGGAAATTACACCTTCAACAGTACCTGTGATGCTTTCTGCGAACTGTATCTAAGTAAAGATAATGATCCGTCTAACTTAAACCTCATTATAGTACAAAGTCAAACTACTAAAATCAACCAATGGAACATGTAAATATAATAGTTTTTTAGTTTCCATTATTTTAATTGTAGAATGAAATTGCTTTTATAATCTTTGTTTAGCATTCTGAAACATTTAAAGTATATCAGTTTGATATTAACTGATGTTATTATCAAAATGTTTTTAAAAATTATTTCATTAGCCATAAATAGTAACAGTACTGGAAAAAAGAAAATTTTGAGGATAGCAAAGAATTTATTTTTATAGTTTTTAAATGTCAGTACCAAGAAAAATGTACTATTTTTCATTATAGGATAACATCCTTTTAAAATGTGCTAATCATTTGATATCATATTATTTAAAAGTGCAATGTTTGTTGTTCAATCTTTTGAACTTAGCAGTATGCTGAATTCATAGTTTTCTAGAATTCAAATTAGTAAATTTGAACACTATAAAACATCTCCAACTATATTTCAAAATGACTTCCTTATCTCCTTATTAATGAACTTGAGTCTATAATTGGTCAATCTTAAGCTTCAAACTAATTGCTTCGTTCTGTAATTAAAAAGTTAATTTAGATTTTAGTTTACAATAATTATGCTCAAGCAGGTTTGCATCATTAACTGCAGAGTGGCGTCTTTAATTGCAGCTTTTGTTACGGAAATATTTAATGTTTGAAAATAAATATTATTGAACTTTCTAATGGCAATATGTTTTCATTGAATATAAGAAAACAAAATCTTTTCTTTAGTTTTATTCAACCAATAAATACTTAGAACCTTTTACTAAACTATTTGTTACTCAATTTGATTTGGTAGTAATTTGTTTTCTAATTGAAATAATAAAAAAACTAAAGCATATTTGTGGAAAAGAACTTTTTTCTTCAAATGGTTTCAGTTATTTAAAAAAGAATTGAAGCATTTTTATTTAAAAAAGAATTGAAACATTTTCATGCACAGTTGTAAAAAATTTTTAGTTTTTTGTTCATGGTGAAGTGGTTTTTGTCAAGGTCACAATCACAATTGTCCAACAACCAGTCTAAGCATTTTGATGATAATTACTATTACATTTTAAAATAAATATTCCTTCTGAGTTTATTGGTCTGTTAGCTTCTTTTACCAGTTACCCAGAGCAAACATCAGCAGAAGTTTATATGAAGGCAAATCACAGTTACTATATTGTAGGCCTTTTGTTGGAGGTAGCAGCAGATGATCATATTTGTATTGGAGTAATGCTGCCAAACAAAACACTAGTGCAACCAATTTCATCCAATTTATTAAGTCCCATCAGGCTAGGTGAGTGATTCAGTTTTTAGTTCCAATCTTTTTTAGAGACATTGTTTCTTATTAGTTAATGTCATAAGCAATCTTGTAACTAAATTTATTTCTTGTGCTTTCTTATTTAGAACTGTCATGCTCTACAGCCAGTTGTACAACATCTAAAAATGAAATATGTGTTTATGAAAATGGAACCAGTGCTATTTGTACCTGCCAAAACGGCTATAAGTTAGAAGGGAATATATGCGTAGGTAAGAGATATTCATCACGAACTACTTTTTCTTCCTATAAAGATTTACTAAATAATTTTTTTAGTTAAGCATTAAAGCAAAAATGTATTAGCAAAATTCAACACCTTTTATTTATATCAAACAAATTTTAAGTAAGTTTCTTTTAAGTTTTATTCTATGAATTATGATAAGATGTCATAAAAAGTCACAAAAATTCTACTTTTACTAAAGAATAATTAAATCTGCAGTGTTTGTTTCTGTTAACGTTTTCATATTTTAGTGCAATCTTTGGATATCTATGCAGTAATGATGCAACTCCTTTACTTATTTATCTAGCTATCTGTATCGTGAGGCAGGTCTTAGTAAAACTGCTTTCCAATTCTTCTTATTCTTTTTACTCTAATTTTAAGGCTATAGGATATGGTGTTACAGGTTCAGAAGTCTGAAGGATTGGAGATTTGGGTTTAGAGATACCTCAAGGTTTTGTGTAATGGAATTATTCTGATTTATTTCTACTACTCATATAATTTTTTTGTATTTGATATTTCCTGCTGTATGTAATAGTAATATTCTTTTCCAGCAGATATTGGTATCAATAAACACGAAAACTCAACTTTAAGTTAAATAAAATGCTTCTTACTTTCTTTGTTCTCTAGCTTTAATCATTGATTATTTCTGTGTATCCAAATATGTAATTCCTAAGTTTTTTGTATCTTTTATAAGTCCTGAATGACTTTAAGTTGTCTTCCCCTCATTTAACAGACAATTATCTAATGTCTAACATTTCCTTCATATCTTTTAAACTTTTTTTTTACAATTTCTTCTTTGTTTGTGCATTTACATCTTTTCAATACTGTTTGTTACTGTTTAATATGTTAGTAATTGATTTTGGGAGATTAAATTGCTACAAATTACACGTCACAGTTATATATAGCTTCCTCTTACTAATCACAAAATCTGTGAACTAGTTTTTCTTGTATATATTGCTTAATATTATCCTCATTTATCATTTTCATGTTCTTAATTCTTTTTATAAAATTTATTTATTTTTTCACAAATTAATCGAATCATTTAATTAGAATATTAAGACAATTTTCCAACTGCATAACTTCATTTTATTATTAAAATTATTGTTTCAACACTACTTTGAAACTTGCATGTGCATTCACTACTTAATAATTGTAACCTCTTTTGATGGGATCTTCAGTTCGAACCATAAGAAAAAATCATAAAATCCGGATCTAATGCCTATATGAGTTTTACATACCTGTTGTTAGACTCAAATGAGAAAACAGTTTGGAGATGGCAACACTGATGCAGTGTATGTTATGATGTTGACAGTTACAGGCTCTGATCTCAAATCCTAATTGAGATGTCTAAGAGACTTCTAATATATTTAAGCCCAAAATCAAAATTCTTAGACAGCCAGCTTTGATTGTGTGGATCAAGAAATTATCTTGGACAAATGTAGCTATTTAGCTGTTCTCAAAGTTAGCCTTATTCAAGTAAAGAATTAAGTAAAGATGATTTCTTGATCCATACAATCAAACCTGGTTGTTTAAGAACTTTGATTTTTTTCTTGATCCACACAATCAAAGCTGGCTCTCAAAGAATTTTTATTTTTTCCAAGAACTCATTGTTCTTGGAACTACTTTTAAAGCTTTTCGCTGTTCTCCAGGCCTAATTCTAATAAGAACTATTTAACATGATCAGAATATTTAACATAACCAGTTTTCATCAAGGAAGTCCCTGGGCCTTTACTTTATGACCTAACTGTCAGAGGGGGAAAGTCAGGTAGTGTTAACATAACAGCATTTAATATCTGAGAACAATAAAATGAGAATTTTTACTTATAGATTACATGTGGCTATAAGACTAAGGCTTAGAAAGATTGAGACAACTAAATTTTTGTTTGCTATTACCACCAAATAAGAAGTTCTTCTTTTCTTTTACATATGTATGGTGTTTCTGCTGTGTCTATAATGTGGAAATATCCTCAATAAAAGAGTTAAATATTTTTACATTTTTAAGTTAAACTTGCAAAATAAAATTATTGCAATATAAACAAAGCAATACTAAGTAAAGCTAAGTAATGAAATTCAAGACAATAGATTTATCCCACATTTCTATGATGCATTTTTTAAAAATGATTTAAATTTTTTGGGTGATGAAAATACCTAAACATTAGAATATGGCAGTTTTTGATATTATTATTAAAATGAGTTACTTTGCCTGTTCTAGATTAAGTAAAGTTTAAAAAGTTGATTTGCATTGTGGAATACAGCAAAAAGCCACAAATGAGGAAGTGGAGCTAATTGGTGTATTCCACTATGCAAAAGTGTATTTTCTGCTTTTCAAGAAAAAAAGTCAGGTGTTAAATTATTTGAAACTCCCTTGGATACTACTTGTTGAAATCAAAAATAGTTTCTAAATTTATTAAGATATTGATTATTAGATTCAACTTTAGTATACAAACTACATTTTAAAGTTGACAAATATTGAACTTTCAACAAATATTGGTAAAAGAACTTTAATGAAAGAAAGCATATTCATTTATTTTAAAATTTAAAAAGTAAAATTCAATAAAATTATATTAATTAAAAAAGTGATTATAACTTTATAAAATTAGCAATCAATATTGAAAACGAGTTTAAATGTTCAGCAAATACAAGTATTTAATTTTTGCTATTTGTAATTTAATGAAAAAAAAAGTTATGACCACCTCTTCTTTTACCAGTTTTTGCTTTAGAACTTTGAAATGTAGAAATTGAGTTTGATAGAAATTTTATAGTAGGGAGCTGTTGGTACTACTATTGCTTTTTATTTGTTATTTTTCTTGTGGTACTTCACGTCTTGCAAAATCTTAAAACAAAAATTGCACATAACATTGTGGTGTTATGTCATAATTTTTGTAAATTTTTAGAGTAATTTACATTCAATTTTTCACTCTTTATTTTATCAAAATAATTTTGAAGTAATATTTAAGCTATATATTCTTAAGAAGACCAAAAAAACTCAGCAACTCAATTGGTTGTAGAATTAAGAAAAAAATACAAAATCAGTGGAGTGCTGGAGTTGTGTTTTGGAGGTTAATTGTTAAGAAACCATTGGTTTTTTTTATAAGAACTAGATTGACAATCAAGTTTGTAAGACGCCATCTTCACTAGATGTTAAAAAACTGGAAAAATAATAGCTGGAGTGATGAGTCAACTTTTATGCTGTTGGACTTTATTGAATAACCTAAACTTAATATATGATATTCTAGTAATCAGAGATTACATCAGTTGTATAAATTGAACTATAGCTAGCTGCTGATTGTTGATACTTTCAGCTGTTTAACTGAAAATTAGAAGTTTACAAAGAGAAAAAGTTTAGATAGTTATAGAAATGATATAATTGGTCTAATTTACTGTATAATCTATATTTTTGATCAAGTTGGATTCAAGAAAATTATTCACAATGTAATTATTCCCCATGCAGAGCCAAAAATCTATTGAGATAATAACTGTAAGCATGCCACAAAATCAGTCTAAAGATAATTTCGATCAAACAATATTTGTGATTTGGAGTGTCACAAAATCCACTTTTTAATTGGATCAATTATTTTTGAACTATCTAGATTAAAAACTTAAATGAAAAACCATTAAATAAAGCCATTTGTTTTGTACAAATAGAATATTACTTTGAATTAACATTGGAATACCCTTTTTCTTTAGATTCTTCTAGCTTTTTTGAAAGCCACTTGTTTAACACTCTTTTGTTTTTTGTTACATCTGAGATGATAGATATATATCTGGAAACGCTCTTATTGTAAGTCTTCATGAAACTTTATTCTTTTAACAGATTTAGTTTATATTTTTGATCAGATATTGATGAGTGTGCTGACGGATCTTATCAATGTTTGTTGGTTAAAAGTAGTTGTTTTAACACAGAAGGCAGCTACAAATGCTGCAGTGAATGCTGGACATTAAGTACTGATGGTCAAAAGTGTATTGGTATGTCAGTTTGTAAAGTTTTACACTTCTTTGTTAATTTTTTGGAGCATGCACATTAGTTGCGGTCATTTGAGGAGTATTTGAAAACCAAAGTTGGAAAAAATAAGCTAAAACTCATTAAAATTTTTTTCACGCTAATCATATATCTTTTTATACCCCCTTCAAGAGTAATAATGGCAAAAGCTTGCCGTTCAAAATTGGAAAAATAGAGCAAATTCAAGGTGTGATCCTAAATCTAATGAAAGTATATTTAAAAAACTCCTTTTTTCTTTGTCATTTATAATCTATATTTTTAATTAACAATTGTATTAAACAAGTTTTTACTTTTTTTGGGGTTAAACACTATGAGAGAAAAAGAAACAAGCTTCTGTTATGCAAAAGTTAATATAAATTAGTTTATTGTAATCCAAATGTTTAAAAATGCTTTATCATAAGTAGTACACGTGAAACAGTGCATACAGTACACATACTTCTTACTAATTACTCAGAAGTTCTCACACTGGGAACTTTATTTTCTCACAATTTTTTTCTACATTTAATTTTAATTCCTAATGCTATCCAACTTTTAAATAACTGTATTTAATTGGGTATTGGTTATTTTTTCAAAATATGAAATGAAATTATATAGGAATGTGAAATTAGTTGCAGTTTACTTTGACTGAATATTAAATGAAATTAAATGAAACATTAGATAAAGGAATATTAAATGAAAAAGAAATTAAAAAAGATAAAGGCCAGCTGAAAGTTCTCTTTCAAGAAAAATCAAACTTTATATTTATAAATGACTCACAAGTAAATATCTCTTTTAAAATATATAAACTTTAAATTTTGAATTTTAACTTTTGTTAAAAATGTAAAAGTTAATGTTTTGAATTTAAGTTATTTGTTATGACTTTTTACTCCCTAGTGGAATGAAATTCTTAAAATTATTACTTTCGAATAGTTCTAAAAAGTCTGCAATCCTTTCATGCTCTCCAAACCAGACTCAATTTTATAAAAAAAAACATAAAGGAATCTGAGAATGCATTTAAGGTTATAACACCTGCTAACAATGCTAGAAAAATCAAGGGGATTTTACTACATTTTTGAAGAGTCTGTTTTGGATTGGTTGTACAAATTTGAAAAACCAAAAATAGGAGGGACAAAAATATTTAGATAAAGACCAGTTTGAGGGTTTAAGTTTTTCAGAAAGCTAAGAAAGATACTTTAGTTTGAGATCAGAGGACAAAAAAAAAGGTGGGTTTTTTTAGTATTATTTAAAAATTAAAAAGAATGAGATCTATGTTTTGATGCAACTCCGAGCAACACTGGTTTCAACAAAGAATCACTAATTAGGATTGTAAAAAAAGTAGACAAATGACTTCTTCTACCAGCCGGTATTGTAATAGCTTATTGTTATATTTCCTTGTACTTTTTTTGGAACAATTGCATAAGAAATTACGTCCTAGAGAATTATGAAAATCTATATAAATTCTACAACTACATATAAGCAGAAAGAGAGAAAAAAGAAGTATATAACTATAATAGAAATATAGTCGTCTTGATTTTACAGCTAGTGAGCATCATATGATTAAACTTAGACTAGTTCACTTCTGTGAATTAAGGGCCAAAGAGAACAGGATAGGTTCTGGATAAAAACATATTTATAAAAAAAGAAAGCATCAATTTTATCTAATGTTCTCAATGATAGGGTCGGATGATCAGAGAATGAGAGACGGTTTGTCACTTTTATCCCATTTCTGTTGTTTTCTTGCAACAAACGCAGTATCAAGTTTTAAATGTCTTTTTCCATAAAAAAAAACTCTCCCCTACTAGTTTTATGTTTTCAATAATCATTCTGAACGAGTTGCTGAAATAATGCAACAGTTTCTACATAGATATGAAAAAGGTGATAAGAAGCAGAACCGGCTATTGTGTAGCCAAAGTAAGGTCAACATTTAGAGTTCCAAGTGGGAGAAAAAGTTAGATTACAAGTACAAAACTGTCAGAAAACTCAGGAAATTGGAATAGCAAATTTGCTGGACTAAGTTAATAAAAGGGAATTTATTGCTCAATTTAAAAGGCTAAACTGTAAGTTTTTATGTTGATGATATTTCTAAAGATGTTTTAAAATGGTAAGTTTCTTATTGAGATCAATATATTATGTTTTTTATTTTCATTTCAGCATCCGTTGGGCCTGACTTATCAGTAATATTAATTATGTAATTTGAAAACCTAAAACTTTATCTAATTTTTTAGAACGCTTTTTAACATTGGTTTAAGATTTTCCTTTCTTTTTCTTTTAAATATTGTTTTATCTGAAAAAAAGGTAAAAAACCTGATGATATACCTTTTTAAAATAAAAATATAGATAACAAAAAAAAATTTTAAAGGTATTTTCATAATAATTGTCATCAAATGCCCTGAGCACACTCAATTTTTCCTATTTTAAAGAAAAAATTTTTGTTAACTTTGCTCTCGAAGGGGCCATGAAAATCATCTTACTGATCTAAAAAAATTAGAATAATTTTTAATGTTTGCTCCCACTTTAGTTTGGTATGTACTTGAGTTTTTAAAATATTCTCAGAGTTACTTCCCCTTATGTACATTCACATATAATTAAATTTTTAATAATCAAACAAGTTTATTTTAAATAGAATTAAATCTTAAAATATTTTTAATAGAAATCACTGATAATCTAACGTATTGCAAAACTCAATTAGCCATAAATTACGAAGGTGCAATTAATGGGTAGGTAATTCTCTTTAATGTAAGTATAGAAGTGTTTTTCAAATGTTTACATATAATTTTTTGTTTTTAAATATTTTTGTTTATTTAACCTCTTTTTTTAAGCATACACAGAACAGTAATATGTGACTAAGTTAGCCAAAAAGAATTATTTTTATTTTTTGGAAGCCAATCTGTTGTTTTTCAATCTGCAATTATAATCAGATTCTAATTCTAGCACATTTTAAAAACTTATTCTAAAATGCTTTCTTTCAATTACTATAAAACTTATTTACAATTCATTTTATTATATTGATATGTCAATATAAAGTCAATGAAATACATTTATAAAACTTGAAAAAATGCTTGGTCTATAAGCAAAAAGGTTTACTCAAGCAAAAGGTTTATCTTAAACTCATATATATTTGAGCAAAAGTTCCGTGGAAAAACTTAGGAGAAAATTTATTAAGAAACTAAATTTTGTTCTGATCATTGTTTTTCAGCACATATTCTAAAATATATCTTTAAGTTAACCTATCTATATATTGATCTCCTATTTTTATTGAATAAAACCGTTTAATGTTTTTCAATCAATGGATAAATCATGGGGTTTTCTCCTGTAATATGAAAAAAATCACCATGGCTAACAGATTGTCACCTTCTTGTGTCCTTTAAAATTGATTAAAAAGTGCAGACAGCAGTTATCTTAAAGTTAATGATATAAAACTAAGTAGCATTTTTATAAATGTTTTTTAAATGCTTTTTACACTTTTAAAGTCCCTACGGATGTCATTGTAGTAAATAAGAGTATTTTGATCTTCCCCAATATCACCATTTTTCTTGCCATAAAGTGAATTAGATATGGTAAACTTTTAATATGGTAAAAGATATTGTCTCCTAAAAAATAGCTGAAAATGAAACATTTTGGAACCTCAATTATTTTGTAACACATTTTTTCCATTAATGGTGAATGATTTTTGGATAAATCGTCATCCTTTAGCTTTTTTGATGAAAATGTTATTGATGCGTAGCTTTTTCTGTGCCCAACATTTCTTTACGCGTTCAACTCCGGCAATTTGGGAAAAAAAACTTTTAAACAAAGTGGCTTTGTTAAAATTTGTCCATCAAAAATTTGATAAAGTAACTTTTCTAAAAGTTTTCAATATTTTCAATCTGAAAACAACTGCAACAAGTAATTCAACACCAACGAGAGTGTATCCACTAAAGTTTATAATAGAAAATTGAGAATGACATCTTTTTCTGTGAGTTGGAAGGTTGGTAAATTTTTAAAAAGTGAAAGAAGTCACTTGAGAGTGTTTCACAGTTGAAACACTCACTCAAAAATCAAATGAGTCCTCATTTGCAGGGTAGCCAATAAGGTCTCCGTTCGATTTGCTTCACAGCTGAAACAAAATACTAGATGCAACCTATATCAGTCCAAAGGAAAAGTTGTTTTGAAATAAGTCATGATTTTTGAGCCGAAGATTTGGAGCCATGATCGATATTATGTTACCCAAAGTAAGAGTTGCATTGAACCGTGTAAATGTAATTGAAAGCTGTTATCTCAACAACATGGCACAAAAAATGCTCTTTTATTGCAAATACAAAGATTTGAACCACATTGCAAAGAACTGTTCACGTGCAAAAAAGTCTCCACAGAAGATCTTTTGATGTTTTAAATGTGGTAATAAAAGACAAATTGCATTAAAACGATTTGGTGAAGAGTGGAACATCCACTTATTCTGACAAAATTTTTGTTGAGGAAAGTGTGGTGGGTCTCGACTATGTCCAAAGCCATTTTTTATAATATGGTTTGGAGAGTAAAGAAGATAATCAGAATGGTGAGGATGGGGTACGTGTGTTAGGATTATGTGTATGCAAAGTTGGTAACAAACTGATGTAATCCAGAGGGAATCGAGTTGATGCTATTTTGCAAAGATTAACCAGAAGAGTGGTAATTTCAATTTGCTGACTGTAAGTAGATCATTTGCCGGTCGGTGGTTGGTTACAAGTAATTTGTAATCTCTGAAGTGAAGATTCGTTAGTTTGACAAAGGGTTGAGATGAGAATGATGAGAATGTGAAGTGTGTACTTCAAGAAGTCTATGCTGAGGTAGAAATGTGTGAGCCCTTTTGTTGTGATTGTGATGTGCATGGTGATGAGGGAAAAGTGTGGGTTGATGCAAGTTTTTTAGCGATTAATACTCTTATTCAATTTGGGGGAACTACTATAGAAGATGCAACATGTCTGCAAAAAGAAAGGTCTGTTATTCATATAAACATGGCAGAATTAGGCGGTGTGATACAAGGGATGAAAATGGTTCTAACGTGGAAACTGAAGAAAGTCACCACTTTTACCTACTCTGTGATAGTATTCCACTGGACTTATGATGCCCTTACTGGAAGATTAAGGCTGAGATTAAAAGCGATGGGTGAAATATTGATTCAAAGAAGACTAAGCTTGCTGAAACAACTAATTGAAGAATACAATGTGAATACTAATGTAAAACTTGCTCCTTCGGATGATAATTTAACTGACACATAACCAAGAGTTCGCAGCAGTTGACTCAACAAAATGACTGTGGCTTAGTAACAGAATGGTTTGGTAGGAAATACAGTTGCGGAGACCTAATCAATTTTCTGATATACATCAATGGACTGGACACTTTGGAGTAAATTGATTGTTAAACTTTGTTCGCAAAGAAATTCCAACTATTACTGAAAACGACGTTTGAAAGGTGATCAAAAATTGAGAACCATGTTAGTCAATAGATTCAGTGCCTATACGGTAGGTAAAATAGATAACAGATGTTAAAGAAAACACAGAGAGATTGGCCGTGGATATCACGCATTATGGTACTAAAAAGTTTCTGAGTTACCTAATTGATTGCGGACATTCAAAATACAAATTTGCGGCGACAACTATCAAGCTCATACGGAAGTGTTGCCATAGTCCGAATACTCTGTCTTATCTTTAGTGAACAAGGAGAACCGTTTGAAATAATGACAGACAACGAGCCGACATTTAACACTACAGAAACAGGAAGTTTTCTTGATATTTGAGGAGTGTGTTTTAGGTTTCAAGCTGATTATTATCTTAAAGGAAATGAAGTTGTGTAAAGAAACCACCGTACAATTAAGAGAATAGCAGCACGATCCAAAATTTCATTACCATAAGCGGTATATTGATGTTAGCCTGAAGGACAAAATATATCCAATTGGTGTTTTAAAGATTGAGAAAAGAGAATCTTCCGGCAAATAAAGACATAAAGAAAGATTTTGAATTGGTGTTAAAATTTGGCTCAATCCACAAAATGTGAAGTGTTATATGTTATAATGTCATATCAACTCCGTAATGACATTATGGAGTTGATATGACATTAAAACATATATTGACATTACGGAGTTGATATGACATTAGAACATATAATGACATTACGGATTTGATATGACATTAGAACATATAATGACATTACGGAGTTGATATGACATTAGAACATATAATGGCATTACAGAGTTGATATGATATTAGAACATATAATGACATTACGGAGTTGATAATTTTTAATTGTTGTTACCAGTTAAAACAAAATGGTTTAAATATGTGTAAGGAGTTTTTTATGATGGTTTTTGAGAAATATTTTTGGAAAACTATCCAGTATAAAAGAACAAGAAAATTTGTAAAGACAAGCATTGCTTAGAGAGATGATTGTCATTTGCTCGATGTGTTTGTTGCAAACTACATTGTCGAAGCAATATCCAATAGTCACATAATTATTAAATTTTTAGAGCGTATTTTGTTTTCCTTGTAATCTTTGATTATAAAAAGGATACAATCAACTCTTTAAAGATCAGTAAAATTATACTCTAAAACGGGTTTTGCCTTAGAAGCAGAATGGATGAAAACAAATTCTAAAGTTTTTTTTAAGGGTGTAAAAGTCAAAATTTTGTCTTAAATCACAATTTCCAGTTCTGCACTATGCTATTTTGTAAATTTCTTTAAGTTATATTTGGTTTTCAGCAATAACTTTTACAAAATGTTATTCTTTTAATTCCAACATTTATTACAAGACATTTGTAATGCAATTTTGATGACTTATGCAAGGTTTACTCCTTATGTTTTATATTCACTTATACAATTATTTTTAGAAGTTTGTTGGTTTTGACATTGCAAGTTTTTTACACCAATCTTTCAAACCAATATGCTCATAATGTCACCTTTGAATACTTTCTTCCACCTTTTACTTTGCTATCATCAGAAAGTTCTTCTTTGGGATTTATAAGAAACAAAATAAACAAAGAGAAATATACGGTAAGTTTTATAACCTTTTTTTGACATAATCTATGCCTTGTCTTCTTAGTTTCCGCTCACTTTCATTTTAAACTAGTCCAGTATGGTTTAGGATAATTTTATACCCCGTTAAAACGACTATGTTAAGTCACCTCTTGATATGGAGTGACTTAACATAGTCGTTTTATATTTAAAATAGGCGATGGTCAATAATATTTGTCTATTGCATAGTTCGATAATAAGCTTTCTGTATGAAAGCTTATTATCTAATTAAAAGAAGAAGTTTGGCAGCGTATCAACAAATCCATTTTTTTATTAATTCGAAATCATTTGTTTTTATGTCTAAACTTTACAACCAACATGTTAATACTTTTTTTTGCTGCAGATTGACCAATGAAATCCATTTATGATGAATGATGGATGATTAACCAATATGTAAAAAAAAAAACAATTCAAAAAATGGGTATGACTCTCAAATAATAAAATGAAAGAGCATGAATTTTCATCAAAACAATACCACCATCTGATTTTCTATGTTCTATTACTCCTTAAAATATCATTTTCGAAAAAACTATATATGCATAAATGTGCAAAAGATCACAATATGTGAATATCTTCTTTTGTTTTCTTAACAGCTTTGAAAATGTTACATATTACAAATGCTTCAAAATTATGATGATAAAGGCACGGTAAAATGAATTAATCAGGAAATAGTATTTTAAGTGAGAATCGTTTTTGTATTTCTACTTTTTTTTTGTAATATCTTGTATAATTAAGTTGCTTGTTTAAGCAACATTTTTTGATGTTTATACTTTGTCATATAGCTGTTACCCAAGTTTTTGTTACTTTCTTGCCATAGACATACTGATGAGTATGTCTATGGCAAGAAAGACTACATGCTTCATAACACACACTTTCAACATATTTGCTTTGATGTGGTCTGTCAAAGCTACAACAACTTCTGATGCGTTTCTGGACAAAAAATTATGTATTTGTCTTTGTTCCGGCAGTAAATCCATTAAAGGAGACCGAGATTGAGGTATCCTAGAAACGAACATTTGATAAAGAAGAAGAAACAAAAAAGGGCTAAAATAATATTAATTGATGACTTCTTAACCGAAAAGCAGAGGTATTACTTAAACAATCTAAATTGTAGTTTTTTTCTCGCAATCAACAAATCAATAAATAGCAATAATCTTCTCTCCTCACTAAAACTTTTTTTTACAAATTTTCTCCTTCCTTCATACCGTATACTTTTCCTAAAATACCCTTCAAAAACCGTCGTAAATAACCGCAAACACATATTTACAATTCTTCGGTTTTCATTGGTAAAAACTATTAAAACTATTAAATCCATAACGTCATTAAATGTTCTAGAACTATCCGCAACGGAATTACATAAATCAATTGAAGTTTGAATAACTCTAAGCAAAGTTCGTAAGCTTGATCTACCACTTGAAATTTTAGATAAAGAACGAGCTCCGGAATTTCAAGACGAAGTGAATGACAAATTCACTGCCAAGTCTGCATCAACATTTACACGACAAAAACTTCCAAGCTTTTACAAAAGTATAAAAGAGGGATTATAAAAAGAATTCGACGAAGACTTTTCCGAAGTAACCGTTGTTACTTTTTCGATAGATTTTGATTTCTTCAACAAATTTGTGATTTTTGGACAAACCGAATCCATTTGTTTGTACATGAGTCTCACGCTTCACAACATTAATTCAGATTTTAATATGGTAAATTTTATCATTGCTTGCATACAATTCACTGGCAGACGCAGGGTAAGCAATTGTAAAAAAACCTGGACTCTTTTATTGCAAGTTTAAGCTTAAACGAAGAAATGCACTAAGCTGGGTTAACAACAGTGTCAATAACATTTTTTTAGCTACTAAAGAAAGTGACGAAGTTATCTCGTAATCGCGCTACAACAATAACACTATCTTGTTACTTATACTTATAGCAATCAAGAATTCAAATGAATTTTATGAAGTTAAAAAAAAAAAAATTGCACGGATCTAGCATAATAAACACAGCAGTGGTCTCTCTATAGCCATGATATCAGATGCGCGTGAAGAACTTGGTATTAAGCCAAGGAGGTTGATCCTTGTATAACACGATTGATTTCTGAGTACATGCGAAAAAAAAAGACAAATTTGACTTTTCATTCCCCTAAGATGATAAATGGAAGACATTAGAATACTGTACTCCCTTTCTTGAAAAAGTTTACAATATATCATTAACTTTATCAGCTGACAAAAAGCCAACAGAGCTCAATTTCTTGCTCTTATCCTCAAAACATCACAGGCACAAACCAAAAAGAATATTTGTTAAAATGCTGGTAGGAGAACTGCAAGAAAGGTATTCTCCTTCCGTAACAAAAAAATCTAAACTTAATCACCATGATCTGCTTAGAAAATAACTCAAGCAAATTTCAGGGCGTAGTTCTCCGATGAGAGAGCTTTCTCTTCTGCCGATTGAGTCGTCACTGCCAAAAGAACTACTGTGGCTATTGACCTAGTTAAGAAGATTGATTTTTTTAAAGAAAAGATTGGAAAAAACTAAATTAAACTTTAGTTGGTTTTTGAATATGTGGAATTGATTTAAGATGTATTCAACAAATGGTCTCTAAATATTTGTTTTACTTTTCATCGAAATTGAACCGATAAAATAAGTTTCAACCGAACCGGAAAAAACAGAATTTAGGGTTCTAGGCTTAAGATCGAATGGATAGTTTCAACCGAACAAATTCTTAACCGTGTGGGCCTAATTCAACATCCCACTAACTATTTTGGTCAGTTAATATTGTGTCAAAAGAAGAACCATCTTTGAAACAATATTGTGTATCAACAGGTGATGTATAAAAATGGAACTGTTCAACAGCTTAGAAAATCATCACTTTCCGCAGTGTACATTGGAAGTAAAAACCAACCTATCTGTTGCCTAGCAAAAAAAAATTATCTTCACTAAAAACTGCATCTTTTTTTCTGCAACTTTTCCACAGTGTTTAGTTCATTACAAGAAAAAACCTTCCTTTCTGTAACCTATGAAAAAGAAATGGTCTTTAATGAAATCTGCGTTGTTTTTTTTTTTTTTTCTCCCCTTTTTTGTTTTATTATTTTTGAAAGCAATTAATTTAAAAACAAAAATGCTCTTACAAATAAAACTCTGCTTAAAATTAATGACTTTACAACACATCACACGAGCTGTTTCATTTTTTTGTTGTTGAGTTTAACACCAATAAATCACCACCAATGCTCATTAAATCTAATGAGTTTAACACCTCAATAACAACTAATAATCTAATATGTTAAATATTATAAAATTTTGTTGTTGAGTTTGACACCTCAATAAATCTAATTTGTTTGTGATTGAATCTTCAATAATTTTTTTAAATATTACAAAATTACAATATATTAAATATTATAAAATTACAATATATTGAATTTTCAAATGTATGGATCAAGTTATTTAAAATGTTATCAGTTTGCAGTTATTAGATTTCGCTACAGATGATAGTTTTTAAATAAATATTCCTTTTATTTTTATTCTAAATTCACAAGTTATTTTTTACTTTTTTTTATTTGATATAGTATGATGGAGACTTCGCTTTTAACACATCTATCATTCACAGTATTAGCATAACTTTAAATAATTTGCTAAATGCAGAAGTATTTATTTTGGATGTCCCAGTAAAAATTCAGTTTCAAAAGGCAGATGGAAACTCTTCGATAATATTTAAAGCTTACAGAAAAGAGGTTCAGAACAAGGGTGTTAAAACACTACAGACTCCAAATGATCTGCTTGCTCTTCCAGGTTTAACTTAATAATATTGCTCTCTGATTTATTATGATAATATTTAATTTCGCTTATAAAAAATTACGATCAATTTTTTTTATTAATTTGTTATCAAATATTTGTAGGTTAGCGCACCCATACGATGAAGCAAATTAGGTATATGTATCAATTAAGTAACCTAAAAAAAAATTAGAGGAAATGAAAGTATGATAAAATTAACTTATAATGAAATTACTTTTGAATTAACTTTGACGCATCAATGATAACGAAAACTTAACAGAAGATTGATCGTTTAACTTTTTCGTTCTCTTTTTTTCTTTAATTTCCGGAGTATATTCAAGCACACAAAGCAACTCTTGTATGCTTTATTTTAATAATTGTATTGAAAGAGTCTGGTGATTGAATCATTTTTCTTACTTATTTCACATTTATCACTTGTTAAAGAAGATGTAAACATCCAATCCTCAAAAGCATTTGAGTTGAAGGGATGTATTCCGGTTATTAATCATCTTTGAAGCTGTTTGAATAATGTTTGAATCAATGTTTGAAGTTTACCATCATAGCACTTTTTAAATACAACTTTGCAATATCAAACACTAGCTGCCTCAGATTTTGATATTGTGAGGGAGGCGTTTTTAATAATTAAATTAA
Source organism: Hydra viridissima (assembly GCA_014706445.1). NCBI lineage: Eukaryota > Metazoa > Cnidaria > Hydrozoa > Anthoathecata > Hydridae > Hydra > Hydra viridissima. The sequence continues at coordinate 107,016 of QPEY01002066.1, read as the reverse complement.
ACGATATAATGTTTGTTATTCGGTTTAACTTTTAGTTTGCTTGTAATTTGTATCTGTAGTAAGGTTTAGAATTTAGGGAGGTATAGGATCTTGGTTAATGGCGTGGGGATTGTTTGGTTAGGAATGGATAAGGTTTAATCGTGAAAGGGTTAGGTCTTCTCCGGTCGTTGTTTTTAACTTTTCTTCTTTTCGCTTTATTATTTATTTACACGACAGGTTGACTAAGTCTCCGTATTTACATCTTTTCATAGTTGTTGTTTTTAACTTAATTCTTTTTGCTATATCATTTATTTATATGAAGGGTTGACGAGTCATCTTGTGTTCGTTTTTTCTGAATTTCTCCCACCTCACAAAATGCTAAAACAAAAAATCTTGTCTTCATATTGATTAAATAATTCTTCCTCTACGGTATTGCAAAATATTAATCTATGATCTTTTAAATCTCTATTTGTAGTATCACTGCCTTTTCTAAAACTTCTACACGACGTTGTCGCTAAAATATTAAAAGTTTTTTGGTGCCAATTGGCAGAAAAGATTTTTCTTATAATATTTCTTAAGGCCTCTGTGTTTATGGTTGAAAATTATGCAAAGTTGAAAATTATGGTTCTGTAGTCAGGGTAATTTGATAGGTAGTTACCCAGAAACGAACTGTTCATAACCATTGAAAACATAGAATTTTTAAAAATAATAAGTTATGGGTAGTTGAAAATATTTTCTTGTTTTTGCTAAAAAATACTAATTCGATATTTTGATTTACAGTAGTCTTTATCTTTTCTAGATAATATAAAAATTTCGAATGTGCTTCAGGACATTGTCTTCTATAAATACTCAGTTTAAAGGCAATTTGTACTCTTGCAGGGTGGCACTCTCTGCAGGTTTCTAGCTTCCAGTTTGATTGCATCAAACATATATTTCTTGTCAGAATACTAGCAGTCAAAAAAGCCGGTTGTTCTTTAGAAATGATTTTAGGGTTCTATTCGGTTTGTAACTTGACCGAGTATACCATTTCATTGCATCCTTTAAATTCTAAGAAATTTTAATTCAAATGTTGAAGATTCGCTAACAAAATAGTTTTAATAATCTAAACTTCAAAATATCGAAATTTATTCTCAAGTCTTCGCGATTTCTACATTTACATAATACAAAAACAACCACTATTAACCAGGTGAGGCTGGCCAACCTTTACTCTTTGTTTTATGCAGGTTTTTTGAGTATTTCAAGCATTTTCCAATCTGGAGATTTTTTTGGGCCTTAGCCTCATCTGAAATGTTTCAGTCAAAAACGATATGCTAAAGTCAATGAAATTTACATCACTTGCATGCAAAAAAAAATCACAAATTGAAGGATAACTTTTTAGGTTTTTAACAATAGGCTCACATTTCAACTATGGTTCATCGATAAGTCACAGTTATAGTTTGGATCTAACTACCAGATTTTAGCTAATTTCAACCAAAAAAGCTGAAGTTGGCAAAAAATTTGCAAATATTGGTTTCTTATATCTTTTTAAAATATAGCCTTATTATGTGGACCAAATGCAAAGTAAATTGTTTATAAAAAACACTTGAATAATATCTGTTAAAAATTTCATATTTAACAAAAATTAAAAGCCAATTTTGTTCAAAATATCGCTGCATAAATAAATTTAAAAATCTTTTTTAAAACAAATCAAAAATATTTAATATTAAACTGAAAAAGAAAATTATAGCAATTAGTTAGAAAATTACCTTACGTGAGGCAACAAAAACAATTTAAAAAGCATTTGGTGCTAAAGATTGAGGTATTGAGCGATCAATCATTTTTATTTTATACCGTGCGATTTAAGCTACTTGAACCATATTTCAGCTTGGCTTTCGCTGGTTGCTCTTTCGGTGATCTCAGAGATCTCCAAATGAGTTGTTCGCATTCTGAACTTTCTCAATGTAGTGAGACATAAAATTTTCAATACCCATTTTTTTCCCTTTCTGAAAAGAGATGTGAACAGCGCAAATTTTCAAATAGTAAAAACACCGCAATAATCATGAATTGACCAAACAGTAGCTTTTCATTCAAGATAATGAATTTTTTAAAGTGTTGTTTCTTTTTTGCTTTAGAGAGTTACGGTCGAGGAATATACTGGGATGCAAAACATTCTCATGTATATGTTTGCATGAATCAGCATTTCGTTAGGTATGTGCCATTTGTTTTAATCTCTTATAAAAAAAAAAAAAAAAAAAAAGTAAGCGAATATTTTTCAACTTTATTTCAAATATTAACAGAACAAAAACAGCTTGTTACTGGTCAATTAATCGAGGCGAACAATGGTCTGGTGAGCAAGTTTAAGTTTTTTTTAACTATATATATATAACATAGTTTTTCAATAATATATGCAAACAAACAAGGAACAATGCTTTTTTTCATCAACAATTATTCCTTATTTGTTTGCATACATTTATTTCAAAAATATATGCAAACAAATATGGAATAATTATTGATTTTTGTCGAAAGAACACTATTTTCAGTGAACATCATTTTTATCAGCCGGTTTACTTTTAAGACATGGATTTAATTGTTGGTTCCGTACTCGGACATCACTCTCTAACCAACGAACTGTATGCTTTACATCGCAACCAGAAAACTTTTCTGATGCTCCACAAAGATCATAAACGTTGGTTTGCGTTAACTAACAACGATTTTGTTCAAAACATTACTAAATATATAGATTTAAATGCTTGGAAGAGTTTAGAAGGTGACAAAGAACAGATTTTCGTTCTCGGACCACATCAATGGATGGGTGAGATTTAAAATTGATGATTTAAATTACGAGGTTTTCAATTCCAATTGTGCTACGATTTAAGCCTAATGAAATATAGTTTTAAAGATAATTTGCAGATAATTTAGACCTGAATTCAGTATCTAAATTCGGAAGTTTTCTGTTTCTTAACTAACAGTAGATATATTTTCTTACTTTCTTGTTTAAGGGAACGCTAAAGGACTGTTCTTCCGAGATGAATCGAACAAGTGGCTACCAAGAGTTGTATGGCCTGTGTAATTCTGATTCATTCATCTTATTTATTGCTGCTTTTAGAAATGTAAAATAAACTTTTTTAACAGAACTGAGTTCAAATTGATTTTTTTTTTTTTTTAAATTCTTAAATTGTCGGAGGACGGGGTGGTCCGAGTGATCAGTGCAGGACTGGCAATGAAAAACAGAATCTTGTGGAATAGAGCAGGCCTACAATAGGTAGACCAAGCAGCTGCGAAGTCAAGAAAGTGGAAAACCTTGTTAGAACTACCAACGAGTTCTGTTCTCACAACTATCGCGGCGTCTAACTCGGTCAGCAGAGCCAGGATGACGGATTCTAACTTGAAGTCAGGCAACAAGATTCTGATTTGGAAAGCCATGTCCGGTACCATACCCACGAAGATCAATCTTACCCGAGGCATGTCTAATCAAGTTCCCAAAACATGTCGGCGGTGTGGAACTACAGCAGAGACTGATGATCACAACTTGGCCGGATGCCATACTAGCGAAGACGCATTCTCTTGGCGTCACAACATGCTCTGCGATAAACTCGCCAATAGTTTAGACCTAATGCCGGGCCAAGCAGACGTGTTTGGGGCGAAAGAAGTACTAAGAAAAAAGTGTAAGAGATGACAGTGAAATAACTGTCATCAACATGACCTGCCCGTACCAGAGATCAGAGGACTATCTGAGCACGCGTCAGGATGAGAAAGTTGCTAATTACGAGCCACTCAATCGAGACAACTAGATTTCCATCAATACTTCATTAGTAGTAGTGTGGGGGTTTTAGACCACCCCGCTGAGGTAGGGCTAGCTCACCGAAGTAGCCTAAGAGATAGGCTCATTGGTAGCTTCAGAGGTAGAAGAGATTAAGGATGGTATAAATGGTGTTATGGAAGGCACGCTTATAACGTTTGGCAACGCCGGGTAGAGTCTCACTCCGGACACTGTGTGTTAGTCTTACATGACGGATATTATTCTTCTCCAATTAGATCAGTGGTTTCATCCAAGCCATGAGAAACCATCGGTTACACACTATTTAACACACTATTTTACACACGATAAGCAGTGGCAGAAAATACTGAAACCTGAAAATTGCATAGACCAAATAAACTTTAAATTCCATGAGGCTGATAACAGTCCGATTTCCCTAGCATAATATAAGCTATACTCGTGTTCGAGAGATGCAACCTTTATGGCCACTCTCAAGATGGACAAAAATACTTTTCTGATTCAGTGCGCGACGTATCAAACAGTGAGACCCAACAGGGCAACCACCGAACATGCCATGATTAAGGCATTGAATTCTGCCTGGTGCTAGCCTGACATTTTAACACCGTCTGACATTTATGTCTGACATTTTAACACCGGTATCGGTCTTTTTATCGCTGGTGTCGGTGTTTTTATTTTCTGTGTCGGGCTTGATTGGATCTATAGACTTTTTCTTCACCCTGTTGATGTCTGTCGCAAGACCGAAAGGGAGTCATCTATGTCTAACCTAAATCTAAAAGAAACTGCTTCTGGAAATTCAAAGACAAACGCTAGACGCACCAACTTGTCTGACAGCTTCGCCAAACACACGGAGCATTTTAGATCCTCCAATAAAACGTCCACTCTACTCTCATCGCTCATCTTCCGCTTCGTAAACAACTCATATGCTGCGTAAGCATGCAAAGAAAATGCTTGCAATAAGATATCCTCAATTTTCTTCGAATCCTTTTTATCTTCCCTCCGAAATCATCGTAGACGGCACCACAACAAAACAAGAAGAAATAGTCAACTCGACGTTCTTCATCTCCCCCAATCAACTTAGTTCGCAACAACCGAGTTGCTGTATCGGAAACATAAAACGTTTCAATAAAGGTTTTTTTACATGAAAGATTACTTGTTTTTGAACCGTCATAGTCTTTTTATCAAATTTTTAAAAAGAGTTATTCTTGAAATTCATTTCTGCTATTTTTTTTTAATGGTTTAGCTTCAGAAAAAGATTTGATTGTGGGTTCCATAATTGGGCATCATCGTTTCACTTAACAACTATATGCTATACATCGTAACCAGAGGACTTACCTGATGTTTTGTAAAGGTTATAAAACAAGGGTTTGCATAAAATACCAACAATTTCGTTCGAAATGTTGCTATAATTATTGATTTTTCGTCTTGGAGGGATTTAGAAGATGAAAGTGATCAGACTGTAAGTCTTGGACTATACTAATGGATTAATGGGGCTACTTGACTTTCACACCACCCCCCCCCCCTTTTTTTTTATTTTTATTTTATAATTGATTCTGATGGAGAATTTTATGCTGATTAAGAATAGTATAAAAGCATATGTCTCAAAATTAATGGAAAGTGCTCTAATTTGAAGTTGAAAGTACAAAAGTATGCGACAAATCCTAATATTCGCCAACTTGAGTTAACTAACTTTACGGTTCTCAAAAGCAAAACATCGGCAGCCTGGTTTTATTATAGAAATTATTTTTTTGGTTAATTGTAGGAGCGAAAGTTCTTTCGAGTGTAATCAGATATATAAACGAGCTATAAAACATGTTACTTCTTATCTTCATTACGGAAAAATAAAAACCAGGTTGTTAATACTTTTAAAAGGTAACTTTTAGACAAAGAATTAGTCAAAGAGGTTGACTAAAATCACAATCAAACAATAAATAAAGTTTTTAAAAAAAGATTTTAGTTTTCATCTATTTCAATCGGTCTAAAAACAACAAACTATTTGTTACAAAAACAGTTTCTTAATTTTATTTATATTTTGTATTATTTTTATTCTAATTTCACTCCATTAAGGTAAGTACTGACTCCGAATTTTCATCAAAAGTTCTGTTAAAAATTCCTCAGCCTCAAGATTGTAGAAAGCCTTGGGTTCAATAAGGTCTACATATTTGACATGGTCAATAGTTTCTGTATCAATAGGCCTGTCCAATACTGTTTCAATTTCAAATATTCTTTGACATACCCGCTGTTTAAATATATTTCATATTAGTTCCTGTGTAAATCAACTTGTTATGGTATTTGAAGAATTTTATCTATTACGTTTAAGTAATTGGATTTATTTTTGTTATTTTTCAGTTGGTTTTGTTAGTGTTGCAGGTGGTTTTGTAATGATGTAAGCAAGCATGAGCTTGTTGCCTTTACAAAAAACAGTCAATTGCTTAAGAAATGGAACTTGTAACATTACCCACCTAATACTTTTTATTTGTACCACATAAACTCAAATTTGAACAAGTAATTTTTTTTTTGCTGGTCTCAGTGATTGTAGAAAATAAAATTGCACTAACTTCATACATTATATTATCTATTATTTTATGTAGGCAAAGCAAAAGTTGAAAATTCCAAGTTGAAAAACTTATAACTAAAAACAAACCAAAAAGGAGTTGTATATTGACAAATCAAAGGAGAATATGCAGAAACTACAAAACACTAATTTGCTTTTAATATCAAAATAGGGATGTGATAGATCCTCAAGACAAAAAGTAAAAATTAGTAAAAAAATCATTAAAGGATTTTCTGATGAGTACTTCAATGGTCTTGTTAAGACTTCAAGAAAGACGGTATATGCCAGGACCATCATCATCCAGTTTAAAAGGTTGGAAGTTCTTTTGGAAAAATCGACATCGTTTAAATACACGGCAAAAACTAAATAAAAAACAAAGGAGGTAACAAACAATATAAAAAATCAAATAACAAAACTTTAATCAACTATGGTCGAAATTCATGGACGTCAAATCACAATCGTTATCATCTTCGTCTAATAAAAATCACAATCGTTATCATCTTCATTCATTCATTTAATAATGATAAACGGGAAAGTGGCACACTGTTTAACACAGTGATTCCCAACGTGGGGCGCGTGCCTCACCGGTGGAGCTTAGAAAATTTCCAGGCGGCAATAGCAACGAGATGGAAAAAAAAAAAAATGAAACACTATATCTACAATTAATTTGGGGAAACTGCTTCTTATTACAGTTTCATATTAAAAAATGGATATTTGGAAACTAAAAAATTGTAAAACTGTAAAGTAACTAAAAAAATTAATTTGTGCTTAATAGTCTTAGCTTCAAAGGTTCGGCGCACAGTGTGACGAAACAACAAAAACGTGGCCAAATTTTACATATGAAACATGATGAACTGGCAGGTGTATCTGTTAAACCAGTGATTTCCTACTTGGGGCGCGCGCCCCACCGGTGGAGCGTAGGAAATTTTCAGGGGAAAAATTTCATAGGAAATTTTCACCTAAATAAATGTTATAATTGCCCTTATTTAGATTGACAGTTATTCCATTAAAGTTTTTTTGATCGCCGAATCTTGCAGAAAAACTCATCAGCTTTCATTTCTCAAAAATGTGACTTCTAGCCTGTGTACACAGGAATACGTATTACCACTGAAAAGTTTCAGAGCAATAATTGTGTAAGGTATTTAGTAAATAAACAATAATAATCTTAAAGTAATAATAATCAAAACTAAGATTATTTTCGCTTTTTTTCTATGAATTTTAACAAAAACAAGAAAAAAAAAAGAACGCTAAAATTATTCTCCCCGGCGGGGAATCGAACCCCGGTCTCCCGCGTGACAGGCGGGGATACTTACCACTATACTACCGAGGATATATGTAATTTGTGAAGTTTATAATTTAAATAAATTAATTTTACACTTTAGTGAGTGAGTTTTAATCGAAACTCGAATTGCCTCAGCCAGGGGAAGGACTCTACGCGCAAAAAAAAGCACTCTGTTAAAAATTTAATTCACATTTAATAGTTACAGATCTTTATAAATTTGTTGAGTTTATGGTCTTTATATTGTCTATATCGTTTATTTCGATTATATAATAAATAAAGCATTGAAATTTAATTTAAGCATCAGCGTTTAGTTTTTCGGTTTAAAACGAATAGTTACAAAACGGTACAAACTTCTATACCTGTCGCTTAAAATAAAACGAATTTAAAATAACTTTTAGGTATTTAAACATAAAATGCTATTTTTACTTGGTTTCTCACAAAAAAAATAAAAAATAAAAAAAAAAAATTAAATACATAAAGTTCCAAAAAAAATCTATACACGTTATTTTATTTCATTCCTTCTTGACAGTTGGGCAGAATTTTTATTCGATTAAAATCGTTATTTTCATTACAAGTTTTAAAATAACAAAGTTATGTATAAAAGTAAACTCATATCACCAAAAAAAATCAGCTGTTTTAAACGCATATGGATTGCTATTTTAAAGAACTTTACAAAATTCTATGCACCTTAAAAGACTGGTATTGAAACTTGGTATTTTATTCATTCGAAAAATCAAACGCCAACGCTTATTTGAAAGTTTAGGCACGCTCTATACCATCGTATTTTCAAGATTCGTTTCAATGTATAAATTGAATCGAATCTTGAAAATGCGATGGTATAGATGCGATGGTGCCTAAACTTTCAAGTAAGCGTTTTCTTGAGACTATTACATGTAATTGTCTCAAGAAAAAACCTTTACGCGTTAGCTAACGTTTGAAAACATTATACGCAATTTTATAATAGTTGACCTGAAAGGTTTTGACCGAGGGAGAAACAATAAAAATTTTGAAGATTTTTTAGAACTAAAAAATTAAAACAAAGCTGTTGTATCCTTCTGATTTAAAAGTTTTATTTATCAAGGAGTTTTAAAGAGATCCTAGGTGAATCCTTAGAAGAGCGCACCGACCACAACTGTTACTTAAGTAAAAACTCATCAAATTTATTGTAAGAAACAAAACCACGCGTTAAAATCCGCAAATAACTTTGTTACCTAATGACGTTAATTCATTTGTAACAGTTCGTGTTAGTTTACAATTACTTAAAAAAAAGCTGTTAATACTAGGGTAGCACAACAAAAACAATTTATCATTCATCTCGATGCACCTGAACATTAAGTCAGATCTCTAATTCAGATCTCGCTCACTCTTTCGGTATGCTTTCTAACAGCAAAAGCGCGAACTCAAACAGTCTAATCAATTTGCAGAGCATGGAAACGCGAAGGGAAATTTAATTAGTAGCAAAAAGTGAACTAAATTTTTTAAAAGTTCTGATTAAATTGCTGCTAATTAAATGTTTTATTTGAGTAATGTGCCCGTGGTATGGCGTAAAATAAAATGATTCTGATTTGTTTGATAATTAGTAGTTTAAAGTTAGTAGAAGTTGCACCACAAGGTCTGGGTAAGAAGTTCATTTCTTTTAAATAAAAATCACTAAACTTAAATACAAAATGGTTCTAATTTGTTTGATAGTTAGTAGTTTAAAGTTAATTGAAATTGCACCACGAGGTCTGGGTAAAAAGTTCATTTTCTTAAAAAATTACTAAATTTAAGTATAAAACGATAATTTCACTTTAAAAAAAAAACTACACCAATGTTATTTATGTAGATAAAATGTTCCATTTGTTTATTTTCAACAGCAACTTTACCAACAATATTACTCCAAATATTTACTTTAATTATAACTTTATAATGTTACAATGTAAATTAATTAGAAATAAAAAAGGAATATTAAAGTTTTAAAAAACTTCTTTAACAAAACTTGCTAAAACTAAAATATATAAATACATATACAGTTCTTATGAAACTAACATCGCTTGAAACTAAAAATACAAAAGCAAGAATGAAAAAAGCTCTTTTAAATTTAAAGATTTTTTACAATTTATTTGATGCGTAATCTTCTCAATAATCAGGAGCATCTGCGTTAGCAACGTTTATGTATCCTTTATCAATTTTAGCTAATTACCATTTGTAAATCTTTTAAAATTTTATCAATGTTAATTCTTTTTAAATTTTATCAATCTTAAAAAATTTAAAAATTTTTTTGTCTAAATATTTAGAATCTACGTTAACGAATTCATCCTTTGAAACTACTATCTTTAGAAACTACGTTAACCACATCTTTGTTCTCTACAGTGAATTTTTTCTTTCATCTGATTTTTTGTTAAAATAAAAGAACTGTTTCGAAAATCTAAAAATTTTTTTTTCCCTTTTTCTTTAGTTAATAAATGTTTTTAAAAATACATTTTTGGTATTCTCATTTCGACTCCACCCTCCCCCTTCCCTTAATCTTAGAAAACGAATGACAAACAAGGTAAATGTTTACACTAGTACAAATGCAAAAATTTTCCCTTAAACATAATGAGCTCTCCAGCATGATGAAAAATAATGTGCATTTTCGATGTGATCAAGAAAACTTTTCACCACTGAAACGAGCCCAGTGATAGACGACTGGTTTGATGTGAGTTGCTTTTGGCCAAACCTCTGCCATGGACCGAACGTTTTTCAAAATGGAATAGAGATTATTCGCAACAATAAGAATCAAATGAAGTTCTGGTGGAGATAAGATCTCCAAAATGCGTATACTTTCATCTTAAGTTAGAATTGGCTGATTAATAGAGTTGAAGAAATTTTTTTCTAGAGAATTGTCAAATAAATGAAAGACTTCTGCAACAATCTCATTTTTAAAACGTTTTTTCACTCCAGACAATCAAGCTTTTTGAGTCAAATTTCGGAAATGATTTTTTTTTTTCTTGCGTTACTTTTTTCTTCGTTGGTGTTGACAAATCCCAGAAAGGTTTTGAAAAAGCTACCTCTGCTATCCTTGCTCACTTTGACAAGAAATGTAATGAAAGAAACCTAGACTTCAGATCTTCTCAAAGAACAAGAATCCTCTCTTCTTAACTTAATTTGCTATCAAAATATTTAGATACGGAATTTCTCCAATTATTTTCTTGCAGAAGAAACATTTTTCTAAAAGTAGGCATCAAGACCACTATCTTTTGGTATAAGCTATTTAGATACGATGTAAGTTTCCTTGTGTTAGTGTTTGACAAGGCTGTCGCCTGTTGGATGCTTATCGAATTTCTTCAAGTGAGAAGACTTGATTTGTTTTTCTGAATGTTTGATGAGGAGCTTGGCATAATTTGAAGAGTTGTTTTCTCGCAGCGAACACGCTGTAATTTTACATTTTATCTTCTGGCAAGAATTCTCCTCTACAAAATTTCCACCTAAATAATTTAGTTGATCATCATCCAAATACCTCAAATACCGTCTTAAAAATAACGCTCAAATCATATTTACAAAAATTTCGAGTTTAAAAGTCATTAATGTAAGAAAACTAAGTAATATCAATTCTTTCCACCACTTTACACGATTGCTTGCGTGCAATTAAATTACAGGCAGTAATGGGCCGAAAAACTGATTGTGTCATCAGAAGCTTGTTTGTTTTTGATGATCAAATTTGCAATTCTTTCTCCTTGCTTTAGGAATTCTCTGCGAGTGCTTTGATTTTAGGTTTATGTGCTTGGAGTGCAAATGTGACTCGTCCCCTTTTTAGTAACTGAAAGCCATCGTCGATGCTGTTTCTCTACAAATGGCGGGGTTTTCAAAGAAGACGCTTCTTTAGACTGAAGTTGACAGGTCGGCCTCTTTTGTTTTTTACTTGCTGTTGTCGAGCGTTCATGCGCATTAAACAAGTATATTGGTAAAAGCGATTAAACTTTGGCAAAATGGTCCATGAAAAGTTAAACAACTGTTGCAACTTCTCGATGTGTTTTCCTTTGACAAATTTGTCTTGCACTTAAAACATGTTCTTGAATTCACTTTATGATAGTTGGCGTTAATTGTCGGTCAAACTTTATGATGGTTGACGTAAATTGTCGGTCAAGACTTTAAAGGCCAAAAAAAACTTACTTTCTAGTTTGGCAACGATTTCATGTAAAATGAAGCATTTTTATTTCTTTCAGTATATCTAGAAAAGTGAAAAGAAAAAAAAAAAAAAAAAAAAAAAACGAAAAGAAAGAAAAGGTTTCATATAAAAAAACAAAAAGGAAGATTAGGTTTTATATAAAAAAAACTGTAAATGACAGAAAAAAAAGAAAAAGAAAAAAAGACCATCAGCATAAAAATTAGATGAAAGTGTGAAGAAGTATAAAATTTTTATTTTCTAAAATGGTATTTTCTTGAAAGTAATGATCAAATTATAAAAATTTTATGCCATTTTACATACTTTTTAAAGATATTATTGTTATTAAAGAGTATTATACAGAATAAATTTTGTTGAAAAAAATCCATTTTAAGAAAAAGAGCCCTAAAAACTTAATTTTAATTTTTTGATTTTCAACACAATGGAGGCTTCTAGTGTTATACCCGATAAGATGGACTTAAAAAAATTTTGTGTCTATTATTCATAAATTTTTTAGAGTGTCTATCATGATCCATCAACCGCTAACCTGGTCAAAAGCCATGGAGCTATCAATTATAATTCTGGGGTTCCAATACCGTCGTCAAAATATCGCTACTAATCATTTTTAGTTTTTAGATTGCCGCGAAGAGCCTCAATCTTAAATTTAAAAACAAAAACAATAGACATAACTAAATAAGTTCATTTTTATTTATATAACTTATGAATTAACTTGAATAAAATAACGTAAAAACTTTAACTCAGTTTCAGAACATACGAACAAAAAAAATAAAATTATATTCAATATAAAAACCACTTATGCAAGATTTAGAGCCGAATGTAAGAATACACATGAACTTCTTATCATACTTTATACCTGGTATACTGTGATAATGCTCGTTTCATGATAGGGCCCTGCGATTTTTATGGATACTGTTGATTTTTTTATATAGATCTTACAAATGTGTCTTTAGAGTTATAGTTGATTATAAAATAAAGTTAAAATTTAATGTCACTTTTTCATGAATTAAGTCTTAAGCATTAGCCATCAACTGCTTGATATTGAGTCTATAGATATTGAATCATTACTTTTTAAAGTACCCTTAAACTTTAGCAGTAATATGAACTATATATGCACTGTAAAATTGGTTAATAAGTAAGAAACTTTACTAAGTGTTATCTGCATTTTTGACTATTTGTTCTCTTATCTTACTAGTGGCACATTACCCAAATGCAGAAGAGACATGTGAAAATCTAGAAAATGGAAGACATTGTGTCAGAGATTGCTTTGCTTTCATGGTCTGCAATAATGGAGAGAAAATTCTTCTTGCATGTCCTCGTGATCAAGTATATCATAATGGTGCTAAAAAGTGTGTACCAAGCTATGAAGTAACAAAAGGTAATGAAGTTACTTAAAATTTGCCTATTTGATAATTTGCTGTTATACATTAAAGCAATAAAAAAGTTTTGTTAATCAAAATCTGCAAGTAAAGATAAACAAGTATTCTCATTCACCTGTAAGAATGGAATGTTTGGAGTTTACTGCAAATACTTTTTTACCAAGCTTTCAAGTTTGAAAGTTCAAAATGTATCATAAACAACAATCTATGTGTTAATCTTGTGTATAAGTAAATTAATAAATATAAAATAACTATTTTCTTTTCTTTTGATTTAAAAGTTTAATTTAGAAAAAGAAGTTTTCATGGGGTAAATAAGTTGACTCAGTGTATAATTCAAGGTCACTTTTTTGACCTCTTCTAAAGTCTAAACTTATACAAGGTATATATGGTAGTCATTACTATTAGTTATATTAATTGCTCATTTCTTACAATTTTTTAGATAACTTTTGTTATGAGCGTCCTGATGGCCCATACAGAAATCCATGGGATTGTGCTAAATTTATTCAATGTGTAAAAGGTTGGACACATGAGGAACAATGTGAGGAAGGTTTAAAATATGATGCTGTATCAAATTCATGCAATAATGCCACATTTTCTCAATATTGTTACATACTAGGTAAGGTTTGTTTAACTTTGCATATTAAGGTGGTTTAAAAAAAAACTTCCTTATATTATGCTCTTTTATTGGGTTTGAAATTTTTTTTTAACAACTTTTTAATTACTAATAAATATATATAAAATTTTATATAAATATAATAATAAAAAAGTGGTTCAAAGCATTATATATATATTCATATTATATGTTTAATTAAAAAATTTTTCAAATTTTGTTACTAATCATAAATTCATAAATTTTTCTGATAAAAGCATAATCATATATAAATTTTGTTTTACATTCATATAACTTTGATCTAAATTTCAGATGACATAATATTAAATAACATTGTTTTGAAATTTTAGGTAAATCTGGGATTAACACCTCTTCAACGTTGGATCATCCTATAGTTCAACATCCAACTGTAATCGATGTTAAAGAAAGTGAGTAATATGTATATACTTTGATTTTATCAAATAAGTTCACCTTTTATGCTATTTAATGTTTAAGTTTCAAACAATTTTTTGATTATTTAAAAAATTTAAAGAATAAGAACAAACATAGAAATATTGAAGAAATTTCGGTTAAAATTTTTACAATAGATAAAATTAATATAATTACATGGCTTCTGATTTAACCAAGTTTCACAAATAGACTTTAATATAAATTAAATCTTTAAATTGCATAATAAACAATGTTTGTTAAAATGTAAATTAGTTTTTTTAAAGTTTGTGTGTCTATAGGGTTTTTAAAACAATTTTGCAGTTATATATATTCTAAAACACAGCATTTATAGTAATGCTCAATATAAATGTTGTGTTTTAACATATTTTAACAGTAATGCTATTATTAGTTATTTATATTTGAAATTTTGTTAAATATTTTTGTTATGTATTAATGTTAATAATGTATGTATATATTATTAACATTTTTTAATTTAAGATGTAAATAGCAACAAATTATTAGATGAAAAAAGCTCAGAAGAATCTTGCTTTGGTTTAACAGATGGTAAACACTGCTCTCGAGATTGCTTTTCCTATTTGGTTTGTAACAATGGCAGCAAAACAGTTGTTCATTGCAATCAAAGTCAAATCTATAATCCTGTTTTAAAAGCTTGTGATACACCCACAAGTATAAATAAAGGTAGACAAATGAAAACAGCTGAAAAAAGTAATTGTAAAAATTCCTTAAAGAATTTTACTTTTTGAGTAAACTAGTTACTTCCACTTACCTAATGATTTTTGAAATTTATTTTTGTCTTTTGTTTTCTTTTTATAATTTACTACTTAATGCTACAAAGTGACCTTATAGTTTAATATATCACTTTGTAGCATTAAGCAGTCAATTGCTTTTCCATATAATATATAAATATATATGATTTTTATAACCTAAAGTTTTCTTTTGTAGGCAATTTTTGTGTATATCGCCCAAATGGTGCTTATAGAAATCCTTGGGACTGTCATAGCTTTATTAAATGTTTGAAAGGAATTGCAGAAATAGAAATTTGTGCAGCTGGACTTACTTACATAGCTGAGCATAATACTTGTGAAAATGATACATTTGTTCAGCATTGCCATGTTATAGGTAAGCTTAAATATTGATCCATTTTGTTGATGTATGTTGTTTATGAATGAAATTCTCTTAATTTGAAAGGTGTCAAAAAATGACAAACTAATATAGTTTCAGAAAATGCTATTCTTTCTACAACCTCGCTCCCAACCACTACACCAGCTGCAACAACAACAGCATCAACAACAACAAAAACCACACAGACAACAACAACTTTGCCACCAACTACAACAATTACAACAACTACAACAACTACACCAACAACTACACTAGCAACAACAACAACTACTTCTACTACAACAGCTAAACAACTGCCTGAAAATACAACAACACAAGGAAATACAACAGATGATGTAGATTTGATTACACCAGAAGAGTTGCTGATAAGGCTTCAAAACAATGAAATTCCATTGATTGATGTGCGTGAACCTTGGGAAATTAAATTAGAAGGTAGAATTGCTCACTCAGTAAACATACCAGGTTAGAATCAACTTTCTTTCTAACTTTTATTGAGTAAACTCTTCAAATTGGATTATAAAAATAAATGTGTCATGTTTTATTTCAGTTAGTAAGATTGATAGTGCATTGAAGCTATCTCCTGAAGAATTTCTTAATATATACCACTATGATAAACCTCTTACAAATGACTGCCGTATTGTATTCCACTGCAAATCTGGTGTGCGTAGTGCTCATGCTCTTTACATAGCAAAACAAAATGGTTACAAATGGTGGGTTTGTTTTTTTTATTTTAGTATTAGCACATTTGTTATCACAACTTCAGCTAGTAAGGGTTATAAAAATCATTTCACACCATTCATATACAAAATTGCACAAAAAATTACAAAGAGTGACTTATTGCAGTAAATAAAAAAAAATTATTTTTACAAAAAATGATGTATATATGAAAACTACAAAAACTGTAGCTGGTGTGATGTTGTGTAATTGCAAAAAATGCTGGGATTTAGCATGAAAAAAGTTGTAATTTAGTTGATGTAATTAAATAAAAACATATTTTTTAAGTATTTATTAAATTACTAAGTATATTATGTCTTTTTCTGGATCAAAGATCCTTCAATATTTATATCTTATATACTATAATATAACAAATACTTATATAATATAATACTTATTAACTTACTTAATAGCTTACTTGATAAATACTTATAGAATATAATATAATACTAATATAATATCAGTATTTAAATCTAATACTTATAGAATATAATACTAATATAATATCATTATTTATATATAACATTTATGTAATGGTATATAATACTAATATGTTATCAATATTTATATCTAATGCTTAGGTATTTTATTTAATTTTAGTGCCAAAAGCTTAAAAGGTGGTTATTCTGCTTGGAAAGCTTTATATCCTTAAGTATCGAAGTCCTTTCATACAACAGCAGAAAACTGTTTTTTTATTTATAGATGACTATGAATATTTATTTTGCTATTTTTACTAAAATATTAAAGGAAAAGATATGGTATAAATAATGTTTGTAAGCCAAACCTGCAATATCATTAATTCTAATGAGTATTTATTTGTTTGATAGTTGTTGTTGTGTTGATGTTTCTTCTTCAAATGTAATCAACAAACATGAATTTTTTGCGGCAATTTAATCTGCATGGTGGCTTTATAATTGCTTTCAGGTGATTTTATGGGTAATAAAAATATTAGGAAGGATCATTACAGTTAATCACAACTTTCTGTTAAATTTTTCTTTTTTCTACATGTTTTGTGATAATTGGTTTTAATTGTATCATTGAGGTAAACTAGTTTACAGCTTTTGTTGCTTATTGGTGTTTTTCGTTTTAAAATTGTTGTTAATATTGTCTGTTGTGATTTTGTTTGTATTGCCTCTGGTTAAAGATTTGTGTTTAGTTTAATCCTTTCAATATTTGTTATATTGTTGTATCCTGCATCATTGTTGATGTTCCTCTAATATTTGTTTGTTTGTTCAAATGTTAAATATTCCTTATTTTCAGTTATTGTTTAAAGTCGGCTTTATTAATGAAAAATACTGCTCCGTTTAAACTAATGTGTTGATAGATTATTTGTTTGTCAATTACTGTTGTTCTCTTTTGACTTAAATTTATTTTTATTTTTGTTTGTTTTTTATTGCTTTGGCCAACCTAGTTTGATGTCATTTATATGCTTATACTGTTAGTGTATAGCACTGCTTTTAATTATCTTGTTAGTTAAGTAGTTTCAGATAATTTACTATTCTGGCTGGTGTATTTTGTTTCTTTTTAACTGTTGTTATTCAATTTTTTGTATTGCTGCCTAATATTGATCTGTTGTAACAATGTCTGTAAATTTTTATTGCTCTTCATTGTGGGTATTGCTGCTCTCTTGTTGTTCTCTGTCGTTGTTGGTGTTGTTGCCCTTTGTTTTTGTTATTGTAATCTGTTGTTCTATGGTTTTTTTTTTCTTCTGTAATAAACTTCTAGGGTAATTAATTAGTTTATTACTTTAATTACTATTTTTTAGTGTTTTGTAACACGCTGTGTATCGATTTTGTAACCAGCTGTGTATCTATTATTTTGTGTTTTTGTTTTATATTGATGTAATTTCCTTCTATAATAATGGTTTGTAACCCATAGTGATAATGCATAAACTGTGATGTTAATGCTTTGTAATTCATGTTAACCTATGTTGATGCTGTTGATATCAACTAAGGCATGAAAATGTTATGTCAATCATGTCAATATTGTGCAACCCATGTTGAGTTTATAGTTAGACTATTATTTTATGGGCAAGTTGGTATAGAAGAAGATTGTTATTTAAGTCAGGTTGTTGTTGAAAATATCATATTAATGTTGGATAAGCCTTATTGAAATTTTATACGTTTCATATAATTATGTCACGTTTCATCCATTATTAAACTCATGTTTTTTTCTGCTTTTAAATTATGCTTTTTATTATCTCAACAAAATGTTTTAAAAAAAAACTTTTAGTATTACAGCAATTACTTATTCTGATAATAAAGTTATTCTTATATGTTTAGTAAGCTTTAAGTTTGTTACTATGTATCCTTTAAGTTTGTTGTTGTGCATATGTTTGTTGCTAAGTATACTATTATTTTGTAAACTCTATGTTAATTTGTATAATGTATGTTTGTTGCTATATACAATGTGTATGGTTTGCTACGTATATGGTAGGTTTGTTGGTGTGTATAGTGCATGTGTGTTGTTAGGTATATTGTATGATTGTTGCTATAGGCAATCAGTGATTTGCTATGTATATGGTATGTTTGTTGCTATCTATATGGTAGGCTTGTTGCTATGTGTAGTGTATGTTTGAAGCTATGTATAGTGTATGTTTGTTGATATGTTTAGTGTATGCTTGTTGTTATGTATATGGTATCTTAATTGCTATGTATAATGTTTATTTTTGTATAATGGTAGTGTGTTGCTAGGTTTACTGTATGCTTGTTAAAATGTATTTTGTTAATTATTGTTATATGTAATGTAAATTTGCTGCTACATATGCATAAAGTAAAGTTTTTGCTATGTATATATGTATGTTTTTTTGTATATTATATGTTTGTTGCTGTGTATATTACTTGTTTGTTGCTGTGTATATTACATGTTTGTTGATCTGTGTAATGTAGTTTTGTTTCTATGGATATTGTAAGTTTGTTGCTATTTTTAATGTAAATTTCTTGCTAGGTATATTGTATGTTTGTTATAGTATAATTTTTGACTGTTATAAATTTTACTAGGTATTCTGTATACTTCTTATAGTCAATAAAAACATGTTTGTTACTGGATGTAGTGGTTGTTTTTTGCTATATATGTGATGCATGTTTTTATGTATATTATGTTTGTTGTTGTATGTAATGTAAACTTCATGTTATGCATACTGTGTGTTTCTTGCTAGGTATTTGGTATGTTTGTTGTATGTATGTTGTAATCCTGTTGCTATCTATGTATATTTGTTGCTATGTACAATGTTATTTGTTGCTATGTAAATGTATGTTTATTGCTATGTATAATGTAATTTTGTTGCTATCTGTAATGTAATTTTGTTGTTATGTGTAATTAATATTTGTTTCCATGTATAATGTATATTTGTTTAAATGTATAATATATTTTTTGCTATGTATAATGTATATTTGTTGCAATGTGTAATGTATACTTGTTGCTATGTATAATGCATATTTGTTGCTATGTATAATACATATTAGTGTCTATGTATAAGGTATATTTGTTGTTATGTATAATCTATGTTTGTTGTTATGTATAATGTATATTTCTCGCTATGTATAATGTAACTTTGTTGCAATGTATAATGTATTTTGTTGTCATTTGTAATATAATTTTGTTCATTTTTATGTTTGTTTTATGTTTGTTGCTATTGTGTTGTTTAGTTATTGATATCTGTAATATGTTTATCTTTAGATATACTATAAGTTTGTTACTATGTATGTTGAATATTTGTTATTATCTATATTATATATTTGTTGTTATATAATGGATATTTGTTGCTATGTGTAATGTATGTTTGTTGTTATGTATAATGTGTATTTGTTGCTATGTATAATGTACATTTGTTGCTATGTATAATGTACATTTGTTGCTATGTATAATAATTTGTCGTCACTTATAATATAGTTTTGTTTGTTTTTGTGTTTGTTTTATATTGCTATTGTGTTGTTTAGCTATTGATATCTATAATGTATGCTTCTTTTTAGATATACTGTGTGTTTGTTATTATGATGTTGAATATTTATTGCTATATACAATGTATTTTTGTTGTCATGTATAATAAATATTTTTTGTAATGTAATTTTGTTGCTATGTATAATCTACATTTGTTGCTATGTGTAATGTAACTGTTGTTATGTATAATGTAGTTTGTTGTCATTTATAATATAATTTGTTGTCATTTATAATATAATTTTGTTTATTTTTATGCTTGTTTTATGATTGTTTCTATTGTGTTTAGTTATTGATATCTGTAATATGTTTGTCTTTAGATATACTGTATGTTTGTTGCTATGTATGTTGAATATTTGTTGCTATGTGTAATGTATATTTGTTGCTAGGTATTAGTATTATTGTTATGTTTAGTGAATGTTTTATAATTGGTGAAGCTGTGTTCTGTTTTTACCTCAACGTTTGTTATTGTTATTGGTTTTAATTTGTTGTTGATGCTATAGTTGCTGTTGCTATATTTGTTGTTGCTATATTTGCTGTTTTTATTTTTGTTATTTGGTTGTTTTTGTTATTTGGTTGTTTGTTTTTTTTGTCGTTTCTGTTGCTATTACTTTAGTGGCGTGATTTTACCATCTACAGTTATTTTTGTGTGCCAAAGTATTTTTGTTTTTGTAATTAATTTTCTTGATTACAGTTTCTAAGTGTGGTTTGTTTAACTGGTATTTTCTCATAATGCTGTTTGATGGAGTGTCGTTCTTTTTGATGTTACTGTCTTCGTTTATTTTTTTGCTTTTGTTGTTTTTTAAATATTTGTATTTGGTCAGTATCTTTCTTGTTGTGATTGCTATTGTTATTGTTAATACTCTTGTAGTTAATGTTGTTTACTTTTGTACTTCTTCTTTTGGCTGTTGTGTTGTAATTTAATGACTTTGTTTTCCATGAGTTCGTTAATTTCAGCACTGTGATGTTTTGTTTAGTATTTTATAAGAATCTTTGTTGTGATGTAATTAGTAAAAGAGCCAAAATAAACAGAAAGTCTGATTAACTAGTTACTGATCTCTTCTGTAACATCTGTAGCAGCTAATGCAAAAAGCGATTGGTTCATGATAAAGCCATCGTTCTTTTATATATCTCACACAGTGATGTCGTTGTCGTCTTTAGTTCTCCATATATGTATATATATATAATGCATACATTTTGTTCGCCCGTGTTTTGTGCGTGTTGGTGTGTTTTCTACGTGCGTTTGTTTGTTCGCCTGTGTACACGCGTTTGTATGTTATGTGCGTGTGTATTAAAAAGAAAATGCAAAAGTTATGTTTATATTTTATGGAACTCAGATTTTTATACTTTCATTTGTTTAACAGATATGTATTTTTATTCAGAGTTTATTTTCAAGAAGAAATCTTTCAGAAATATTTTTCTCTCCTGATTTTTACCCTTTTTTTTCAGATCAACATTTTTAACATAAAAAATAAGTTCCAATATTTATGTTAAAAAATGTTGATCTGTTAAAATTGGTAAGCGAAATTAACTCAAAAGCTCTCCCTGGTTCTAATAAATTTAAGTCAAACTTATAATACCCCAGTTTCATTTAATTGTCGATCATTGTTTTAAATTTTTTTTCTCTGATAACAAGTACCAATTAAGATTACGAGTGCCACTACTTAGGTCAGCAAATTCTATTTTAGGAATGCCATTGGTGTACTCTTTTAATGATTGCATTGTCAAAACATTTCTAATCATAACAGAAGTTCAAATGTATGCTCTTGAGATTCAAGGAAAAATTGCTCTCATTCTTTTACTCTGTCAGGGCTTAAAATAACTGATATGTTATGTTAAAACACTGCAAGTTAACATTCTTTATTTTTAACATCAGAAAACGAATTTTAAAATTTTTCATCGTGCATTTTAGACATAAAACGTTAATAAAAATACTAAAGATTGCGAATAGATTTTCTTTCAACACAAGATGGATGGCGAAGGTTTGAACTCAAATTACCATCACTACGAAGCTCATAACGTGCTCTAAAAATTATTCGATAACTCTGTTTATCAGTCGTTTTAAATATTCTAACACTTTGGAATCTTTTAACCACTGAGTAATTTCTTCGAGATGAGGGTCTTCTGACAATCTACTTTCTCCTAATGAAAATAAGAGCACGATTAAAAGGATTTGGAGGAGAAATGTTTTAAAAATAATCGAATTTTAAAAAGATATTTTTTATAGTTTCTTGTTGTACTTACTTATAAGATTTTCTTCTTTTCCATCTTCCCATTTATTTTCCCAATTAGCTTTGATTGGTCTAAATACTCCGATTGCTGATTCATATGATTAAGAGAAAAGCACATTTATACACATTTATAAAAGGGTATAATTAGATACATAAATGTAATTAATATTAATTACTATTATTACAATTTATTAGTATAAAAGAAATATATATATATATATATATATATATATATATATATATATATATATATATATATATATACATAACATAATAAAAAACATAAATATGTAAAATTATACACTACCTTCAACATTGAAGTAAAATAGAATCACTAAAATTAGAAAAAAAGCAATCTTCATCTAAATTAAAAAAAAAAGATAAATTAAAAGAAATCAATTTATTAAATATTATTTGTTAGCAAGTTTTCTCAAAAATATACAAAATTTCGACAAAACTATACTCATAAAATATGTAATTTTACTTTATATTTTAAATTTAATTTATATTTGAACAAACTTACTTTACTGCTCATATTTTTCTCGTGAAAAAAGTTGTTTTGGTTTTGTAAAGCTGAGGAATGCGGACTTCCTCTTGACATCTTAGCATAGAAGCAATCAAAGTATTTATTCACCTTCCTCGTTCACATTCGTTTACAATCATCCGCCGAAGTTTGAAACCAAGTTTGCTTTTGAACCATTTAAATTGCTACTTTCTACTTTTCTTTAGCGTGTTGTAGAAAAAATGAAACCATTTCGCTGTTTCACGTTCTTTTTAGAAATGATTAAAATAAGCTTTAATTCTATGATTTTTTTCTAAAATTAAACTAAAATTTTGGTCAAATTAAAACTTGTGAACCTTTACACGTTTATCTGTTATTTGATGGAGCACCTGCAGCTCAAAAAGGCTGATTTTTACGTAAACTTTGCTCTCTTATTCCAATTCTCTACTCCTCGATCCATAAAGAGGCTAAAATCATACCTAAGTAAGTATTACCCGCAGTGAAGTATACATTCGATATTCTTAACGCCGGCTAAACACACTGCAAGAAGATATTTTAGCTTTAGAATATATTACTTTTGTAAAAGCTCTTCTTTAAAAGAAAGTTTTTAAAACCTTGTTACCCACAGATTTACTGCATGAAAATCTAAACATTTATTTATTTAAATATCCAACTCTAAAATATGAAAAACCGTAGAAAAATATTTTAAAGCATCCGAAAATTTTTCTGGCCAGTTTAAAGAAGACTTGTTAGCAAATTAGATTTCCTTGTATTTTTTACAAACAATGTTAATAAATCCATCCAGCGTTGTACTTAATATCAATTAATCAATTGATGACGATAATCATGCCAAACAAAATTTCGGCGCGCGGTTTTCAAACTTTCGTTTTTACTTCGTTACGATCATAACTTTTATTACGGATTTTTTTGCGGAAAAAAAAAAAATCAACAACAAATGCAAAGAAAATGGCTGCCTCCAATATTACTGTAAACGATGAGTTAGTCCAGCAATATATCAGTATAACTGGCGCTGATAAAACAATAGCTTCAAATATGCTAATAGCTTTAAATGGAAATCTAGAAATGGCTGTGAATATGTATTTAGAAGGATCATTTTTCCCAGGACCGTCTGAATCTTTTTCATCTAATTCGGACAATAAGTTCTCTGCAAAATTTCAATCAAAGAAATCAAAAAATACAGCAAATGCATTTAACAAAGCTCAAGAAAATTTTGAAACTTTAGATGATTTTTACAAGCAAGCTGTCTTTTTTTTTAATTTTATCATTACTTTACATTATGCTAACATTTTTCTTACGTCATGCATTTTTGTTTTACATTTAATTTTTCTCCAAGTTTAGTTTAAACAATCAAAATAAAATTGTGCAATATTTATTTTAAAAATTTACACAACACAGCAATACTAAAGTGTCTTGTTAGTTAATCTTAAAAATAATTGATGTCTGATTTGAGTGCAAGAAAAGTTCTTTTATCTAAGAATTTTTATTTTTTTTTTTTATTAAAGTGTTGATGATAATGTCCGTTCACCTATTCCACAGCAGCAAGCTGTTCTTGTTGAAGATCCTTATCATGGTATGGGATTTGTAGGTTTTATTATGTTTATAACTTGGTTTATTAACATTATTAAATCTAAAGACTTTTAACAGTTTATATATATATAAATTGTTAAAAGTCTTAAGATTTAAATAATGGTTATTTAAATCTAAAGACTTTTAACAGTTTATATATATATATATATATATATATATATATATATATATATATATATATATATATATATATATATATATGTGTGTGTGTGTGTGACCAAAAAAAGTGACCTGTACTTACAAATGAGTCAAAATGACTTTTATACCATATACTTTTTACTAATTATATATGGTATAAATATCGTTTATCACTTATGACATTTAACCATATATAATTAGTTATAATATCTAATAAGCATGCAGGAGAAACGTATTTTTAAAAGTTTATTTTTAACCTTCATTTATATATATATAAATAAATGTATACGAGCTCTTTTTTTTAGCACTGCCATCTTCTCGTCCCAGAAGACCACAGACATGCTCTGTATTTGATAGCTTTAGAGACTTCAAACAAGAAACAGGTCAACCTCCTTTACTTTTATTATACAATTTTAATAATTGTTGCTTTAAAAGCTAACTTTTTAAATTGTAAATTTGTTAACTGTTTTAATTTAACTTGCTTGTAATTCAGATGAGCAAGAACATTTTTTAATGCTTCACTCTCAAGGAATTCCTCCTCATAAAAAAACAAAGCGCTTGCATGAGTTATTCAAGCCACCAAGAGATATTTTATATGCTGGTAATTTCCAGGCGGTAAGATTTTTTAAGTTAAAGTTATTTACCTAAAGGTTTTCTGACAATATATTTCAAATGTCTTTTAAAGCTTTTTTATGTAATAGCTATCCGAATTCCATCCAGTTACAAGCTAGTCATAGTTTAGCTATACTCTGGAAACAAATATCCAATTTTTAAAAGTCATAAATTCGTAACTCCTTAGGCTATGAATTTAAGGATAAAGAATTTTATTTATTGTAATTCCAATATTTTGCCTTTTTTTATTAAGGTTATTATTGAAGATTCTTTTATTGCTTTACATCAATACTTGCCTTTTATTTAAATTAGGCGAGAAGTTTTAGCAAAAATCAAAATAGATGGCTTCTGGTTAATATACAAAATAGTACTGAATTTGCATGTCAGATAATGAACCGTGATGTCTGGTCAAATAAACTTGTTCGTGAAATTCTAAAAGAAAATTTTGTTTTATGGCAGGTGTGATAAATTTGATTTAATTTTAGACTTAAATTTTTGAAGTAGTTCTTAGAATATTTAATTATTAGTAATATTTTTATTTTATAAGAGTTAATAATTTAAAGATGTAAAGATATAAGAGCTAATGATTTAAAGATATAAAGATATAAGATGTAAAAAAGCTCCTCTTTGTAAAAATGTTTATTATAAAAAATCAGATTTTTAGTTTTGATTCACAGCCCTAATGATTTGCATTCTTCTGCTATCCATTTTAGGTTGATTATGAAAGTGATGAAGGAATGCATTATAGTAACTTTTATGATGTCCACAGCTACCCACATTTAGCTGTCATAGACCCTAGAACAGGTTTTTTCATTTCATTTTCTATTTTTTATTTACAGGTAAACAGTTCAGTTGCAAACGTTTTTTTAAAAAATGTCTTTTAAACTACTTTTTTTTTTTTTTTTTTTGTCTTAAAAAGAAACCTAATTTGCTATTTAACTTTAAAAGTTCTTATAAAAATGATGATTTATATAAATGATGGTTTATTAAATGTAGGTGAGCGTCTTGTTGTCTGGAAAAATCTTAGTATGAAGCCTACAGCTGAGCAATTTGCAGAATTAGGTATTTCATCAATATTATTTAAACTGCATTTAACATTTCCTAGTAATGATTGGTTATATTTTTTTTTTCTGATTTGATGCTTAACATAAAGCAATACTGTTTTTATCTTCTGATTATGATTCTTGGTGTTTAGCAACACTGTTTTTATCGGATCATTCAAACCTAAATGATAGTTTTGAAACTCACATTGAAAAAGAAACTGGAGTTATGGTAGACAATTTTTTCTTTTTTGAAAGCAATCTTACAACTGTTTACAAAGTGTTTTTATGGTATAACACCTTCCTTATTCCAACTCTCTGTTTTTAAATTCCAAGTTTACTACTAAAAATACTAAGTTTATTAGCAAATCTTTAATAATTTAATTGTTTTTTTCAAATAATAATTGGTGTATTTCCTTTATTTGGATTTTTTTTATTCCATATTTAGAAAACAGGCATTGATGATGATAATGAAAATGACAACATTGATGCTGCTTTAAAAGCATCTTTAGAAGACAATAGTAATATTTTATCTGTAGTGAGTGATTCAGAAAGTTACAGTGATCAAGAAACTTATGCAGATGTTGAAAAAAAAGGTTTCTTTTTGAATTTATTAAAAATACTGTTTTAGTTTTTGTAAAGCTTTATCTTTTACATATTTAAACCTTTAAATAAAAGTATTTATAATTAAAAAAACTTTTTAATATTAACTGTTCAAACCATTCTGCATTTAGTTGAAGTCATCAAATTAAGAATTTTCTTGAACTTTTCTTTTATCTAGATAATCAAAGACTAGATGCTACAAAACAAATAAATAAGGTAAGATTGTAAATTTAAAAATAGGGTGCATTCATCATTATTTTTCAAAATTATGTTAATTTACATAAAAAAACAAATCACATCTACAGTTGCAATGCACTTAAAGTAGCATTAATCATATATATTACCATTAACCCTACATATATTAAAGGAGTTTATTAAAGCTCTAGAGTAGCTATAATGAACAGTTGGTCAAACTAATTAATAAAAGGAAAAGCTGTAATTTATTTTTATTTTACTTAAGTACTCACTTTTTGGACTTGTAAAATGTTTGGTGGTTTCTTGTTTGAATGAGACTTGAGTTAAATTTTTAATGATTCTTCTTTAGAAAATAAAAACTCACAAAATCTCAATTGTTATTGGTTAATAATTTAAATTGGGAAAGGCTTGTTTCCTAAGCTTAGTCCTAAAATAATGATGTAGTTGTAGCACAGCTGTAACATAACACACTGTTCTTCCATCTACAATTTAATTGCCCCAAAGTACACCATCTTTACAGTATCTGTAGTTTATACAAGTTGTGTCATACTTAAACTGACAAAAAAGTTATTCAACAACTTGGAATGAATTCAAGAGCTTTTACTTGTAACAAATATTGTCTCTATTTATGTCCATCAGAAACAACCTTTACACTTTTTAAAGCGACAGGATTGAACTTGAAAAATCTTTCTAATTCTAAAGGAACATCCAATTTAGAAAACCTGTTAGGGTTAGAGTTAGGAGTTTTTAACCTTCATTTAAATGTTTATTAATAAGTTTCTTGATTGAAAACTTGTTGGTTGAAAGAAGTGTCAAAGTGAAAGCAGAAATAGTTGTCAAAATCCAGTGCTTTTTTTTTTTGTACTCATTCCTGATTTTTACAATGAAAATTGTCTTAAATTTTGAAAGTTGATTTGATTCCAGGCCACTTCTTACTTATGTCATGCCTGAAAAATGGCCTTGTCAAAAATGGATATAGCATTGCATAAACAAAGTCTTCTATAATGTTTTATTGCACTTGTAGGAAAGATTTCAACAAAAAAAAGTTGATAAGCATAAAATATCTTAGGTTATAGATGATGAACTTTAGAAGTTTTTGAATGGACAGAATACTTAAAAGTTACTGTATTGCATATTGTAATACCTATATAGTAATATAACAAAAGTTCACAGTTCAAGTGGGTCAGTCGCGTCATTTCACAGTTAGAAAAGATAAAGGGCAAACTAACAATTATGCCCATTGGAAATTTTCTGGAAAAAGAACAAGGCTTTTCTTTAATATATGTGGCCATTAGAAATGCCTAAACATTTTATTAAAATTTTATCTTTTGACCTAAACTTCCATATATTATCCAAATTTAAAAAATTTAAAACTCTGCATGTTCAAATGCTTTGAATTTTTTAGCTTTAACTTGGATTTACACTATATTAACATATTTATTGATATTTTTATTAATTAGTATATTTATTATAAAAATATTATAAAAATATATTAATGTAATTTATTAAAAAATTTATGTAAATACTTAAATTAGTTAATGTATTTATTATAACATTTTTTTTTTTTACATACAAAATATATTCCAAATCTTATAGATAAAATATTTTTGCTGCTTGTTGATTTTTTTTTTTTTTTCT
Organism: Hydra viridissima; assembly: GCA_014706445.1. Classification (NCBI taxonomy): domain Eukaryota; kingdom Metazoa; phylum Cnidaria; class Hydrozoa; order Anthoathecata; family Hydridae; genus Hydra; species Hydra viridissima. Next base: position 78,528 of record QPEY01002066.1, on the reverse strand, counting down.
TCATAATTTCTTCATAATTTGTTTTATTTAGCCTAATTTACTATTAAATACAACAGATGAAATGGAAAATGATAATGTAGAAAAAGGTATAAAACTAATGAGTTCATTCATACAAAGTTACTAAAGTATATACCTGTAGATTTTACTTAAGCAGATACCCATACTGAAACAGATACCTTTCGATATTACTGAAGCACATATTCATAGATAATAATATAAGAATAGTTTTGATCAACTTTGTTTATTTCTTAACTGTTCAACAAATGTCAAATTTTGTCCTTTTTTTTTATGTAGCCACAATTATGTGCCGTCTACCTAACAATGAAAGAAAAGTGATATCCATTTCTTTTCATTCTACCATCAAGGTTTGTTTTTCATGATCTCTAAAACAAAAAAAGGAAAAATGAAAAAAAAAAAAAAAAGAGCAATTTTGTTTAACGTACAAATTTTGATTTGAACTTTATATAAAAGTAATATAATCAAATGCTGTCATTATAAATCCATTTTTCAGTTTGATTTATAGTTATAAATCTTCAAATTTATAAGTATGTATATTTAAATATATTTTATATATAATTATATTATGTATATTTAAATTTAGGTAGTATATATTTAAATTTTGTTTACTAAATGATTTCTCTTGTTTACTCTATTTTTTAAAAAGAATAAATTTTGTAAAAAAATCTTATAAAGTTTAACATACAATTGTCAAGTTTTTAATTAATAATTATTAGAAAGTAATTAAATATATCTTTTATTGTAGTACCTATCTGAAAAAATAGCACTGCTTGGATGGCCAAGTGAACGATATGAACTGATAAAAGCATTTCCTAGACAAAACATTTCAGAGCTTGACTGCCAACTTAGTTTAAAAGATGCTGGTTTACATAAACAAGAAACAGTTTTTGTCCAAGAAAGATAATGATAAGTTTAAAACTGATTTGTAAATAGATCTTTGTTAACTAGAATAAAAACCTTTAAAGTTTTTTATTTTATTTATACATTTGTCTAAGTGATTGGCAATATGCAATTAAATGTGTGTAACTATTTCTTAAGAACTAAACTGGACAGGGTGCTGACACCTAAACCTGAGTTTAAAATATTTATATTTTGTACTTTTAGCTTAAAGTAAAATAAAAGCTTCTCAGATTTAATAAACTCTTAGGATGTGTTTTCTAAATTTATTTTGAGATGTTTTTAAAACTGTTTTATAAAAGAAATGTAATTTTAATTTTAGTACTATTTTTTTTATTATTTGTCTTTTACTATAACCATGGTTACTGTGTTATTTACCATAGGTTAATTGATTGACAAATTTTTACTTGGAAAATTTCGATAACTTTTGAAGTTTTAAAAACACATTTTAGAATATTTTTATTTTTGTCAGCTAATTAATAATGTTCCAGATCAATAATCAATTAGTTTTGGATGAAGAATATGATGAAAATTACCAACCCACAGAAGAAGGTAATGTTATTCTGTGCAGTAAATAAAATCCTTTTTGTTTTGCATTTATTTTCTTCATGTTTTATGTTCTTTATTATTTGATTTGTCTCTCACATAATGGGATATTTTATGTTTAAAGTTCATAGTGGGATAATGCAGTAGAAAGTTTAAACACTTTGAAAATGGCGCTACTTGTATATTATATTCATTAAGGTTATCCCCATTATCAGAATTTTAAGTTTTAAAGCATAAGTGTATCATAATAAAGTAAATAAAAAGCCAATATAAAAACTATGAAAATTAAAGGACAAAGTTTAAGTTATCGAATTTTGCAAGTTTTGTGTAGCATCTTTGTTGAAACAAAAAATTTAAGATTTTCTTTCTACCCAGGTAAAATACTGCTGAACAACTTGAGATGGACAAAAATTTTTCAAAATTCAGCATTTTTGTCTACTAAAAGTTTTGACCTTTAAGGTAACATGCTTGCAAACAACTCTAAATGACTTTTATATGCTCATAATAAAAATTTAAAAGTTTTTAAGAATGAAAATTAAAAGAATTCTATAATCTTCAGAATCTGCTTAAGAGTCACTTATGAACTCAAGTAGCAAACACTTCTCTAATTTATCTAAGTTTCTTTGGCTAAAATATGTTGCAGTATTATATAGTTGCATGTAAATGTGTTGTCTGTAAAATTAACATTAACATATACAATTTCTTTTAAACAGAGGTGTATGAGTATGCTCAAGTCATTGGTATTGATCCTGTGAGGGAGCCAGAACTTCTATATATTGCACGACAAGGCATTGTTGCACCATTGCCACCTGACTGGAAACCATGGTAAAAAATCTGTTTTTCTTAGTAAAAAAATGATACAAATTTTTTTAAACAAACAAGTATCCATAAAATTGAGAAATATTTATTTTCTCAAAAGTACCTAAGATACAGTTCAAGACCAATTCAAGGAATTCACCTTTGATTAAAACTACTTTTCAATATAACCTACCCTGGCTTTAGAGATAGATTGGAGGTGACCAGGAACTTTACAAGTTTGTTGCACCTGGTCAAGTTTGAGTATGGATCAGATTTTCTCTAATTCAGACTTCAAAAATTCTTGGCTCTCCAGATTCTAATGAATCTTAGCTGACTTAATGGACTCCATTTTGAGTCAAAATGAAAAATTTAAAGGGTTAATATATGAAGAAGAGGGAAGCCAATTCAGTTTTCACAAGAAAAATTTTTTTTTCCATCAAAGTTAATTTTTTACTTTGTAAGTTGGTACCAAATCTGATTGAAAAACCACAGAATTCTCCTGAACTTTTTTTTTTATTCAAAGAATTAAATTGTCTTTGAGCATCAAGGTCTAGGTATTAGTGTTAATTTTTTATACCTTTTGGTACAAAGTTAAGTATTTTTGAGCTGTTGAATAAGCTCCAGCCAAAACCATGTTAGCTAGGTGCTGATTTCAGAAGGGTGCTTTATCTAGATTTTCCACTGACCCTTTCATTGTACATTTTTAGTTTTGAATGAACAGTAAATGAATTTCTAATCATAGTAAAAATTAAAAATCAATGGTTGTTTTATAAGTTTAGCACTCTTGTTATTTGTCTCCTCTTCTGGCTGACAGCCTCACTATGCAGCTTTTTTTTTTGTTTTTTATGAGTTCAACCTCAAAATCTGCTGAATCAACCTTTATATTGATTATCTAAATGATCTAGCTTCTCTCTCCCAAAAAAAAGCTACCTATTCAGATTTCATTATAGCTGGTAGCCAATAGAATTCCACAGTTATTTTACCTAATAATTCTTTTTAAACCCATTTCTTTCCCCAAACTAGTTAATGGTTTTCTAGTGCAAATCATCTTTTAACATGTTTTACAATCTTTTTTTTTTTTAGCCACCATCCTAAATTTTTAAATCAGTTTTAGACAGTTCTCTTAGTCTCTTTTTTTCCTTTTGAACTTATTTTAATCTAATTTTTATGATATTTTGCACTAAACAATAACAAATTCATTTTGACACCCTACAGAATTTTTTTTACTCAAAGGCTTTAAAAATTTATTGTGCTAAATTTGAATTATTTAAATAGTCTCAAATTATAAACCTGCCTCCTCTCCCCTCCCCTCCCCCTTCCCCCCCCCCCCCCCNATCTTAGCTGACTTAATGGACTCCATTATGAGTCAAAATGAAAAATTTAAAGGGTTAATATATGAAGAAGAGGGAAGCCAATTCAGTTCTCACAAGAAAAATTTTTTTTTCCATCAAAGTTAATTTTTTACTTTGTAAGTTGGTACCAAATCTGATTGAAAAACCACAGAATTCTCCTGAACTTTTTTTTGATTCAAAGAATTAAGTCTTTGAGCATCAAGGTCTAGGTATTAGTGTTGATTTTTTATACCTTTTGGTACAAAATTAAGTATTTTTGAGCTGTTGAATAAGCTCCAGCCAAAACCATATTAGCTAGGTGCTGATTTCAGAAGGGTGCTTTATCTAGATTTTCCACTGACCCTTTCATTGTACATTTTTAGTTTTGAATAAACAGTAAATGAATTTCTAATCATAGTAAAAATTAAAAATCAATGGTTGTTTGTGAAGTTTAGCACTCTTGTTATTAGCACTCTTGTTATCTTTTTTTCCTTTTGAACTTATTTTAATCTAATTTTTATGATATTTTGCACTAAACAATAACAAATTCATTTTGACACCCTACAGAACTTTTTTTACCCAAAGGCTTTAAAAATTTATTGTGCTAAATTTGAATTATTTAAATAGTCTCAAATTATAAACCTCCCCTCCCCTCCCCTCCCCTCCACCTCCCCCCTGTAATTTTAGCTTGTAACAGCACTAACACTTTTTATTTAGCCAAGATCCAAGTGGTGATATATATTACTTCAATTTTTCAACTGGTGACAGTGTCTGGGATCATCCTTGTGATGAACATTTTAGAGAATTGGTTGAAAAAGAAAGAATGCTACTGCGAAAAAAGTCTTTAGACAAGAAAAAAAATAAGGACAAAAAAAGCAAGGATAAAAAATCTAAAAAAGAAAAGGTTGTCATCATTCTCATTATTATAACTTTAAATGTTTTTCACTTTGTGATTTGATTATATCTGGAGTATATTGATGTTTTTTACATATATTTTATTGATATTAGGTATAAAGTTAATGTATTTTATATCTTAATAACTGATTATACTGCTTTCTTTTAATAGAACTTCACTATGCTTGCTCCTTTAAAAGGTGAAAGTGGGCCACAATTTTCTTCACTAAAAAGTAATACGGGTAAATTAGGACCACTTTCCTCTCTTGGAAATCCTCTTGGAGCTTCCTTGCAAGGAGCTTTGAATCCACTAGCTACCAAAACTGGAATACCTACAAAATTAGGTTTTTCTGGAGATTTAAAGGATTCAACTAAAAAAAATGTATGATTTTAATTTCCCCCTGGTTTTCCGATAAAATTAAAAATTAATTTAGATTATAGACTCCTGTTAACTTGTATGCATTTAGAATATTGACAAAAAACCAACCATTAAAAATAATTTGAAAGACTCATTTGCATTTTCACTTGGTAATACAGGGGAGAATGTTAACTTTATTGGGGATATGTCTGACATAAGTGAGGTAATCTTTGTTTCTGCTACTAAAAAAGTTATTACTTATTTTGGAAAATTTTATAAAATTAAATCTTTAAAAAACAGCTTGCTTCTAAATTTGTAAAAAAAACTTTTTCTTTTCAATCCACTTGAAAAGTATTGAAACTAGTTTTATAAAAATGTAAGATTGTTGTTTTTTATTTGATATTTTGAATTAATTTGCTTTAATTACTCAATCTATAGTAATGCTAATGGCAATGATATTAATGATTTATAGTATAGTTGCAGGTGTTGATTACTCACTCTTATAGTTATTCTTATTCTAGTATTCAGATGGCAAACCAAAGTTCACTCTTGGCTTTGATGCTCATGATATTGCAAATCTCAGCTATGATGTAATGTATCAACATCTGATATCCATTTTTAATTTGTTTTGTTAACATTCAATTATCTTTTGACTCTTTTTACTCGATCTTTTTGACTGAAGTTTTTCCAAGTTTTGACCTGATTCTTTTTTTAGGAATCTGATGAAGATAATCAGATAAACAGAAGTATTGAAGATAAAGACGATGAAACAGAATTGGTAAGTATGTGAGCTAAAGTGTTTTTGTTTCACATTTAATATTGTTAATGAATAAGCTATTCTTTTTTCAAGATTAATGTTTTGAAATGTTGCTATCATATTAATGCATGATATGATACAGCACTATGACAGTTTATCATGGCTACTCAAACTTTTACTTAAAAACTATAGGAAAGTATGAATTTTTAATACTTTTTTGTAGTTTTTTTTTTTAATTAAAAAGTTATCAAAACTTTAAGAAAGGGACATCAAGTGACAAACAAAGCATTAGTTATTTTGATGACATGTTTTCCTAAGAAATAATCACAATGCTAAGTTAGACATTTTTTGTTACTCCTCCTTTTGTCTTAAAATTTTTTTAACTTTTAATATAATTTTCAGTAAATTTTTTGTAATAATTCCAGTGTTAGATAATTTTTTTTGATCAAAATAGCTTTATTTGTGATATACTCTTTCGCTATTTCCTGCTTTAGTAACTCCCAAGTGTTCTCTATAGGTTAAGGTCCAGGAAGTTTCCTGGTCAATCTTATAATGGAATATTCTGTTCAAAAAGAAATTATTAAATCGATTTAGCTGTATGTCATGTTGCGCCATCTCGCATAAAGGAAAACAATATGTTTTAGGACATTTGATTCATCATCACAGAACACTTGATTCATCATCTGTTCAGCAATATAGAGTCTATCCAAATTTTTTCCTCAAATGGCAGACCAAAATAACAGAAATTAGATGTTTAACTGTCTGAATATTGCAGCTGGATAAATATTTTTCTCTGACTTTTCACTTATTGAGCTTTGTTTGACATTACTTGAAAAATACTTTCATTACTAAAAGCATACCTAAAAATTCTAAAGGATAGTTTCACTTTTTAGTTATTTGAAAGTTGATTAAAAACATGTTAATATTATTTACAAAAATAAATCTTACAGATTTCTAATTATCTCCACTTAAATTCCTGTATTTTTTGCCCATTCTGACTTTCTTTGCATCATTTTTTGTGTCAATTTTGGTTCTTGTTGGTCTTTGTGATTTATAATCAAAATCGTAAGTATGGTGTTGAACAGTTTGCTTAGACATCTAGATTCCAACTGCTTGAGTTTGTAAGTAATTCTATCATTGGATGCTTGAAAGTGTTGAGGTATTATTCTGCTTAACATTCTTTGTCCATGTTGTGTTAACTTTTTTCTACCACATTACCTAATTCTTTTTGATGTTAAGCTCTCAGTATTAGCTAATTTTTTCTTAATATATTGGGCATATACCTGAGAAACATCTCTCTGAAAATAACACTAGTATTAGTTAGCAGAGATGTAATTTCAGCCTTTTTTTAGGTTGTTAAATCTTTTTTCTTGCTCATATCTACAAATAAAGAATGCTTAGACCTATATTTGATTAATTTTTAAATGCACATATTTCATAAATTGGCTCTTAAAATCTAATTTAGAAAAACATTTAGAAAAAAGCTGACTAATTAATATTTTACACAATTTAAGTACTTAATAAATTTAAAAAAAATTTTTTAAAACTTTTGTGTAAAATGCGCACCTTGCATATTAGTAGAAAGATGTTACAAAATGGCTACCAGGTGAGGTAGACCCACCAACAATATAAAAATTTGTCAATTTGTGACCAAATGATATTTAAGGCTTCCAAATAGATAAAAAAAAAAAAATAAATTTAAAGTAAGAAAGATAAATTTATATTTAAATTTTGTTAGTTTGATAAGTTAGCCATAGTAAATCATCAGGTTTATTTGGATATTTTAGAAATGTCTTGAAAAATCTTGTTGGTTTATCCCCTTTTTTATATTTTTTGTCTCTATATTTGTTGTATACAATATCTATATTTTATATACAGTATCTATATGTTAAATATAATATCTATTTGTTATTTATAAAATCTATTTTGTACATGTATTTGTTATATATATTATTTGTTTCTTATATATAATATCTAGTTGGTATGTATAATATCTATTTGTTATATATATATATTATCTATTTGTTATCTACATTATTTTGTTATATATCTGGTTGTTATATTAACTTTCTGTATTTAGGATTTTGGTATAAACTCAGGACTTGCTGCCCGTTTAGAAGGTATGAGTATAGATAATCTACCAAGATTTAATGCATCTCATGATGATGATGATGGTAGTGACAGTAAGTCATATAAGTTTGATGTAAAGAACTCATTCACTGAAGAAAAACTGCGTCAAGAAATAATAAAAACAAAAAATGTTTCAAATGAAGTTGTAGAAAATAAAGAGAATGTCCAAAAACGTGGGAAGCTTATTCATGGTGCACATTTTGAATTTCAAAGTGACTTAATTGAAGCAACTGAAAGTTATGCAAATAGTAACAGGTATTACGTAATTGTTTTGCACCAGTTGTTTTTTTTTAATGAATGGTTTTTACTAATGTTGTAGCTTTGGATTGTTGATTCAAATATTGATAATAATGTTTTATATGTAAATATAATATTATTCAAATTGAGCCTGGTTCTATAGGCAGAACCAGGGTCTTTTTATGAGATTGTTTATGAACTTCATTAGAAATTAGAAATAAACATTTCTTTTTAAAAGTTAAAAAAACTTGTTAAGCTGAACATTATGTTTAAGAATCATTAAAACAACAATTCATATTATTTAAAGATTTCCACTTCTTTTCATACTTCCTGCTCTCCTCTGGGCCATTAAAAAAAGAACCTTATACTTTGTGTTTTAGAATAAAAATTTTTGCTTTTAATAGCTAATATTATTGGAAAATATTAAATGGATTTATATTCTGTTAAATTCTTTCATATTTTATTATTTTGATTTAGCGTTGATGATGAGGATGTCAAGATTCTTGAGCGTTTTCAAAAAGGTATTGATCTTAATTCTTCTGCGCATTTAGAGGATATGCATCAATTAAAAGAACTAGAGTATCTTAAACAAAAACTAACAAAAGAGGAGGCAGAGCAAAAAGAAAAGTTGCAAGCTCAATTCAATAATGAAGTTGCAAGTAATAACTTGTTGATATTTTTATTATTTTAAATTGAAATAGTTGATGTGTTGGCATCATTTTTTTGTTTTCATTATTTTAAAATCAATTATTGTATTTTAGAATTGCACACAGAGTTCGAACTTAAAAAATTAGATGAAGAAAAAAGGCTCAAGGTTTGTTGGTTCCTACTTAGTATTCTAAGGCTTTTCTAAGAATTCATATTTTTTAAATATAAAACAGGGCTTTAAAAAGAAGCCAGTTATTGGTAGTCAATTTTTTTTTTTTAATATGGAACTCTTTTAAAATAAAGAATGGTCAAGGTTTAATTGTAAAATCATCAAAGCTAAATAAAATAGGAATTGTAAAAGAAAAAGAAAATTTTATTTCATTATTATATTTATATCAAACAATAAAAAGTATTTTTAGATTTACATCAAACTTTTTACATTCTCATCTTTGAGGTGTTTGTTGATTTTTGATCTTCATAATTGTTTAAGAAAATATAATTCTCTTAGTATTATCTTCACACTTTTTTGACTTCATGTTGATTGCGATTGAAAAACCAGTTGATGATAAGAAATTGAATTGAGTTCTACTAAACTTGTTATTTTAACAGTTTAAACACTAGAGACTAAATTGGGGCAATAAAACCTTGAACACACTTCAATGTTAAACAAATGTTTTATAGTCATGATAACTAGAAAACATTTGCTGTAGTTACTGCGTGTTAAAATATTAGTTTTATTAATATTGTTGAATTTTACTTGTTGGTGTGATTTGTCTGTAGTTTGCTAAATATTTTTGTAAATAAAATCTTAAATAATTTTTATTGGTTTTTAAAAGGAAGAGCTTAAGCTTGAAGTTCAGAAATTAAAAACTAAATATGAAGTTGAGGTACAAAGTGAAGAAAAAAATATTCAAAGTAGCCATCAAATTAGTATGAATCAGTTGAAAAGCAAACTGGATCTTGATTTGCAGCATTATGCTGACAAATTGAAAGAAGATGGAGAAACACAAAGGAAACTTTTAAAAGACAAACATGAAAAAGAAATTGAAGAATATAAATCTATGCTGAATAGTGCATTGCTTAAAGATAAAGAAGAAATTCAAAAACAAAATGAGCTTGAAAAGAAAAGTTTGATGGGCAACTTGAGCAAGAAAAAAACAGAAGTAAAGTTTTTGTTTAACTGACTTTTTAATTTTTTTTCTTTTTGTTTAAATTTAATTTATTGTTTCCCTGTGAATCAATATTTAAACAAAGATTACAAGTAGAATTGAAATTAAATAGTTAATTGAAATTTGAAATTATACAATAATAAGTATACAATAATACTTGCTTTCAATGGACAGTTACAGTATTAATTACATTTATAGCTATAGAGATTGTAATTATGTGAAGCAGAATTTAACCCTTTAGCTATATGATATACCAATAACAGACATTAAGAATTTTTATTTCTTTGCATACTTTCCTTTTATTCAGCTTTTGGATAACATCAATAAGCAATACGAAGAGGAATTAGATCAAATTCAGTCCCATCTTTTAAAGGAGCATAATGTTAAAATGGCTTCTATTAAAGCAGAGCTTGAAGAAAAGTATGAGGAAGAAGAAAGTATTTTTAAAGATTCATTAAATCAAAGCAAGTTTGCACAGATTTCAAACAAAATGTCAGATATCAATGAAGCAGAAGAGAATCATCAGTTTTTAATGAAAGAGATGAATGATAAGCACTCTGAAGATATCAGAAAATTGTCTCAAAAATTTATTAGTCAATTGGAGGATATAAAGAAGGATTTTGAAGAGAAGGTTTTTTTCTCCTTTTAAACCTAAAAAAATCTCAAAAAGTTGTTTGTTGAGGAAATAGATTTTTTAAAAAAAAATTTTTGTAAAAATATTGTTGATATACTTCATTCATTTTAAAAGTTGTTAAAAGAATTTAAAAGTAACTTCTAATGAACTTTGTTTTGCAAATGATTTAGATAACCGCAGAAAGATCAAATGGAGAAAAGAGACTTGGCAATGAACTAATAGAGTTGCAAAAGATGCATCAACAAGAAGTTGAGCAGCAAAATCAACAACATGAAGCAAAGCTTAGTTTGTTGAGAAGTACTTTTAACAAACAAGTAAAGTATAATAATTTTTGCACTTTCTTTGTGAAAACTTTTATTTTAATACAGATCTGAAAAAATGCCTTTTTTCAGAATGCATTAAGTGTCTCTACAGAAAAACAGGAAACAAAACTGAAACGGTACATAAGGTAACATGAAATGGAATAAAGATTTTTATCTGCAGCAATAAAAATACTAAACAATTTAAATATTAAGTCAACAGATGTTACAGTAATAGTATACAAGTATAGCTTCTACATAAATGGCAGATCGAAAATGTAACTGCACTTCTAAACAAAATGTTTTTTGTTTTTGAATGAGGCATTGCCATTAGAATAGTCAGTTTAATGTTAAATGAAGCTTTAACACAAAATTTTTATGAAAATTTACTGTTTTGTTAAATGTCAACTTACAAAGACATAAGTTAACATTTGATTTGGTTTTGATGGTTTATTGATGCATTCTTTCTACTAAATTATGTTTCTTAGTTTTTTGAAGACCAAAAGCTTTGTGTTGTTGACATTGTTGCAGCATAAGAAGTTATTGTTTTCCTGTTAAATTCCTTCCATAAAAGTTTGTTTAGCTTAACAGGTCTAATAATTTTACAGCCGAACCTTCATTAGCAATAATTTTTTCAGCGTCTTTTTTTTTAAATATCCTTCACTGAGAAGTAAAAAATATACTTTTTAAAATAGCCGTGACAGTAAAGTAAAATATTTTTCTGATTTTCTTGTTGGTGCATGAAGCCTTAAACACTTATACAAAGACTAAAAAAAAAATTTCTTACATTATTACAGATTTTTATGAAACATCTGATACAGTAATCAGAAAATATCTCAATGTTTAACCAGAGGTTGTCATATTATGGGTAGGGTTACTTTACTGGTCAATGATGTTAGAGATTTCATAAAAATCAGCTGTATTATAAAAATTGAATTATTCAAACTTGGATATGTTTATTGCACATTTTCCTGATATTCTATTGTTCAGTTTAAGTCATTGAAAGCTCCTTGATTTCTTATAATTGCTAGTTAAAGGTTTTTTTTTACTGCTTCTTTGAAGGACAACAGTTTATCTTTCCATAGTGTGATATTCACAAGAATAAAATCTGCACGGATTTCTGATGCTGTTTCATGTAACTTTGATTGTCTTACTAAATAATGGCTATTTTAGAATGTTTGCTTTGTCTTAATTATCTTTAGTAATAGTTTTCTTTGCCAATGGTAGCACCACTTCAATTGAAAAACAAAAAATAGTTTATTATTTTAAAAAGAGGAATATCAAAGTAAAAGGTTTCAATTCAAATTTAAAAGAAAAACTGATAAAATAGGAGTAAATAAATTTAAATGGTTTTTATAAGATTTGTAAACAAAAATTAGAAATATGCTGTTTTTAAATGTAGCTAAATGTTTTATCACTTTTATGTTTTGAAAATAAAGTAATGGTGGCATTTTTTTTATTATTGTGTTCATTTTATATTCAAAAACTGAAGGTGACAGAAAGGTATATTATCTTAAAGAAAACTTTTAAAGAAAACTTGGTAAAACTTCAATCAATGCTGTGTATGTTTTAAAGTTTTTTTCATTAACAGTTTTTGTTATCTTTAAGAATGAAGAATTGGAGCTAAAAACGAGAAATCTAAAAAAACTATCTAATGAAGTCCAGGAGAAAAAACAAGAGTTAGTAGATCTTGAAAATGAACTTTTTGCTAAAAAAGAAAGCATAAAGCAGGAGTTGAATGAACTAGAAAAAAAAACAACGCAACTAAAGACCACAAGTGAAGAGCATGATTCTAACTTACTTTCTAACAAAAAACAAGAACTTCAAAATGAAATTTCCAATTTAGCAAAAATTGAAACATCCTTAAAAGAAACCATCAGTATGATGCAAACAAGTAAAAGCGCATTGGAAGACAGTCTTAACGAGCTTATGCATAACAAAAATTATATTTTGGAGCAAATAAAAAAAGAAAATGAAAGCTTCAAAACACAGCAACAACAGCATAACGAAGTAATTTCTGCTCTACAGACTCAAGTTAGCAGCCTTAAAGATCTCCTTCAAACACTCGAATACAAACAAAAGATTTCTAATGATGAGAAAAACAAAATTTCTAAAAATCAATGTGTAGATGTGGCAACAAATACAAAGGCAAGTTTTATTGCCATTAAACCAGAAAATGAACTACCTCAAAAAAATACTGAAGAAATGTCAAATGAAGATAGAAAGTCTCCTTTATCTTTAAAAGACTTGGAAAAAGAAACTCCCAAAGTCAGACAGGTGGTAAGTTTCTATTTTTCTACCTTATTTTTGGGATTTTTTGAAGTAAAAATATTATTATTCAAAAAAAATATGGTAATAATTAACAATAGAAAAAACTTCTATAAATAATTTTCACAAAAATCTTGCAGAGAGAAAGTGTTTATAGAAGGATTTTATACTATTTTATTATCTTTACTCTGTCATTCTGATTCATGGTCTTTTATGATAAACATCTATGATCAAAATAAAAAACTACCAGTACCATTTTGCAATAAAAAGGCTTTGGTTTTTTTTGTGGAATTAGTTTGAATTTTGTTATTTTGAATTGAAAAAATCATATATAAAAGTAAAAACTTTTTTTTTTTTAGTCAAATATGAAAAAAACATATGAAAAGAAATTAGGGGATCCTTTTTTTTTTTTTTTTTTTTTTAGACTGTTGTTGGTAAGAAAGAAAGTAGTAAGTGAAGTAAATTTAATTCTTTCAAATATAATTTTTTACTCAAATTTCTGTATTTTCATAAAGAAGCTTTTTATTACAACCTAATAAATACTTTGAGTTGTTGACCTGATTAACTAGTTTTTTAAAGTTCAAAAAGTTAAGAAGCAGCCAAAATTGCAAATTGTAGGTTTCTTATTGAATAATTGAACCCGCAGACTTGTTTCATTGTTAATGAGCTTATTTTTACATACTTTGGCTAATTAAAGTTTTTTGAGAATAGTTGTTAAAGTTGAATATAACCCTAAAACTGTATAAATGATGATAATTAATCTCATGTCTTTTAATTATTATATTTCATAAATAACTTCTCAATAGTGTTAGTCATCTTTTGACGATCATTGAGTAAAACTCTGTCATATCCAGGAGTGGCAACAAAAACTCAAAGTTTATATCATGAATTTCTGAGAGTAAATATTGCTTGATAAAGGAAGAATGCTGTCAATCATAATCAATAAACACAGAAGTTGAATTATTTATGAAATTATAAATGGCATTACATTTAGGTATCAACACAACTCAAGATCAACAACTTAGAAGAAGAAGAGCCTGGCTTGATGAATCAGACAGTATGAGTAATTTTTAAAATTTTCTTTTAGATATTTGTAAATTAAATATATTTTTAGCATTCTAAGTTTTAAATTTAAGAGTGCTTGATTTACAACTAATTACTAAATATGTTTAAAGAATGTCTTTTAATAAATTTCAAGGTGAATCACTTCAGTCAGCTGAGATGGAAAACAACCAAGAAAAATATAAAAGAAAGCCTAAATATGTGTATGAATTTTATGTTTTAAAACATATATGTCTGTTGTGTACTTTGCCTTTAAGTGAAGTTTCGTTTTTTTAAAATAACCATTTGGTTCTGCAGTCACTGAATCAGATCAGGCTTATGCAGTTATTTTACATGATAATTATTTGCTAGTTTTTTTGAACCCTGTTGACTACTAACAATTTTTGGGGCGGTTTGATGCTAGGTCACAGCAAGTAATTGGAAATAATTTACAGTTTAAAAAAAAGTGAAGCTTCATTTAACTAGGTAGCTATATGTCATGTGTATTTATGCAAGTATTTAAATTCAGTATAAATTTATAGTTTTTCTTTTATCTACTTAAAGCGTTCTGTTTAAATTGTAGTGGTCTTGAGGAATCTCTTTCAGAAGACAGCAGTTCTATTCAAAGGGCAAAGCTCTTCTTAATGAAAAACAGAGAATCTGTACATCAGGTACTGAAAAAGATGTTAAAAAGCAATTAAAATGTTTTGTATTGTGCTCACTTTCATAGTTTTGCTTTATTGATAATTTTTTAATTTTGGTATTTAAAAAGTATGCTGGTATTTAAAAAGTATGCTGGTATTTAAAAAGGATGCTGGTATTTGTTTTGAAAGTTTGTTACAAAGTCAAAGTTGTTTTATACTTATGTTTATGTATTTTATAGATTTATGTATTACATTTGCATGCAATTCATTTTATACTACTGTTTTATGTAATAAGTTTTTCGATGTCTCATGTTTAAATGCAATATATTTTACATAGCATCATTTAACTATTTATGACATTATTTAAATATTTGTTTGTATAATTGATTATTATTTTGTAAAAGTGCCTTTTATATAACAATTTCACTACAGGTTGCATTATCAAAAGCTCAAGAAGAAAAGAAATACAGCCCTTCTGATGTGGTATTTAAAGATAAAATTGCTTTTTTTAAATTTTGATGATTAGTCATTAAGTTTATGCATTTTTAGTTAGCAACTGTGAGCCATGATTGGGGATCCATCAGAATAGAAAAGCATTTTAAAATTTAATGAAACAAAGATGGTTAGAAAAAAAACTTTCAAATGATAACCACTTAAATTCTTTTAAATATTAATCTATTTTTGGAATAATTCTTATTCAAAGTGTCTGTGATAATATTAAATTTTCATGTTTAAATGTTTCTTTGTGCTTTGGTTGTTTACAATTTTTTTTCTTTATTTGAAACATATTAGGGGGTACAATTTTTTTCTTTATTTGAAACATGTTAGGGGGTACAATTTTTTTCTTTATTTGAAACATGTTAGGGGGTACAATTTTTTTCTTTATTTGAAACATATTAGGGGGTGCAAATAAGTTTTGAGAGTTTTTTGTAATTTTGAAGCTTTATTCAGAGAAATTAACATAATGTTTTTCAAAGTATTGCCCATTGTTATTGTCCATCGTAGCAACGACTTTTCCCGATCTTTTCATACGGATTCCGCGTTGAAAAAAGTTATTGTCAATGCTTGGCTCAGTTGCATCAATTGCTGTTGGTAATGTTCCCCGGTAATCGTTTTGTTAGGCTATAGTAGCTCAAAGTAGATCACTCCGAGCTGATTTCACCAGATGCACGTTGAAGTTAATGTATGGTCTTACCCCACAGTTTTCTGGGTTTTGGGTTCTCATAGGGGATCCACTTATCATCCTCCGTCACGATTCAATGCAAAAAACTCCTATTTAGCTTTGGGAGCATTTTTTCGCACGTGAAAAAACGGGTTTCAGCACTTTACTTCAGTTTATACAGGACCCAATATTCTTAATTTTGCACCATAGCCATGCCTTCCATAGTCACTTCCTAGGTTTCTGCAGCTATTCTTGAGTTTGGTATGAATCTTGGTCCAATAGCGCCTCCAACTCAGTGTCACTGGTATCAAAATATCTATCAATTAAAACGCTTGAACTAGTCCTCTCCTGTTTTTATTGTTGGAGCCCATGTTCCCCCATGTTGCTTCACACAGCAATCGATGTCCATCAGCTGTACTTTTCTTCAAATTAAAACAAAAAAAGAGACACTTTCCGCAAATTGTGTTTTGTTGGCACAATAGTTTACATTGTTAAAGCATAAAGAAAGTATGTTGCTTACGTTTCAGCGATGTGACATATACTGATTTTTAGCGGGAAATGATGACGCTTTAACATGAATATAACTACAAAAACGTCCAGTACGATTAAATGCTACTTACGCCATATTTTGTAAATTCCTATAAACCTTTTTCTATCCCCAATATTTGATGCCAAAGATAGTGCTGTGTATATGGTCAAGAGTTAGAAGGTTTAGTCAAATTGTCAGACTGAAATGAAATTACAATAGCTGCTAAGCCAATGAAAAGGCGACGAGCTCCAATTTTTTTGAATTTTCTCAGAAAATACATGCTCATTTAGGAATAGTTGAATACCCAATACGGTTTTGCGATAAGTAGGGCTTCAATAAATATTGACATGGGTTATATAAAATTGCTATATATATATATATATATATATATATATATATATATATATATATATATATATATATATATATATATATATATATATATATATATATATATATTTGGTAATAGAGAAAAAGTATGTTAAAAGGCTCACTTAGTAATAATTTTGTAAATACTGTTTTATGTTTGTTGTCTTGATGTTTGTTTTTTGTACAGCGTAAACGCTTAAGTCCAAATGCTGCAAAAGTATTGCAAAGAATTCGTATGAAACTTGCTCAGGTTTGTTTCTAAAATGCTGTAAATTATAATTGCAAAAGCATAAAAAGCTAAGTTTTCATTTTCCCTTTTTTTTTTTCCGTTATTGTTTTACTTTTAATTTTGGTGCAGCTTTATTCTTACGATTTTGTCTCGTTGATAATCTATATATTTATTGGTCATATCGTTCACGCGTATTTTCTAGGAACGTGAAGACATCGATGAAGCTATTTCATCAATCACAGAGCAATACGAAGAAGTGGAAAATCAAGACCGGAAGTTTTTAAGACCAAATTTATCTGGAGTAACTGTACTATAATTTGTTTCCTTTTCTTTTTTTCTTTTTTTTTTTTTTTATCTTTTATTTTATGATGGCAGTTTCATTGCACTGCTTATTAAAAACAATATTTTTATCCACACTCTTTAAACTCGTAATTGTTCTTGTTTTGGTAGAGATTTATTGATGTCGATAACTATACGGAAAATATGTCAGATGCTGATTACATTGATTATCGACGCGATAGACTGAAGCAAATGAGAGACCAGCGATTTCGTTTGTACGAAAAGCTAGATTATCAACCTTGGATAGAAAGTATAACTACGAATAACAAACAAACTGTTGTTGATGATTTTACTTCAGTTCGCCATAAATTAGACAAGAAACTTTCTCCAGGAGATATTTTAAGCAATATGCACGAAACTGAGCTTCGATACGTTTATCCAACAGAGAACAGAAATAACATAACGTACGATGGTCAAAGAAAATCTCAGTAATATAATTGTTTTGCATTATTTTAACTGTAAGATAATCTGAATTTGTTAAACTACCAGTGATATTATCTCCATAATAGATTAATATTTCTATGTTTTTGAAATGGTTTTTTTATGTACATGAAATATTCATTAACAATCTTAGTAATAATCTTAATGTATAGTTACTATTTTATTATTGCATGAAACTTTATTTTGCCTTTTAGTTTGGAGAGTAACGATGAGTTGTTTTTTATAAAAACTGTTCCTACGCCGACTGTTGAGGAAAGACTAGAGAAGAAATGGCGAGAGTATTTCGGTGGTAGGACTTTTCAGACTTACGTCAAAATCATTTCATTTCACTTAAAAATTAAAGCAAAACTTTTGCTGTCGCTTATTTTCACTTCTTTAACCTTCATTTTTTTTCATAAATTTACTTCTATGACCTTTTGGAAAGCTGTGAACGAGATGTTCAAATTGTACCTAGTTGTGATTATCTCCATATAAATAAGTTTGAACAAATTTTTTTTTTTCAACAGATTCTTTATTTTGTCTTCGTTTTTAGAGCGACAAAAACCATCTTATCAAAGTTCCCGTGTTTCTTGGGGTCATGCTTCTGCCATGTAAGTTTGAAGTAAAGCTTGAAGGATGTTTTCGGTTCTCTCAAAGAAAAAATCTCTTCATTAACTGAAAAATCTTTTTTAGGGAAAACCTTCGAAATAGTGGCAGTACATTCCAAAGCGGGCGAGATTTAACAACTGAAAGACGACTTCAAAGCCACGCTGATTGGCTAAAAAGTCTCTCAAAATCAAATAGTCTTTTGTCGCTATCATCATCCATTCCCCGTTAAAATTCTAAATTTGTTTTATAATTTAATAATCTCTGTTAAAGTTAGTTTTTTTTTAACGCCTGTTTTTTTATACAAATAATAAAAACACAAAACAAGCTTTCTTCAGTTTTGTTATTTTTTTCTGTTTTTCTTTTTTTACCCTTTTCAGAAATTTTATGTTAACTACAAAATATTTTATAAAAGAGATAAAAGTTTAATAAAATATAAAGTATTACAGTACATATAAATATTTTAAATTAGTTATAAAGTTTTTTCTTCATTTTATATTGTGCGAATATTAAGTGTATACTATGAGAATCAAATGTATATTTATTATGTATATTCAATAATTTATTTTAATATAGAAATTCCTCTTGAAAATAAACAGCGACTATTAGTTTGATGGTGTGCTTCGTGTGCTAAACTATTAGTGTGATAGTGTGCTAACCCACACATGCGTACAAGCCTGTGTGGATGAACAATAAGGGAAGGGGGGGATAGAATGAATATCTCTTATAACAGTTTGTAAAATTTTGTAAGTTTGCGTGATCAGGTATGATGCATAGGCATAGTCGATGATCCGTAATTACTTTGAAGATTTGAAAATGATTTTGATGATCCTGGTAATTCGATAGTATCTACTATTTAATGCTTTTTTCGTGATGAGAAATCATATATATGATCCTCATGATGGGTGATTCATAGATAACCGTGATGATAATGATAATCTCGATGATGACCTGTAGACGTTCAATGTTACAGGAGATCAGATTTCAAAGGAAATGAACGAAAGATTAAAGTCTGACTCCTTATATTGAGTAGGGCATATCAGCATGAGAGAGACAAATTTTCCACTAAAGTTACACAAAGATTCCTATCTAACTTTAACATGGAAAAAGATAATGGAAATACTTTTGCTGCGACCATCAAACCTTAAAAAGTATTTGAGCTTTGATCTATTGGTTATTGAAAAAAAAGGTCTGAGAATGAAATTGATTTATAAAAAAACTAATGGAAATTTAAACTAATTATTAAAATTAATAATTTTGAGTCATCAAAAAGTAGATAAATAGTCAAATAGAAAATTTCTAAGTTTCTTCGACGTAAGAAACTTAAGCAAGAGATACATTATTTGATCTACCGTATTTATGATTACTTCTGATAATGAAATAAATGTAATACCGCCATAAATTTGCCATTTTTTGTGATGAGTGGCAATTTAAACCCGGAAAAGCACTCAAAACTTTTGCTGATAAAAAGGTCTTTAAGTTTCATTTGTGGCATTTTAAACCACTAAAAAAGAAACAACTTGGCCTTTTTAAAAAAGTATGAATTACCTTAACAAAATATTTTTATGTCTTGAAGTGTTTTGGAAAAAGGATGACTTTTTCTTTTTGGTACATGAAATTTACTAGCATCTTAAGGAAATGGCTAGCGGCAGCCAAAATATTCCCCATTAAAGGCGGTAATAAAACTATTGCTGAATATATAAAGCTCAAAAACCTACTTCTTTCGCATTCACTGACCAAACCCTTTCGATTGCAAAAAAGTAATCCGGTTTTCATATCTCGCCACTTTTTTGATAAAATATTCTATATGCATAGTTTGTTCTCGCTTAGTTTCAAATTCTTTTTTTACCTTATCGATTGCTGAGTCTAAAAGACATCGAGCAAAATTTTATAAAACAAAATGTATTGAAAAAATATATTTTTAACATGTTAACTTTAAATAATACTGTCCCAGCTAGCACACAACGTTGAAACAACGTTAAAATAACGTTGATCGACGTTGATCAACGTTATTTCAACGTTGTTTCAACGTTGTGTGCTTGCTGGGGTGTTTATAAGCATTTATCATGAAATATATCTTAATTTAAAGAGCATACTAACTTTAATTATCTTGTTAACTTTATTAACCTTATATATTAACTTTATTATATATTTTAGTGTAAAATAGTAAAACATCTAATATATAAGGTTTTACATTTAATTTCTATTTTTAACAAAATGAGTACCATTATATGATAAATATCTTCACAAAATATTAATAAAAAATAAAATTTGTCGAGACTAAAAAATATAAAACGAAATTATTTTTTTGAAAAAAGGTGCATAGTTTACATGGATTAAAGCTCATTCTATAATAATAATAAAAAAGCCTGCTTATTACAAGAAATTGTTCAACTAGAGTTGACGTGGCCGGACTTCAAAATACCTTCTCAAACAGTACATTCATGAGTAAAATATTGAAAATGAAAGACATGCTCATATGAGAGGACGATGTTGACTTGGCATTTTTTTCTGATGAAAATATATCTTTTGTTTATTGATATGCTTCTTCAGAAGTCCAAAGTCTTATAATAGCAACAGTATTTTGATCATTTGGAATCATTTACACGGGCATACCCAAGTTAAAAACTCATAAAAAAGAATTTTTTAAATTCGATGTGATAGATAATATTAAAAAATATTTTCTTTCTGATTATTTATAAAAAATTACCTTAAAAAACAATCCCCATCAAAATTCATGAAAAAAGCGTTTTCGCATGAATAAGCTTAGTAAACACGAAAGAAATGTTGCCCATAAAATAAATGAATATAAAATTGTTCAGGAGATCAAGTTCAAGTATAAAATTTTTAACTTAACTAAAACGATGACACAAATTGTCGTTTTGAGTTTGCTTTGTTCTGACGCTTTGTTCTGGTCAGTTTGCTTTGTTCTGACGGAATCTAGATAATTGAATTTTAAAACTTCGGTGTATTTTTTGATGAAAATTTTGGTACCATTTTGATGAAAAAATGTTAGTTAGATTTGTTCTACATTAATTTAACGGTGTAAAAAAACCTTGAAGATATTTTATTAGATAATTGTTCATGATAAATTAGAGAGAAGATGGTTGAAGTATTAAAGTATATATATTAAAATACACATATTAAAAATCTGTATGTTGTTAAAATTCTATTATGTCATCTGAAGTTAATTAGATAAGTTGAAAATATAATGACTTTTACCATTAATTCAAAATCAATTTTTTTTTGTGCCCAAAAGTAAAGTTCAAGAAAATCTTAATTTTGGAAAATTCGTTCATTTTACAAATTATAAAGTTTATAAAAACAGTCATTAAAATACATCACCTTTTAATATCTGACAAACTAAATGGCGTACAGGAACATGTTAACAAGACTTTTGCCTCCTGGAATCAAAAAGCTATTTTAAAAACTTTTTATAAGCCAAGAATTCAGAATCTGCTTTTTTTTCTTTCTATCTTACTTATGAGGAAAAAAAACTTTTTGCAATTTTATTACTCATATATTTTAGCACTTTTTGCAATGACGTCATATTCTTTTTGCAGTGACGCCATTTTCTTGAAGGACACTAAATTTATCGCCAAGGATTGCGAAGTCAGTTATAATTAATAATTTATAGCATTAAAAATAACATAAAAAATCAAAATATCTTAAATAGACCATTCCTAAAAACAGCAGAACTTTCTCATTACATATACCTAAGCTTAACCACTTTTACTCTTCTATCCATTGATTATTTGATTGATTAGATTTAGTTAACATTTTGACATTTTTAGCTTCCAATTCTTTGTATTAGTTTTGTCCCGAAAACCTAAGCTATATTTTTTTATAAAATTTATAAATTAAATATATTAGCCATTAAATGACTTTTCCACAGAGTTAGTACACTAATGTATACTTGAATGTTTTCTTATTACCGTTAGTAACATTTTTAATGTTTTTCATTATTTATTAATCATACTGCTATACTTTTATAAACGTTTTAAAATTTATTAACATGCTTATTTTAAATGCGATATTTAATTAAATATTTTCACCAACGCTGAAGAAAATGCAGTTCTACCCATAAACTTCCTGCGGCACTAAAACGAAAATGCAGTTCTACCCACAGTAAATGATTTTAAAACATTCGCAAGTAAATGTAGATTCTATTTCGAAACTAAAGCAGTTATCTTTTAGTTCAATATCCCCGGAATCGTTTTTATCCACGGGATCATCGTCTATATCCATAAATATAGGCTCTTCACGATTTTTATCAATATCCATTGGCTCGTCAACAATGTTTTCGTTAAGGTTTTCGGGGGGTCTTCCATTTCTACCTTCAACTTGTTTCTTTTAAGTATGCATTATTCTTGCGATAACCTTTTTATCATAAATCTCACGGATATAAATCTCAAACTATGTTTTGATCAATATCTGTTACAATAACATTATCTATCGAACTTTCAGAGATATATTGGAACTAACAAACTGCGTGGTTATTCTACCATTCGCAAATATACGTTATTTCTATTCCAAAACAAGAGCATTTATTTTATCTTTTTATATCCATGGATTTTTTACTGTCCACGGAAATATTGTCAATATCCATCGGTTCGTCAACAAATTTGTCATTACTGTTCCCTGGGATATCGTCAATATCCATCGGTTCGTCAACAAATTTGTCATTACTGTTCACTGGGATATCGTCAATATCCATTGGTTCGTTAACAAAATTATCATCAAGTTTTTTTGGGTTTTTCATCTCATTACTTGCCAACTTGTAACTACTGCATACATGGTAATAATATTAAGTTTAAGTAAATCAAAACCATATAATAGTTATCCTAACTCATAATGATTATTAATATCATGATCTTATATTACAATATTGCACTTTTGTCTCATTTTTATTTGTAATTTACTATGATTTTATACTAACATTTTTTATTACCGAGTTCAATGTTATAAATTTAATAGTAACAAAAAATATCTTTTTAAGAGAAGCAAAACAAGCTCAAGCCATCAAAGAAGCCAGTAACAGCTCAGGAACAAACTGTTTCCATATTGGTTGTACCATGACATTTTTAACTTTGAGTTCAATATTAATATGGATTATCTCTGAGATTTACGATAGATGTGAGAGATTTATAGCTATATGTTTTAATCTCACAGCAATTCTCGGTTTATTAAAATTGTATTTAATATTTATAATTTCCGAGAATATACGCGAAACCAACATTTTCGGTAATCAAACTTCTTGCTAATCCAATCAGTTTGCTCATATTGATCACCTGGTTTTATCTTTTAAACCTTAAACAACGGACAAAGAAAGTGTTTCTAAATGATTAAAAGGAACCTGAGACAAAAAAAAAAAAAAAAAAAAAAAAAAAAAAGAAAGACGAATAACACCATTAAAATGAAAAAGAAATCAAATCAAATTTGCTAAAGTTAGAGGAATTTTTTTCATTTATAATTTTAGGTTTCAGCACTTGTATTTAAACTCAGAAAAAATCTTGGTCACGAGTTCGATCAGAAAGAGATCTAGATTTCTAGATCATAAGTGACTAAGCTGTTACATATATGATAATTAGGCAGTTATCTTGATACTTAATTAATATCAGGCCTAGTTTTATTTATAATGGTACTTAAGTATTATATAAGATCTAGTTATAGGTAGTAGATCTGATGGTAGAAATGTTGAATTTAATCAAATCAAAACCATGTAATAGTTATCCTAAATCATCATGATTATTATTATCATGATTTTATATAACAGTATTGCACTTTTGTCTCTCTTTTTTTTTTTTTTGTAATTTACTATGATTTTGTATAAACATTTTTTAAATGAGTTTAATATTATAAAATTGATAATGACAAAAATATATTATACCTTTTTAGGTGAAGCACAAACATTTTATGGTAACAAGCTCAAGCTAACAAAGGAGCCTTTGATTGTAGAATGGTGTTGTAAACGCTTGACAAAACTTGCTGAAGATCAGAGACAAAAGCTTTTTATAGGTTTTACCATGAGGCTAAAAATGTTTACCTACATGGATGCATAAGTATAAATTCTGACACTGGAATACATTAAAGCCAAGAAAAGAAAATTCCAAGGAGTGAAGCATCTTTTATTATTCAGTAACTACTCAGGAGCAAACTGTTTTCATATTGGTTGTACCATGACATTTTCATCTATAATTTTAATGTTAAATTTGCATTATCTTGCTCTAACATTTACGATAGATTTTAGAAATTTATAGCTGAAAAAAAAGGCTGCTGAAATAGCAAATAACTATTTTTTTCAAAAACCTGGAAACACAGCATGAACTTCACATCAGGCAAGCTGATGTATTTAATGTTCAGATCACAGAGGACACTTCAGCTACAAAGCCTAGTTGGGACACTGCAGTACTTTGCATGGAATTTTAAAAAAATCTGCTTTTACCTTGAGTTGGTAATGGAGATGAATATTATAAAAGAGAACTCTGGAAACATATTTTGTGTAT
The DNA here is from genome assembly GCA_014706445.1 of Hydra viridissima. Lineage (NCBI taxonomy): Eukaryota > Metazoa > Cnidaria > Hydrozoa > Anthoathecata > Hydridae > Hydra > Hydra viridissima. The sequence goes on along the minus strand of QPEY01002066.1, from coordinate 53,699 downwards.
TCATGACAATGTAAATAATTCAGAAAAATTTTGTTTGTATGCAGAGTGTTTTACAATCAAAGACCATAATGAGGTGATTTTTTGTCTAGAACATATTTCTACACTTGATACTTTCAAATCAATGCTTATCTTGTTTTTGGATAACCACTTTTTGCAGAACAAGAGTTGGTACATTTTTGCTTATCTACAGGGTATTGTAAACAAAATTCCCTTTCTGAAATCAGTGTATATCAACTATCTACTTCCTGGACATAGCTGAATCCCATTTGATTGGGATTTTAGATGCATTGAAAAGCAGAGGCAAAAAAAGAAAAAAGCCAAAAAAGTCATTTTCATTGAATAAGGTCATTCTTCCCTTTCAATGGGTTTTCCTTGTTTAGGGGATGGATCTATCAAGCTCTTTTGGTGTTGTGTATGTTAGACATCCCCTTACAGACAACATGATGGACAATGGAACTTCAGTTGTTAAAGTACTTGACTTAAAAAAGCATTTGGCCCCCTTTAAAACACATTTATTGCATCAATGAATTCAAAGGGGATAAGTTTGTAAAGGACAAGGAACTCCTCAGCAGAAATTTAATGACAATTGACTGTGAAGGTTTAGTTCCAATATTTTAAAAGGGGGAAAAATTTTCTACCCTTTTATCTATCAAGCAAAACAGGGGATATGTTGATTTCCTGCCTGTAACAACTGCAAAAGCTAATGACATAAGAAAACTCTTAAATCATGTAAATATTCCAGCTGACACCACAGTTTATGATAACATCAGAGGAAAAAGACTGAAAAGTTTCTTATTGTAGCAGTGACACTGAAGCTGTTGAATAGTTGTTTTTTTATTTATTTGTATTCAGAATTTAAGTATTATAAAAATTCAGTTTTTTATTTTTATTTGCTTTGTGATACTAATTTATATTAAAACATACTAAAGAAAATAAAGCACGGTGTTAGCAACCTTATCATGTAAAAGAAAAACCAAATAACTGCTACAAATATGCCAAATAATAAAATTTTTATTAAAAAAGTACTGAAGTCCAGTGTTGAAAAAAGCACCTTAGAACTGAATTGGAAAAAAAAAAAAGTTAAGTCAAAAAACAAGGGTCATTATCTTAAAATAATTCATGGATTTATAGGTTAAAAAATGACCATATATTATCATTAGACCCCTGCATAGGCCCCTATGCGCAGTATCAGAGCAACCACCAAGGATCTAAATTATTTGTAAGTCTTAAAAGTAATTGCTCCACATATATATAATGTTCTAACAGAGGCATTATGATGAACACATCAGTAAATGTTAATCGAAATTTGCCACCAATTGAGCAAAATCCTTGTTATACACAACCTCTTTGATAGACTTGTTCTAGACATTATTCCAGGAAATACCGAAAAAAAGCTTTTGGTCCATCAAGGTCTAAGTGCAATAGAGGTGAGTTTTTTAGAAACACTGTAAAATACTCTAGAACCTTGTTAACTTGCACCAACTTTGTTAACTTGTGCCAACCTTGACTAAGGGTGACTGCTAAAGGTTATGCATGAAAATAGCTGATTTCAGAATTATTTAAAATGAAGGGTCATCATAAAACTGTACTATTTTTTATCTCGATTATTTTACCTTTACTAGTTATGTGCAGATTTGAGAAATGAAAAATCTATTTTTCAACTGATACCAGATCCTACTTTGAATGCACTTTAAGATACGATTAAACCGTGTTATAAGGAATTTCGTTTACAAACCAATGGGTGTTAAAAAAAATTATTATCCTATAGGCAATGATGTACCAAATGAAATCGACTTAAATGAAGCAAAATCAATCTTTTGTTTCGAAATAGAAATAAAAAAATTGCGATTGGAAAAAACAAACTTGACAATTTGCAATGCAAATTTGAATGTTCGATAAATAATACTATCGTAACTAGTGATGTAAATTTTCCGGTAAATTTTGATTCAAAATTTAATTAATTTTGATTCAAAATTTACCGGTAAAACTTACCGGTAAGTTTAACGGTAAATTTTAAATAGAATGGGTAAATTTTCCTTTAAATTTTTTTTTTTTTTTTTCAATTAACATTTGTTATTTGTAAAAACCAATAGCGGTGT
>QPEY01002065.1:149279-170138 GCA_014706445.1 Hydra viridissima | reverse complement strand
ATATATATATATATATATATATATATATATATATATATATATATATATATATATATATATATATATATATATATATATATATATATATTTATATATATATTTGTATATATTTTAAGCGAGGACATCTTGTATGAGAGTTGAATAAATTTAATATATATGAACATCAATAAATACGAATTCTCTCAATACTAATTTTTTTTTAAATTTTTTCTAAGAAATCTTTGCTAGATTATTGATGCTAGCATCTTTAGCTTTAATTACAAGTTATTAATTAAATTAAATTACAAACAAACGGTAACGTCACTTTTAATGGCTTCTTTAAAGTTCGCTTTAATTGGGCTTCTTTAATGTTACATAGGTATAAAAAATATGGCGTCCAAAATTGGGTTTTTACATAATGTCCGTCATCTAAATTCATACCTCCATTTTTAGATCCGCATTTGTTGAACTGAATTTCGATTGCTTCTCGAACTTTTCTTTCAAACTTTTTGGGTTCTACTTTTAACGTCTTTACTTGATCCCATTTTATACTATATGAACATTTAATTTTATGATGTCCAATTGCAGATTGTTCTATTTTTCTTCAAAAACATTTTTTTGGTGTTGTTTTGTTCTTGTTGCCATTTTCATTTTTGTTTCGCCAATGTATTTTTGTCTACACTCGTATTCTATAAGGTATACTCCGGGATGGCTAATTGATGGTAGCTTTATTTTGTTGCGTAAAATTAGCATAGATAACCTATTTTCCTAAAGCATAGATAACCTACTTTTCTAAAGCATAGATAACCTGCTTTCCTGAAGATTTTTCGAAGTTTTGGTGATAACATTGGGATCCACGGGAGTACTATTTAATATACTTTAACTTGCTTTAACTTAAAATGCTTTGAAGGAGATCGAGGTAAAATATTGCAAGAAATAATTAATAATAAATAACAACGAAGCAACTATGCCAAGTATATCATATTTCGAAAAGTTGGATATAAAGTAGTTTTTAAATCTAATCCTAATTTAAGATCACTGCTAACGTGTAAAAATAAATCTAAATTACCACGCAATAGCCAGCCTGGAACTTACTTCATTGAATGTAACTGTTTAAAAAAAATGCGTTGGCGAAACGAAGTTACAAATTAGAACTCAAACTCAACCACATCAAAAGAGCTTAATCGAGGGCAAGCATCATTAGTTTGCAATAGCCACACATAGTAAATCATGTTCAGAAAAATTAATTGGGGGAAAACGAAAACTCTTAAATTAGGGACAAAAAATTTTGATCGGAAGGTCCGTGAGGCTCTTGAGATAAAGAGGCACCAATGTTCCCCTCTAAATGGCAGGATTAATCTCGATAATGAGCAATTTGTTAAAAACAAATTTTTGACATCATTTTTCACGTTTTTACGTGAGGACAAAAAAGAAAGAAGCCATTCAACTGCTGACGTCAGTTAATTTTAAACCGTTTTTTGTAACTTAAAATAATTTTACGAGCTGATGATACTGGTAACCATAATCCAGCAAATGTTTCTCATGATAATTAATATTTGTATTTAAAGAATTCGTATAGTTTGATGTTTTTTCATAATATAACATCTTAGACAAGATGTCAGTATTCAAGTCATATATATATATATATATATATATATATATATATATATATATATATATATATATATATTCGGTTATTAAATGATTACATATAAATTTAACTGTCTTTGGTTCTGCCTTTTATATTGAACTATGAGGTGAGAAGATTTAGTCTAAAATTTCATAACTTTAGGAGTTAGTTGAAGTTCATCTTCTCGCTTTCTTTTATTCCCTGATATTTCTTTAAAAAATTTTAAAGTTGTAAGGTTGTCCATTGAATCTAAAATGCTTGCTGGCAAAAGGTTGGCTGGCAGCAAGCATAATGCTTTAAAAAATTTGTCTTGATTTTTTTTTCCAAACGTTTGTGTTCGATATATAATGTAACTAATTGCCTCTATTAAGTTATGTTCTTTTCCCTTTTATTAATCAAGTCCTTCTAAAATAATTCTCGGACATTTAATCTCAATACTATTAACCATTTTAACGTCTTTTACTTTTAACCTTGAAGACTTTGTTGAACCTTTTCTAATGAAGTCTTTACTTCATTAGCAGCAGTTTGTTTTTTTTCTTTAAGCTTTTCAATTAAAGCTTCAATAGCTTTGGATGCGCAATCAATAACCATGTCATTTAAACTCTTGAGTTCTTGACTCGTGCATACTTGATTCATACTCTCGATTCGTGCATTCTCGATTACCTGTGCACTCACTTCATCAGTTTTCAAGAGTTTCTCTAGCCATTTCTTTTTTTGTCCTAAATGTTTCACTTCAAGAATTGCTTTCTTCACAAAAGAGATAAAACAAATTTAAAGACATGCATAAGTAGTTTTCAATGCTATACACGTCTATGACATGCAGACTACTTATAGGCTCGTTTGCTTTATCTTTGTATATCAGGCCCCAATGCATCACTGGTGGTTCCTCAATATTTTTTCTATTCGATATTTCTACTGTGCCTAGTTCTTCATCAATATTATCAAATTTATAAACTTGAATAACAACCTTTTTTTTAACATTGTTGCAACCTCCTCCAACATCATTTTCACTCTTAAGTTTGTTAATTAGATCTTTAAATTCTCGTACTTCAAGCAAGTTATGATCCAAATGCAACTTGTCAAAGCACGCATCTAATTCTAATTCAAAGGAATGACCTTTATTCCTACAGGAGTAAAAAAAGTTTTTGCCAAATATTTTGTTAGTTTATTAATTTTGTTGAGATTATGGTAAACAATGTTATAAAACATTGCATCGTCTTCGTTCTCAACAAGCACGTAACTGACATTAAGTTGTATTATATACTTTCCGTCTGCCAATGCAGCGTTAGCTACACGTGGCGTTGTTAGACTAAGAAATGAGTTCATTCGATTGAATGCTTCTTTTTTGTCACACCTAATTTTATAATTCTCCATAATAAAGACAGACTTATTAGGTGCAAGATTGACAGTATCCATTCTATGTGTTGCCATTAAAACTTGAATGTTAAAGGCCTTAACATTCAATGCTAAAGTTTGAACATCCATGGATATTCAAACTTTAGCTCCATCTCCACATATTTTTCAAAAAGCTCTTCTATGAACTCTGGATTGGCTAATCGAAAAGTTTTTTGACTTTCCTCGCAAATGTGGCATACTTTTGCATCATTAAAATTATTTTTATCCTCATCGGTCATAACCATCTTTTTTGGAAACCTAAATATTTCGCAAATTTCCTTGATGTCTTTTTCAAGCGTGTCTACAAATATTTTAGCGACGTCTTCTGTTTCGCTTGTTGCCGTGAATGTGACCGGATTTCTTTTGTAAATGGTTTCGTCGAAGCATTTTATATAGTAATAGAACGAACTCGGAGTGTGCTTTGGGTACTGCTTGGTAAAAGACTTGCTTTCGTTAGAATTGCAAGTGCTGAGTGGCTTGATGAAACTTTCAAAGTCGGCATACACGACAAAAGGGACTTTCATCGACCTGCCTATATTGGTAAACTGCATGTTAGAATCTTTTTTAGGAAGTTCAATTCGGACAGAGCTCTGGTCTTGACAGTAAGTCCAATGCTTTGAAAGCGCTTCTTCAGAGTCGTATCCCTGCAGACAATTTCTGCAATAAAATGTTTTGTGCTGATGGGATGATGTTTGTGAAGATGCAAATCGACTGAAATCATTAATTAAGCAATAACTATTAGTATTTTTGTCTGAAATAGGAAGAAAGTCAATGTGGTGCTTTCTGTCAAAATATTTTAATTTTTTTAAAGGGTACGGTTTTTTGTTCTTAAACCCAACAACGCTGATGCTAATATCTGGATTGTTTTTCTCAAACTTTTCGATTAGCCAATCCAGGATAATTCCTTATGAAACATTTTGTAAGAATCAACAGTTATTTTAGTCATGTTTTCCTTTTTAAAATTTAAATCTCAAAGAACTCCAAGTCTTCTGTTATTGGTTATGTATAATTTAAATCTGCTTACTTTTTCATCAAACAATTGAAACACTCTATTTGTAATGCTCACAGGGTCTGAAATGATGTCTTGCACATCACAATCTAGTGGGTATGAAACTATCATTTTAACAAGATTGATGTCAAATTTTCATCATTTGGATTACAAAGCTCTCCGCTATCAATTTTCTCAATCAAATCCTGACCAAAACTAGAGTCTTTAAATAGAACCAAAAACATCAGCGTTTTTAGTTTTTGCATATTTCTTGCATGATTGTATAAAAATGTCATAATCATTCGGAAATATTTCATTTGTATTAAAACTGCTACTAATGCATTTTACAATAACTCTTTCTCCGGACAGATTATTTGCATGATCCCTAATTTGAATAAGTAACTGCGTTTTTCCAACTCCGTTTTTACCAGTGATAACTGCAAAATTCGGCATGTTTTCCCAAATCAAGCTTAGCACTTTGCTATTTGAAAAGTCAGTTCTGTCAATTATCCCTTTTCTTTCTTTAGTTTCAATAAAAGACATCTTGGAAGTTCAAGGTTTTCTGCACGCTAACCAGTATTCTACAAAACAAAATGAATTATGTTATTATTCAACATAAAAGGGAAGGAAGAGACTTGTGAGTTAAACCTTCATTATTTCATACATCTTTTTAAACATTTTTGAAAAACTAAAACCGCAAGCAAGAACCCACCAAAGTATTTTCTGAAACTTTGCTTTCCGAAGTCTTTTATTTTCAATGATCGAAGAAAACGATGCAAAGTGTCAGAAATACTTAGATGATGTAATATGGACTTTGCCGAAAAGTAAAAACTATTTTGGCGTCTACATTTCTACTTGGGAGAAAAAGTTCGGTACTTGAAATACTATATTCATCTCTATTAGATTGTTTGACAATTGGTTTACCGACCAATAAAGCAGATAAGTACACTTTGCAAGTTCTAAGATAATTTACTTTTCTGATCTTCGAGGAGACAAATTTGTGAATAACGTAATTGTAATTCTTTTTATGCTGTTGCCAAGTTTATTTTACTTTTATATTTTGTTGTCACCACTTTTATTGGTATACCCGTATGTGTTCTGCATCCCTAGCACCCTCTTATAAGCCACTTAGGTGATATATGGATCAATGTAATGTAATTAACAACCAAAATATAGTTAATAACTCTGTTCGTTGAACAAGAAACCTTGTAATTTAAATAATATTATTTTTATGGTTTTACAGTTTTTTAGTTCCAAGACTAATAATTCAGAATTTGTGATCATTTTAATGAAACATTTTACCTTAGACTAACAACTTTTTTTGTTAATTTTTAGCAAAAACATTTCAATATCATCAATCTTTATTGAATTTTCTGGTTTTTAATGTGTTTTCTAAAATTGTCGAAGGATTTTTAACATCCCTTTTTACAAAAGGTTGCCCCAACACTTGTTCATGATGCTGACATATGGTATAAATGGGATGTCGTTGGTCAAGTACTACTAAACCAGCCTCATTCAGATTCCAATTGCTTTAATAACAAATTTACTAATGAAATGAACTTCATGAATGATTTGAGATAGCACTTTTGAGCTTTATGTCAAATACTTCTTACGCAGGACTGTGCAAAACAATCATACTTCACAAAATTTTTAGAACTTTTAATTCATGCCACTGAAATCCTTATACAAAGAAACCTTTGTTAGGGCAATGTAGTGCAGGTGAGACATTTAAGAATTGCTGATCTGATGTAGCCTATGTAACATTGTTTGAAAACTGAATTGATCAAGCTTACAAATTTCAAGAATATGAATAAAAAGGGTTTATCGATTACTTCTCCAAAAGTCTTTTAATGAGAACATATGCATGTTGCCATTAAGTTATAAATTTTACCATTTTGAGAAATATTTTGAAATTTATAAAATGCATATGCAAAGAGCAAGATATGTATTATTTAAAAATTGGAAATGCATATTGTTGTTGATAACAAAATTGGGAAGTTTTTAACTTTTAAGGTGATTTTCTATTCATCCGTTTTAACTACGGGAAATGAAAGGGATGGGAAAGTTAATCACGTAAGCTGCGCAGTGATTAATTTTTAAATTAATTTACGAACTGCGCATACTCACGCGATTAGTTTTCCAATTCATTTCCCTTTCCCGTAGCTACAACGGATGAGTGGAAACTCACCTTTATATGTTAAAAAAACTTCAATAATGCAGGAAAAGAATTTTAATTTTAAGGTGGTAAACCCCTACCAAAAAACTTCTTTAGTGTTAGCTTACTTATGCTGTAACTGATTTAAAATAAACACTTTTATGAAACAAAATTTGTCTCAAATTTTCAACATTTGATTCATTTTTAGGGGTTATTTTAGGAGAAAAGTTCTCCGTAAATAAAACTTTTTTTTAGCTTCTCTTAGGCATTTCAGCTAATGATATGCTAATTTGGGTACTCTAGCAGATTGTTTTGTTAGGGTATTTAAAACTAAATTTTTTTTTAACATTGTAAGCCAGAATCATCATAAAAAGAGCAAGGTTTTATGCTTATGTTTTTTATAAGTTCACAGGTCAGATTATTTGGAAAGTTTCATTACAGCCAAAATTTTGGTTAAATCATATGTAAAGAAAATAATACAAAATTTTATATTCACAAAAATTCTTACCTTTAGAAGTCTTGTCGCAAGTGCGTGTTAAAGTTAAAAGCAAAACATAGCTAATGGGTTTACATCATATAGTTACTTATCATTAAAATTTGTTACTTGTTCCTGTGGTCTTATTTTTCACATCTTTCAGAAACTCATTAAAAAAGCTATTCAGATGTAAATATTTGACTTATTTTTCACATTTCTTTAGAAACTCACTCAAAAAGCTATTTAGATGTAAACATTTGTCTAAATCTTTAGACTTTTAGTAAAGATTTTGTATCAAATAAATCTCGTTGTTTAAAATTTTTTCTTTAAGTGTTAAAAAATGTGCAAAAGAATTATCTTGTACGAAGTATTTTATGAATTCCCATTCAAGGTGTGTTAACCTCAAGTAGTTAAAAGCACATTTAAGTATCAAAATTTACAATTTATTTATCAGGTATTTAGTTATGTTTATCACAACCTTTTAGAAAACATTTTTTAACTTACATAAAATGAATGTATAAAGAGCAAGATACATAATTTAGTTTTTTTACAATGCACATATCTAATTTTTAATATTTACCAGTTGAAAAAATTACACATATGCAGGAAAACATTTTTAATTTCAATAAATAACAATTCTTACATGGATGGTAGAAATTGATTTGTGAAAACGGATTGTTTTGAAAAATGTCAAATCTTTGCGTTTTAGTAGTTTTTTTCCTCAAGTTTATGATAGAGTATTAAGCGTTGATCAAAAAATAAAATGGATACCGATTTCCTTCATTTTATTTTTTTAACTAACTTTTTATAATCTACGATTTAATAAGGGAGAAACGCAAAAGTTGCGCTGCGTAATTTGTCTCAGAAACTTATGGTAGAATGCAAGAACCGAACTTAAGTCAAGTTCGACTTGAAATCTCAAGTTCGACTTTGTCAAGTCAGACTTGAAAAATTGACTTGAGCGAATGCGTAAACGAGACTTGAAAATTCCAAGTTTGTGCTTGAAAAGTCGAACTTGAAAAATAGTCAAGGCGTTGAATTCAGGGCGGTTATCGGAAAATGCACTTCGCAACCAATTGCGGCAAAGGATTTTTTTTTACGGGAAAAACCTATTACTGAAACAAATTCGTGTAGTGATATTTGTATAATATACGATTAAATAAAAAGTTAAAAACAGTAAAAAAAACGGTCTTGGTATGTATTTTTCATTAGAAAAATAAATTCATCTTTTAGCACTTTTAGTTATTAAGCCTAAGTCGTAGGTAAACAACGGTTGTTTATATGTACCACTTAAGTGATTAAGACAATATCTCTCACACCTGTCCGGAGAGCCTCAAAACATAAAAGTCATGCTCAAAAAATAAAACTAATTGCGTTTAGTAGCCCATATATCCATGTTTCAAAAAGTAAAAAAAGTTGAAATCATCTGCCTACGTCCAAGGAAAAAAATGACTTTGAATTTTCTCATATTATTGGCTCCTTTCCTAAAGGCATAAGGAAGAAAAGATTATACTTATTTATGAATAACTATAAAGTTTGATAGATAATCACTAGAAAAAATAAAATTTGATAAAAAATAACAATATAAAATAAACATAATGAAACTAGATTGCTTTTATTGCTAATCCATTTTAAATTGCATAACCCTCGGGGTATCTTTACCTGCTAATTCGCTTTCTTTTAAAAGTGAAGTGTTTTAAACTTTCTTTTAAGCCCAAATATTTTGAATAGCTAGGTCCATTTTATTGCTTAGTACTTAATGTTACAGTGTTACATATTTATCTCATTTAATAGTCAAATAAGGAAGCTGTAAAAACATAAATTTTTTTATTAGCTGCTGACAATAAAATGAGTGCTTTATCAAATGAAAAACACAAAAAAGTACTTTTTGTAATTTAACTTTACTTGGACTCTTTCAGAATGCCCAATAGTCCCAAATCTCACGAAGAGTGTAGAAAAACAGTGTGTGTTGTATGTATGAAAAAGTGCAATTCACCAATTTCTGGTGTAGCCTTTTAGAGATTCAAAAATATTTTTTCAACAGACATTGACTTTTTGGACTCTAGAGTTCCATCTAGAGTAATAGAGATTTGCCGGTTCTGGCTCATTTTGATTTTTTCGTGATATTTTAAGCATTCACCGCCAATTCTTTCTATGGTAAATAAATGAATAATATTTATTTTCTGTTCTTCCTAAGTCAAAATTTAATGACATGCCTAAATAGGTAGTTCAAAGTCAAAATTGGGTTTTGGTTTATTTTTTTAATCTGCAGTGCCCATGTGCTAAAGTGTGAATTCCGTCCTCAAAGACAAATCTTTTATCGTCGTTGGCGCTGAGTGCAACTTTGTTAGTTTCTTCTGTGAAAGTGTCGCGCAAATGGGAACGGATGATGTTCATTTTCCTGAGCTGTTGATTTTTAGTCATTAAGCAGTTTTTGTAATCGTCGTGCATGACGTATTTTTGCGCGACATTTCTTTTAACCCCTTTGCATCTTTTGTTTCCTTTTTCATCGAGTTTGTAAGAGAATAATTTAGACCGAAGCCCAATAAATTCTTTAATCTGCTTACTAGCAGCTTCGTCTTTGAACATGCCAATGACCTTTTTGTTAGCACCGACCTTGAAACCAACGCTTTGAATGGCAGGATAATTTTTATCGAATTCGCTCGTGTCAAATTTACTCTCCACATCTTTAGAAATGTCTTTGTAAAAATCGTCAGTCTTGATTTCGTAAGTGAGGGAGTCTGTGTCTGTCATTAACAATTTAGCGCGATTGCCTTAAATTTTTCGATTGTAATCGTAGTTGAATTCAAACATTAAAATTTTGCTCAAATCCAAGATGCACATTCCCAAATAGATTGGCTTGCTGTAAAACAACTTTGTTCTTTTCATGTGCACGGCGATCAAGTTTTCATCAAATATGGTGCGACTTTCGAAATTAGGCTTTTTAGACAATTTCAGGGCTTCTTCTTTTTTTTGTGACAAGTCTTGCGTCTACATGATGTTCGATATTTACCATGGTTTTTCCAAACACTGAATTTTTTATGAGCTTGAAGAAGTCTTTTTCAAAGTCGCTGGTGGCTTTGTTCTTAAATTGGTGTTGAGATCGATGTATTTTTTCAGCCAATCACTTTTCTCGAATTTGATTCCTCGATGCACCTTTGAAATTCTTAATCTTAATCGCTCGTACAGTTTGAGATTTTTGTAATGGATGACATAATTCTTCTTATCATTTAAATTGGGTACTAGCTTATCCACTTTGTTGATCGTCATACTTTCAGGCGCTAAAGGGTAATCATTGTGCTTGTCGTGCAGACTTTCTGGGTAATCTAAATCGATTTCTAAAATGCACGGCATTGATTTCCAATTTTCTAGCTCGTTTTCAGTCATCCATTCACACCCATGTGTGGGAAGAGGTTTGCTCATAGCCCATCCGGACAAATTATTAGCGTCCAAGTACTGAATGAGCGACGACTCTTAGCAAGGATCGAACGAATTTTCCATGTATTTGTTGTTTGAAGTCCCTAATCGGTTTGAAATCATGCTTATTCCTTCACGAATTCCTTTTTTAATCATAAGAAGCTTATCGAAATTGCTCATAAGTTCTAAATTTATTTTTGTCACTTTATGAGCAGCTTCCCATGCTAATCCAGGGATGTATAATACCAAGCTGGATCGAGATTGTATTTTCCATTGCACACGTCTCTGAAAATCTCAAAGACATCCGCTAGAATTAGTACGTCGGACATGTTGTACAAGTCGTGATAGTCCATAAATGTTTCGCAATGAAACTCATCTCATACCTTTTGGGCGTTCAAATAATCTTCATCGCTTATTCCCTCATCGTTGAGTTTAGAGAAGAACGACTCTTTTAGCGGCAATTGTGTTTCTGAAAACTTTTCAATCGAGTCCACCCAGTCATAAGGGTACACACCTTTTTTTCTCAATAAATCAATCTGCTCGCCTGAATAATATTTGGCAACGTTTTTGCATTGTTCTTTGGTTAAATTTTTTGACAGAGCGTCTAAACTGGAACCCATATATCTGAAACTGTCAGTAAATCTCTATTCTCGTTTCACTTCATGAGTCTTACCAACTTCACCAATAAACTCATCCACGTTGATTTCTTTTGTAATGCTTATGTACTTTTCTTCGTTGTTGGGGATGCACGTTAATTTTCCACCCGACAGTTTCTTGATGAACAAGTGGCTGTCATAACCGGATAATTTGTGGGAAATGACAGGGAAGAATTTGGGGATTTGATATTTTGTATTGCATTTGTTGTGAGCAGCACCTCTATATTTTCCAGTCAAATGACAATGGTCACGCACTTTGCCTACTTTTCGAGACCTTCATTGCAAATGTGGCAGACTTTTGCATCATTATAATTCTTTTTATCCTCATCAGTCATAACCATCTTTCTTGGGAATTTTGTCATTTTGTAAATTTTTCTAATTTCTTTTTTCGAACATATTTACAAATTCACCAGCAACGTCGTCTGTTTCACTTGTTGCCGTGAAAGTGACTGGCTTTCTTTTATATAGTGTATCGTCGAAGCATTTGGAGTAAAAACAGAACGAACTAGGAGTGTGTTTTTGATACTGTTTTGTAAAAGACTGCTTTTCATCTGGTTCGCACGTGTTCATGGGCTCGATAAAACTTTCAAAGTCGGCATACACCACAAAAGGGACTCTCATCTTTCTCTATGAGCAAATTTCATGGCGGAATCTTTTTTAGGCAGTTCGATCCGGACAGAGCTGTAGTCATGACAGTAAGTATAGTGTTGGGAAAGCGCTACTTCAGAGTTGTATCCCTACAGACAATTTTTGCAATAAAATGTTTTGTGCTGATGTTCCGATGTTGAAAAGGACGTGAGTCGACTAAAATCTTTGATCAAGTAATAATTGTTAGTTTTATCGTTTAAAATAAGAAGCAAATCAATGTTGTGCTTTCTGCCAAAATGCTTGGAATTTTTCAAAGGGTATGGGTTTTTGCTTTCAAATCCAAAAACGCTGATGCAAATATCTGGATTGTTTTTCTCAAAATTTACGATTTGATGAAGAGCGACTGGAAATTCAATCCCTTCCCAATTCAACTCTTTAGATTTTTCAACGAACTCTTTGTTAATTCTCTCATTATTTTTATCCATCATATTTAATACCCTACTGACACACCATTTGAAGCATTCATTATTTTCGGTGTTTTTCATGTTAATGATCGCCTTTTTCTTCTTCAGAAAATTATCCAACTCTATCCATGATGAAGCGCTTAGTGGATTGTAATCAATCATATTAAAGTCTATTTTTAAAATAGTAGACAATTTACAATTTGATGCTCCATTGTTGTATTTAAACATGTTCTCTAGTATTTCTTCTTTTGCTATGTCATACAACTCTCTCAAATCTGTCGCTTCCAAAACAATTCTATATTTGGATGGAAAAGAAACAGTTCGAGTTTCTTCTTCCCCGGAAACGATACTCACACGCAGCATTTCACAAGTCAAAACAAAGTTTACTTTTTTATTTTTGTTTTCTCTAAGAATTTTAATCGCTGGTTCTTTCACCAAGTCTAAAAAGGAAGAAGCGTCTTGATAATTTCCAACGGCTTGATGTGAAAATTGTTTGGTTATATTTTTTAGCGCATGATCTGTCGTTTTAAACTCATTGGGTGGTTTGTATACTGTCGATATTACGATTGATTTTAAAGAGTCAATCTTTTTTCTCACTTCAATCCCCACATCGTCCACTTTTTTCTTGATCGGTTCTTGGACCTAAGGACTAATCCATTCTTTAACATATTTAAATTTATTAAAAACAAAAGAAGCAACGTTTTTTGCAGCCGTCGTAAACACTGAAAAAAATCCAGGTTTAGGTGGAACAACTGGTTTAGGAGTAATGACAGGAGATGTGTCTGAAACTGGCTCGTCAAATATGTAACTTGGTCTTTGCAAGTGAGCAGGTTTTATTGGTATAGTCGGTTTCGACATGACAGGCCTAGGTGGAATGAAAGCAGGTTTTGGAGCAATGGCTGGCTTTCTACGACGTGGAACTGCCCATGAAAGTATACTCCTTTGGGAGGATGAAATGTTTATAGCTCTCACGACGTCATCCCTACGCATCTTATAATAGTATTTAACTCTTCGCTCTTTGGCGATTTCTTTCACAGTTTTGTTTTCCATTTTTATTAGCGCAAGGTTTTCCTTAAATCATTTCATTTTTTAAAAATTTTCATGCGTTCATTTATTTTTTTACACATGGTGTGCATTTTGTGATCTTTAATTTTTTGCGTGCATTTCTTCAACGGGAAGAAATTTATTGAACTCAAATTCAATTTTTTAACAAGAAAAGTTAAAAAATCTTTTAATTTTGACTTTGCTGTTTTTTGCGGTTTTCAAGTTTTTCAGAATTAAAAAATTCAATCTTGATTCGATTGTCAACCTTTCCATCTCGATTTTCTAAGTACGTCCAACTGTGTTTCGTCCCTTTGACTGCTTTGTAAATAGACTTGTACTCAATCACTTCGCCCGTTTCAACATTAGTCAGTCTTACAGTCACAGGCTTTTTGCGAATTAAACCAAGCCTTTCATATTTAGGGCTGATTGGTCTTTTTTCTTTTTTTTCATATTTTCTCGGTCTTCCAACAGGTCTCACTTCTTTTGACTTTTCTAGAAGTTCATCTTTGTCAATCAGGTAGTTCTCAACCGCAATCATTATTAACGCCACTTTATTGTTTGACGTTTTGGAAACAACATTTTCTTTTAACAAATTTTATAAATAATTTATTTTTTTCTCCTTGAAATCGCAATCTAAACCGAGAACATGCCTATCGATCGCTCTCATCTTTTCCGTTTTCTTCAAGTTGTTCCAATCTTTGAAATGCAATTTAATATTTTTCTCCATGCGCGAAAATTCAGTCTCACTACTACACCACACGAGTTTGTAAAGCTTATCCATTTCATTCTCGCTAAACTTTTCCGGTATTTGAAAATCTCCGTTTTCAGTGACGTAAACAGAATCGCTAATAAAAACACCTTTTCCAAACGCATGAAGCTCGAGATGCTTTTTCTTATTCATGTCAGTTTCTCTCTTGCTGCACTCCAGAAAAAACGGGAAAAATTGTTTCATTTTCTATTCTTCCACTTTATTTAAGTCGTTTTGCGGATCTGTTTTTCTAGGCCTTCCTACAGGTCGATTTACCTTTACGTATTCCATCCATTCATCTTTGTCAATCAGATTGTTCTCAACCGAAAGCATCATTAACGACATTTTATTGTTTGATGTTTTGGAAATGCCGTTCTCTTTCAGTAATTTTTTCAAATCCATTTTTTGTATATCTCATTTTATTAAAAAATAAAAAATTATTTTTTTGATAAAATCTTAATGATGAGGATCTAATGATATGGATCCCCAGGATCTAATAAATCCAAATGATCTAATAAACAACGTTCATTCTGCTTCCGTCTGATTTAAGCCTTAGCAATTTATCCGTAATGAAAACAGCAAAGGCTTTAGTGGTTGCAGGAACGTTTGATTTAAATGTGGCTTTTATTTGCACATCCACCACTGTAGATTTTAACCTCTCAGCTTGCTTGCTCACATCAAAAACAAAAAGGGGGTAAATGTGTTTGTAATTTAATGCGGTCAAGTTGGGTTGAGCAATAATCTCATTAACTCCATTAAGCTTATTGTCAAACTTGGCGGCGTCTCTGTGAAATCTTGAAAATTTGTTATTTTTAAAGTCCAAATTGTAGTCTACAGCAGGGTACCTTTCATTGTTTAAAGTGACGTATATGTTTTTCAAGTAACAGTGATCAAATACGGAAGGGTTATACTCTTGATTACCATCTCTATTGGTTTGGAATCCAACAACGATATACCTCGGTCTTTCACTGGCAGATTTTGGGCTTAATGTCCAAGTGAAGTTATTCGTTACAGGCACAGTGATGGTGTCGCTCTGTCTAGATCTAAACGAAAACGGTACATCCACTTTCGATTCAATGACTTTGTAAAGATTGCTTTTTGCCATAACAGAGGGTGTGACAAGTGGCATAAACAAGGACAGTTTGGTAAGATCCACTTTTCCTGCTGGTGTATCTTTGTGTCTAAAAATCGCGTCGCCGTTGTTTTTTCTCACAAGAGTAAGCGTGTGCCTAAACCCGTAAAGCACTTTATCATAATCATCGCAAAATCCAAAAATGTGCTTTAACGGAATGCAAAACGAAAAAGGAACGTTTTTTCAAAGCACAAATTCGAATCTCTCAATATCCTCATCAACAATGAACTCTTCTGTAAAATTTAAAATATCTGAATTTTCCATTTTATATATGTAAAAGAAAAAAAAATCTGTGGTTACGCAATTAAAAGACCATTCCCCATTTTCATCAAGTCTTGAACTTTAATGGTATTTTTATTTGATAGTCGTTAATGACTTTGTTTTTTGGATCTTGAGCGTGAAGCACCTATTTTACCTCCAAGCAAGGAATATTCATCTATGACAGGAGCGCTTGATGCCAGTTCTTTCGATGCCAGTTTACTATTAACAATTCCTGAAATAATGTCTTTGCTTTTCTGAGTTAGTTTTACTTCAGACGGCTTTGGCGTTCCAGTCTTGGCATACAATTTCTCAATGGTCTTTTTACCTTTGTCAATGGCTACGTCTTTAGTGGTGGATATGGCGGAAGAAGCTAGCTCTTTTCCTGCTGATTTACTAGCCATGATTGCTTCTCTTCCAATTTCACTTTTTGCAATTTTGCTTGCCAAAGTAGATGCTGCTCTTGAAGCGCTCGATGCAGCTGCCCTTCTCAAGAAATTCTTTAACGTTTCAATTATTCCGCTTCCATCAACAGCGTATTTCTTTACAAATCTATTTCGGTACACGATCATTTTTTGTAAGGGTGAGAAAATTATTCTAACTCATGAATAAATATACTGTAACATCGAATCGAACTCCTTTTTATTAATAACGTTTTGTCTTTACAGCTCATCACATATAGACACAGCCTCATTTCTAGACGCTTTATTTCCAGCATGCCAAGCAGCCACGCTCAAGTTAAGCCTTTGCACAAGTGCGTTAGGATCGCTAGGAAGAATGATTACTCCAGAACCTTTTTTGCCCATAGCTTCTCTTTTAAATTTATCCCAAATTGGTTTTATAATTTGTCTATATTTTTCGCGTCTGGAAGCTCTAGGCTTGTTTGGATTTGCTTTGGAAAAAATGGCGCTAGTGTCGAAAAGGTTTTTTATAATAGTTTTGCAAATCTTCATCGGTAAGCCCGCTCCATTTGTCGGGAGGAGAAGAATTTGTCACAAGCTTCCAAAGACCATTTGTTCCTTCATACCTTTCTCCGCCAATAAACCTTAACCGCGCTATTTTTGTAACTAGAAGAGAAAAATTATATGAGTCTTGAAATTAACTTTAAACAGTCCCTAAAAAGCAAACAAACAAACATATAAAAAAAATTTTTTTTTTGGGGGGGGGGGGCGAAAATTTAGGTTCGTGACTTTTTTGTCACAGTGAGCAGAAATGGAAAAAAAAAAATAAAAATTTGGAAAATACCAGTGCGCTACGATATCGTTTAAAGCGCCGTTTAGGGATAATAATGTCGTTTCCATCCACAGACATTTCCATTTTTCCAAAGTACATTTTTTCTCCAACTTTACTCACTTCAAAATTTCTTTTCGCATCGTGTTTGAAACGCGTATTGTACCTGTCTAAATAATAGGACAAAATATCACCTAACTTATGCGGTTCTTCAAAACTGGTAGACTCAAGTGGATCTTCTTTTCTCACAACTCTATCAGCCATGCTCTTTAGCTCGTTTTGCACTTTTTCGTTGTTTTCAATGAGAGGCTTTTAAAGTTTGTTCAAATTTGTCTGAAAATTGGGGTCTAAAATGTTTTCATTCAAACTATCCTGATAAATTCTTTTTCTTCTTTCAATCATTTCTTTCACAAGCTCATCTCTCTTGTTTGGGTCTTGTATTTTAAAAAAGGATATTTTTTATAATACAGAAAAAATTAATCGCAAAACTCAACGCGGATAGATTGCGTTTATGATTTTTTAAACATGTTGTTGAACGCTTTTATCGCATCCTCTCTACCTTTATTGATCAACAACTCTTTTGTTTCTTCATCGATTCTGATTTTTGTTTTAGTCCTTAATTCATCCTTCATCTCCTTGAACTTTTGTAACTCGCTCAAATCAATTCATACTCTGAATCGCACACCACGCCGTCCATTAAAGCTTTTGAAATGTGGCTGCTGATAGTGTTTAATTTCGACTCTGCAAGCACTTTTACCTTTTCGTGCTTCTCGGCTTTTAATACCAGAAGTGTCTGCAAAAGAAATGATTCTGAAAGCGCGATGATACTTTTTGCTAAGATGTATTAGTTATTAATCTCTTTTTGTATCTCGTTTATTTTTTGAATACGGTAACTATGTCCTTCATCCGATGGAGCTGTTGGAAGAACCGGATAAATTTTAGATTTAACATCGCTATTGTATTCCATTTTTTGTTTAACTTTTCATTAAACAAAAAAAATTATTTTTTTAATATCTTTCAGATCACTAATTTAAAAAATTAACAAAGCATAAACTTTCTCCTTTTTTAACAATCACGTCCTGATCGCTGTTGTTATGAATTTCCATGACGACATAATCCAACGACTCTGAAATCACCATGCTGTGTTCGAAATAATTCAGTTTTGATTTTATGCTCTCCCTCAAATTCACCAAAGCTAATCCGCTTTCAAGACTGATTCCAAACATTAAATTTATTTTCTGATGATTCCTTAGATTTAGTTTAATGTCTTTATGAGCAAATATTTCATATCTACATCCCACTTTTACTTGAGGGTGTTTCAAATACGTGTCGAAAATTAAGGTAGATTTTTTCCATGTATTGTATCCCTTTCGATCACAATGAACCATTTTTTTTCTAAAATTGCTAGTTTCCATTTTTTATTGTGATGAAAAAAATAATTTACATATCCTTAATAGCGTTTATACTTTTTAATATTTCTATTTCTCTCCAACCCAAATCTCCGAAATCTATGGGTTCTGAATTGCGATAGAAACAAAGAACATGTTGATTTAATTCCGGGTCAATTCTTCCAACTGAATACGGTTTTAGTATTTTCTTGTCAGTAGACTTGTTAGTAGACTTGTCAGTCGACTTGTCAGTCGACTTGTTAGTAGAATTCATTTCTTTTTATAATAAGAAATAAATTTATTTAACTCATTTTAAAAATTATTTTCATCCGTGCGATTCAGCGCTTAGGCTAGTTTATATGGATCTGAAAGATCTAGTTTATATATGGATCCAATAATCGTATTTCTCTTTCTATATATCCTTGTATATGCACATCTACTCCGTATCTTTTTAGATAAAATATATCTTTAAAATATTCTTCTCTTTCTTTTTCTATATTATCTTCTTCGCATCTTTCGAATTCTTCTTCTCTTATTCTTGATCTTTCTCTTTCTCTTTTTAGATATCTATCTTCTCCGTATCTTTCTATTTCTACTCTTTCTAATTCTTCTTCTGCTCCTTATCTTTTTATACATCTTTTATCTTCTAATCCTGCTCTTGATAGATATTCCATTTCTGGTTTTAACACTACGTCTTCTATTCTTTCTTTTACTCTTGCTCTTTCTCTTATTCTTTCAAGATATCCATCTAATCTGTATCTTTCTCTTACTCTTTATCTTGCTCTTTCTCTTTCTCTTTCAAGATATCCATCTCCGTATCTTTCTATTTCTACTATTTTTAATTCAAGTAAAAATCTTCAAATAAAAATCTTCTAATCCGGACGAAGAGAAAATGCATTTACTATTAGCGTCATACCCAGGGAAAGTGGTATAACCGTTTGCACTGTAGGACGTCCACGGAGTGATTACATATCCATTTCCAGAAGGAACTGTACTTCCATCGTACATTCTCACTCTAGATTCCCACCAGTTTCCAGAGGCGCCAATAATGTGGATTCTGATGTATTTCAGAAACACTCCATTTCCCTTACGTGCAGAATTCATCAGGATGTATTCGTTTCCGTAAGTGGTGTTGAGATATCTAAACGTTACAGAGTACAGCTTTTAAAACGGCAAATAGGGAGGAATGTTAGGGAGTGTGGTTATAAAAGGCTGAATCCAGTACGTCACTGACAAAGCTGTTTTGTTGTGCGAAAGTATGGAGATGTTTGTTTTAAAAGGCATGTCGAGTGTGAAATATCCTCCCAAAGAAGTGGTGTTGTATACGTTGCACCCTTGCAGAGAGTTGGCGTAATACAATCCACCAAGAAGAGAGAAAAGCAAGCCGCAAGCAAGGGAGGTTTGGTCTAGACCAATTCCTTCCGTGGTATTTGAATAATTACCCACGTTAATTTTATCGTCTGTATGAATTCGTAGAAAATCGTTTCCAGGAACGCTTAATCATCCTGTGACGGTTCCGTAGACAGCGATCCACAATCTTCTTAAAACTCCTGGACCGTCAGAGTGTGTGAATACAGTAGCAGCATCTGTCAAACCAGCAGCCACCGTTTGCGATTTTAAACCTAAAGTCGAAAAGCTTGAACTAGAAACCATTCCTAAATAATTGGACTTTTGCGATAAGATTTGCGACAAGACGTCCACATAATTCTTTGTCGCTCCATCTTGCGCGTTTGTCGGATCAGTCACGTTGATCAACTTGTGAGAATTCAAATCAAGGTCTAAAGCTCCTACTACCGTTCCACCAGACGAATGAGTGTCCACATAACTTTTCGTGGCAGCGCCTGAAGACAATGTGGGCTCAGCTATTGGTGAGCTTGTGTGATGTCATGTTGATGTCTGCGTAAAAAATATTATTGTAAGCGACTTTGGTGTCAACATAGGCTTTCGTTGCAGCATCGCGCAGGCTAGTAGGATCAGTCACGTTGGTCAACTTGTAAGAAATCAAATCAAGGTCTCCCGTGATGTTGCTCGACCCGTCTGCTTTGATACGCATGCTCGAAATAGCATAATTCCACATAATTTTTCGTTGCGGCGTCATGAAGACTTGTAGGCTCGTTCAAATTGATCGCTTTGTGAAAATTTAAATCCAAGTCTGCAGCTCCTATAACCGTTCCAGTCCCACCTGACGAATGAGTGTCTACATAATTTTTTGCTACGGCGTCATGCGCGTTAGTCGGTTCAGCCAGGTTGATGATTTTGTTTGAATTGAAATCAAAGTCTGAGGTGATAGTACTGGACCCATCCGTTCTTACAAATAGGTTGCTCTCTGTCGTAAGAGGATCGTAAAAATACCTCCCCATTTCTGTTCTGCCAAATTTGTCAATCATTTTACATATGTGCGTATTTTTTTTATTCAGAAATCACCAAAGGGTGTTGATGATGCTTTGAGAGTCGTTTTCTTCATCAAATTTTTTCAAGACTTAAAGACACAAGTGACCGCAATAAGAAGTGTCACCAAATTGAACCCTTTCGCTGTTGTAAAATAAAGGACTTTTCAAATAGGCTACGAGTTCTACAAGAGCAGGCTGAGCATAAGAGTCAAAGCTATACTTTTGATTTCCGTCTTTGTATTTGGTCTAGGAATTAATTCGTGCGGTTTGACAAGGAATTACGAAACTAGCTTATTGTCTCAGCGTTTCGTTTAGCCACGCATGCGTGCAAAGATCACTGATATTACGCATCATTTTGATTATAAATCATTTGATTTAAGCGTAAACAACACTATTTTTAATTTAACTGATAATGTCGATTTTTGTTCCTGATAAAGTGTTTTTGCGGGGGATTCTTCTTCATTACTTTAACATGAAGAAAAGTGCTACCGAAAACCATCGTATTTTGGTTAAAGTTTATGGTGACCATGCTCTAGCTGAGCGAACGTGTCAGAAGTGGTTTGCACAATTTAAAAGCGGTGATTTTTGTTTGGAAGACCAAGAGCGACCAGGACAGCCGAAAAAATTTGAAGATGCAGATTTGGCAGCATTGCGCGATCAGGATTCTTATCAAACGCAAGAGGACCTTGCAAAATCGTTAGGAGTTGAACAATCAACAGTTTCCAGACGCCTCAAAGCCATGGGTATGATTCAAAAAATGTCTGATTGGGTTCCACATGAATTGAAAGACAGAGACGTGGAAAGAAGAAAGACCATTTGTGAATTGCTGCTTGAAAGGCAGAAAAGAAAGGGATTTTTGCATCGAATCGTTACTGGTGATGAGAAATGGATTTATTACGAGAATCCTAAACGAAAAAAGGCC
>QPEY01002065.1:108361-148872 GCA_014706445.1 Hydra viridissima | reverse complement strand
AAAAGTAGTGACTAGCGATGGACACTATTTTCATTAATGTATTCATCCATTTAGTTTTTGAAATAAACCTTCAATTTTCAATTAAAAACCGCACGAATTAATTCCCAGACCAAATACCAGCACACCCAATGAAATCCGTCACTACTAGAAATGGAGAGTTCTGGGACAAAATCATTTTTTCATCTTTGTTGCAAAAAATATTCTGGGACAAAAAATTATTTTCTGGAAAAAAAAATTTTCAAAAATAAAAAATTTTCAAAAAAAAAAATTTCAAGAAAAAAGAAATTCAAAAAAAAAATTTCAAAAAAAAAAAATTTCAAAAAAAATTCCGGCGACAAAAACATTTTTTTTCATGACGTGATAACGCGAAATGAAAAAAACTGTTTAATTTTTGTAAAGGTGTTTAAATCTTACCCTAAAAATTTCTTTTTTTCTTTGTTCTTGTTCTTGTTCTTGTTTTTCTTCGAGAATTGATATATACCTTTCAATTTCGCGCCATCCTGATCCTTTGCTCCTTAAATAATCAATTTGATAAATGAATTTAATGCTTCTAATTTTTCCGTCGTCATTTCGTAAGATTCTAGTTTTGTCATTCATTTTATTATGCCAAGAAAATTATTTCAAAAAACTTTTTTTTTACAAAATTAAATTTAAAAAAGGGACGCTTGAGAATGGGGAGTTTGGTCCAAGAAGCAATCCGGAGCCGATAGGTTCATATCCTCTTCCGCTTTTGACGTAAAGTCCATCTCTGACTGAGCTTCCTTTGACCCAGGGTATTAAAAAAAGTCCGTTTCCTCTGTGAGTCCCCATTTCAACCCCACCCAAAAAGCCATTAGCAACCACTGGAGCGGCTCGAGTCGCAAGCATTCCTTATAGATGTAAAAGAGCTCCAATTAATCCTCCTTTTACATTTGCGTTGTGTTCCACTTGAGTTTTGCTCATTTTAATGGTGACTCCAACTCCTCGATGGAGAGCGTCTACAATTTTTCGATGTTGAGTTTCCGTTACTAGTAAAACGTCGTTTCCGTTAAAATCATCTCTTGAAATCCGGATGCTCACGGGTTTGCCTTCCATCATTGATTTTTTTATTTTTTCGATCTGCCCCTGAGACACATTTAATTTGACACTAACATATTTGCTCATTTTTTAAATAGCAGAGAAAATATTTATTTCACTTCTCGAATGTGATAACGGATCGTGATGTCCTCGCCGCGAAAGTCGACTAAATTTCCGTTTTGATCGACGATGCGAGTGATCATCGTGGAAGTTTCGGGGACTTTGACAGGGAGGTAAACCAAATGGGTGGGTCTTTTGATCATTTTAAAACCAGGACCCACGTCGGGATAAAAGGAGTAAATACAATTTAATTGGGAGCCATTAATGTAAGCCGATCCGATGACGTTGTTGACGATTCTTATCTTGTTGACGCTCGAAATTCTGACAATATCATTGGACTCGTATTCTGAATTGGGGTCCAATTGTCTTTTTGTGAATCCCAAAAGCGAGGCGGTGCTGTTTTCCTCGTTCAAGTCCATCAAATAATTTACGCCAAGTTTGATGGTTGATTTTAAAGTGTTTGAATTGGATCCGATTTTGATGTTTTCGGGAGAGTAGCTGATTTTATTTATGGCAACATAGCTTGCGCTTTGAGACGCGTAATTTTTGATTGTGTTTGAAACGGTTTTTTGCAAATAATTGTTGATGTCGATAATGTCGTAGCTCCCGTCTGGAATGACGACGTTTTCCCAATTTCTTCCGTTGTTCATGCTGTACCTGAAATTATTGTTTTTGCTGGTGATGTTTGGAAAGCTGTGGTACGTCTCAAGGCCGAGAAAAGCCATTTCGTAAATTTTATCTCTTTCAAAAACGATTTTGTCCAAAAATTCTGTTGTTATTATGTTGGAATTTCCATCCACATTGATGATCATGCCTGACATTTTTAAAAATGGATGAAAATTTTTTTAAATGTCTTCTTTTGGAAAATAATGTTTGTTTAATTTGCTTCGATATTTTCCATTGTATTTTTTTGACGACAAATTGATAACAGCAAATCCATTAGGTTCAGACCAGCAATGTTTGCAAAATTTTTTGAATTCTTTAAAAGGCATGTCACATGAAGCATGATCTCTATAAATATGATTTAAATTTTTGTCATCTTGATGAAACAGACAAATAAAATTGGCATTTTCTCGAATGGTTTTTCATGGTAGCATAAAATAATTTTGAGCGAGGTAAAAGCAGTCGACGTTGGAGTGTCTTCCTCGGATGTAATATTCTTCAAACTTGTTTTGTTTTGTAGTAAGCAAATCGTCAAAGATAATTAAATTGTTTTTTGTTGGATCGAGATCTTCAGGTTCAGGAATATGATCTGCCGTTTCAAAAAAATGACACTCCGTGTCCTCGGTTTTGGGATATTTTTTTGAAAGGTCGTTGAAGACGTGTTCAGGGCTTAAATTTAATTTTTCAATTTCTTTTTTTGCCTTGAACAATTCGAAGATAATATTTTTTGACAATTTTTTTTCGAACGAAATTTTCAGTATTTTGTACTCGGGTTGGTAAAGAGATTTTCCAAAAACTTGCAAATTGTTCTAATCCAACCATTCAGGTTTTAACAGAAAATTTAGAAGCAAAGTTGTTCGCCCACAACCTGATTTTCCGACGATGAGTCCTAGAATGCTTCTTGTAAAAGCTCACTGTTTTTTTTTTTGTTTTTCCAATATCCCACGACAAATCGGTAATTTCATTTTCATTTTCCATTTTTTTAAAAAAAATATTTTTAAATTAAAAAAAAAAATATTTTTAAATTAAAAAAAAAAATATTTTTGAATTAAAAAAAAAATATTTTTAAATTAAAAAAAAAAATATTTTTAAATTAAAAAAAAAAATATTTTTAAATTAAAAAAAAAAATACTTTTAAATTAAAAAAAAAAATATTTTTAAATTAAAAAAAAATATATATTTTTTTAATTAAAATATATTTTTTTTTAATTAAAAAATATTTTTTTTTTAATTCAAAAATATTTTTTTTTTTAATTTAAAAATATTTTTTTTCAATTTAAAAATATTTTTTTAAAAATAAAAATGTATTGCGTCAAATGCAAAAGGAAAACAGAAACAATACATTTGAGAAACGAAATATCAAAAAACAACAGAAAAATGATAAAAGGGACTTGCGATTCTTGCGGAACGACCAAATGCAAGTTTGTTTCTTCGACGACAAAAGGAGGAGACTTGGTGGAATCGATCAACAATTTTTCAAAAAAAATAAAGCTTCCGTGGGCAAAATTTCCAGGAGAAATTCAATTCCAGGAATGAATTTTGCAGGTCCTGGCACAAACCTGGACAAAAAGCTCACGTCCACCGACATGTACCAGGAGTGGAGCAAACCGGTGGATCGAGTGGACAATGCAGCGTACTATCACGATTTGGCTTATAAATATTTAAACGACGTTCAAAGCAGAAATTTGGCGGATAAAATAATGCTTGAAGAAATGAACTCCATTCCAAATCCAACTCAAAAAGAAATAAACGAGAGAAAACTTATAGCACCCATCATCAAAGCCAAAGCTAAATTTGGACTGGGCGTCTCTGCAAAAAAAAAAGTTTCAAGTTTAAAATGGTTGGATCAGCTTGCAGAGGAGCTTCGCAAACCGGTGATTCATCATTTCAAAAAAAGAAAAGTGTTTGTGAACGACATCGATGAAATATGGGCCGCCGATTTGGTTGACATACAATCGTTTTCAAAATTTAACAACGGCGTAAAATATTTACTAACGGTGATCGACGTGTTTTCAGAGTATGGGTGGATCGTTCCGTTAAAAAGCAAAACGGTTCTTGAAGTAGCTGAAGCGTTGAAAAAAATCTTTGAAAAAAGAAAGTGTGTCAAAATGTGGGTGGACAAAGGAAAGGAATTTTACAACAAGCACGTGAGAGAGCTGGGTGTTCAATTATATTCCACTGAAATTGAGGGAAAAAGCTGTGTCGTCGAGCGATGGAACAGAACGATGAAAAAAAAAAGGTTTAAATATTTTTCAGCCAACAGCACCGATAAATACATTGACGTTTTGGACGAAATGGTGAAAAATTACAACAGCACAAAACACTCTTCAATTAAAATGACTCCAGTTGAAGCCAGCGAAGAAAAGAATAAAAATAAGGTCTGGATGAACCTGAATGGAAAGATGCAAATAAAAAGACCAGAGCCGACATTTTCAATGGGCGACAAAGTGAGTATAACAAAAAAGAAGTCCAATTTTGAAAAAGGGGTACACGCCGAGATGGACTTTGGAGGTTTTTATCGTGTCGAAAATTCAGCGAACGGATCCACCCACGTACAAAGTTACCGACCCCAATGGTGAAGAAATTCAAGGAACTTTTTACGAACAGGAAATGCAAAAGACGCATCAAGAAATATTCAGAAATGAAAAAATAATTCGACGAACAAAAAGCAAATCACTGGTCAAATGGAAAGGATATCCAGACTTGTTCAACTCATGGGTGGATAATAAAGAATTGTTCCGTTTGAAAAAATGTTATAAAAAAAATATTCTTTTCTTTTTAAAAAGATGAATTTTGTTACGATTAAAAATTTTGACGAGAGCAAATTATCGGTTGGAGAAATTTATTCCGTACCAAACCAATTCAGTACCAAAAGATTCCGCTTTTTTATAGTACCCTTCTGGAAAAGGCCCTTTTATTTTAAGAACCCCCGTTTTGTTTTCTCTGGGTGTGTTTGAAAATTGCAGTTTTGGAACGAACGAGCTGGAGGGATATTTAATGTCCTTTCTAGGTTTCAACGAAAAAAACGGAATGAGCGAAAAAGAAAAAAAGTTTATCGAGGCGACTGTAAAAATATCAAAATTTCTTCGCGAAAAAGTCAAATAAATGATTCCAACTTTGAAAAAAGGAGGAAGAACGAAAAAAGTAACAACGGAGGATTTGTCCATTTTTAAAAACAAATCCGATAATGCAGCGCCCATTTTTTTCGGAAAGTTGTTTACAAAGAAAAACGAAAAAAACATTGAAGTGTCTTCTTTGTTTTTTATAAAGAAAACAGAAGAGTTTGTGAAAGTAAATCCTTTTAAATATGTTCGACAAAAGTGCTACGCCGTCGCCTCTGAAAATTGAAGGTGTTTTTGTCGGAGCGCAGATCGAGTCGATTAAGGTTAGAGTTCCAGAAGTGGTCATTGCAAAAAATGCGGAATTTGTTAAAAGCATCATGTGTGACGATTTCGATGTGGGTGAAGTGGAATCCGATGACGAAATTTGAAATTGCGCAAAAAAAAAAGAAAATAAAATGATTTAAAACATTTTTCTTTTCATATTAAAAATGCATGCCCCACACAAGTTGTTTAAAAATATTGCCTCAGCAGAGATTCATAGTTTTAACTTGCATTTGGAACATTTGGAGGATAAAATCAAAGAGTTGGAAAAAAAAAATCCGAAAAATATTATCGTAACCAAAAAAAAGTTGGATCATCCAACCTATTTTAACGTAAACGGACAGCACGAGATTTTTGCTCAAAAAGACATTAAATTTACTGCTCTTTCTCACACGACAATATCGTTGTCAGTCGGACTGCAATTGGACAAAGGAATTGCTGTTGTCACTTTGATGAACAAAATCTGCAATCAATTGAACTTTTACAAAAACGGTGTTATTTTTTCAAAGCCTGTGGATGACATCGTTTCGGATGTAAGCAGCCACAGCATCCATGATGTTATCATCAAAAAAGGTGAAAAGCTTTGTAAAATAAATCACATCGAGTCGAATTTAAAAAAAATCTGACTTTGTTAAAAAGACTTTGTTAAAAAGATGGAGGCCATATTTATCGACTTCAAAAAATAAGCGAGATCCAAAAAGAAATGAAGGATGAAAAAGTGAAACGAATGGATTTGAGTAAAAAGTACCATCGAGTGGCAAAAATTATTCGTTTCGCAGACGATCGGTTGCAAACGGCGTGCATTGGTTTGGGAATTACAGGGATTGCACTTTTGTCAACCGTCGTTGCTACTCTAATTTCGATTGCGTGCGAGGGGGTTGCCATTGTCATGGGGGCTTTGTCCCTTTTCGGAAATCAACAAAACAAAAAACTGATGTTGAAGGCTGAAAAGCACGAAAAACTAAAAGTTCTTTCAGAGTCAAAATTGAACACGATTAGCGATAACATTTCAAAATCGCTCATGGACGGATTTGTGAGCGATTCCGAGTACGAAATACAAGACAAAAAAAAGAGAGATGAGATTGTAAAATATTATAAAGGGCCAACAGGGAAAAGCTTTACAATGAGAGCCTAAACGCCAGCATTTCAGATGCAAATTATCAGACTGATTCGTCAAAGTTTTTTAAACCGCTGATCGAGAGCAACGAAAAATTGAAAAACGAGATAAAGAGCATCGCATACAGAGAGGTTGGAAACAATCCACTGGCTTTGACTTATCCAGAAAGCGTGTCGTCTTAAGATAGCGAGCCGTCTGTTAAAAGTTTAAAAAGTGTTGAAAAAACTTTTGGAAAAATGAATGTTGGAAATACTGCTTTGATGTATCTGGCAAAATACGCATCCAAAGCATCTGTTACAGACAGAGTGTTTGGAATTCACGCAGGAGAACGCGAAAAAATGTTTATTGGAGACAAAGAAATTTTTATCGAAAATAACGATATCATTATTGATGGAGAAAAGTACGAGGGTACTTTAGGTTTTTGGGAGTTGATCACAAGATCCAGCCCTGATAGAACAAAGGTAACAGACGAGGACTTGAAAAATTATGAAAAAATACTGGTCGAAACGCATGCAATGGAGAGAGAAGGGAAGCCAAACATACGAAAAGCTTCGAGAAGTAAAAAGTTTGAAACGATTGTTTCAAAAATTTGGGAAAGAAATTACACAAAAACGAGGGGAAAAAAAGGCCTCGGAGTTATCATTCTTCCAAGCAATTTGAATGCGCTTGCGCAAAGACTTAGTTTGAGCATCGCCGCAGGTCATGCTGGAAATATCGCATCGAGAAACGAAGCTGTTGCCATTTGTGATGAGCTTTTGAGGCAGGGGGAAATCAACTAAGAGGAATACAAGTCGATTCAAAAATACATCGAGTCGTGAAACGCGACGGATTTAAAAAAATATTTTCTCATTATAAAAAATGCTCATTGTGAACAACAGAAGATATTTAAAAAAGAACGTTGTCGGAGGTGGAGGAATCGTGGACACGATTAAAAATTTTTTGAGGAGAATGGTGGCTTCAAACGCATCGAGATCGTCTATTCGTTTATTAAAAAAGGCAGCAGCAAGCGAAATTGGAAGAGAAGCGATCACCGCCGCCAAATCTGCCGGAAAAGAATTGGCTTCTTCGGCCATATTGACCGCTAAAGACGTTGCCATCGACAAAGGAAAAAAAGCGATTGAAAAAGTTTACGCCAAGACAGGTACGGTAAATCCAAACCAATTGGCCAACACGATTTTCAACAAAGCGGCAAAGGTAGACCAGTATGCGTATATTAATCCGATGGAAGAGCTGCATAAAAAATGTTTGGTTTGTCCAATCTAGTAAAAAAGAAAATGACGAAAAAGAACTCGTCCAGAATCCAAGATCTCGTCAAAATGGGGAGCGGACTTTTGATTGCTTGATTTTTTTTCACAAATTAAAAATGACATAAAATTTTTTTTCCTCATTTTAAAAAAAGATAAACACCGACAGATTAAGAGTTGATGAAATGCCCGTGATCAAAACTGGGATTGAAAAAGTTGATTTTTTCGAGTACCTTCCAACAAATATCGATTTAAATTCTTCAGGATCGATCGTTTTTGAAATAGATTGCCAGTCTGTGCAAACACTTCCGTCTGAGGCTTACATCCTAGTCGAGGGCGTTTTGAAAAAAGCGAACGGAACAGTTTACACGGCAGCAGACCAAATTGAATTGGTGAACAACGCCATCATGTATTTGTTCAGCGACGTCACTTATGACTTATCGGGACACCAAGTGGAAAGAGTCATGTACCCAGGCCAGGGAACAACCATGCTTGGATTATTGAAATATCCTTTTGGATTTCAGCTTCCCGACGGTTTGAAGCAAATGTGGTACAAAGATACCTCAAACGCCACTGGAAGTGCAGGGTTCGTCGTCAGACGAGACCACTTGTTTGCAGACACAACATCCATTGGCGCATTTTCTTTACAAAAAAGAATACGACGACGCCATTTACAGTTGATGCAGGAATGATTGACATAAAAAAATTCCAACTTTTGCCTAGAATTGAGCTGGATGTTTTGAATAAATCTAATTTTTTGAATTTAATGGCAAAGAAAGTTTCCGTTCCAGTGGCTTACAAAGTAAACAAAGTCAAAAGGCAAGCCATTCCATCAGATCTCACAGAATTCACCTGGACCATTGGAAGGATCTCGGACAAAAGCGTTCCGAGATATATCGTGTTCGGCCTTCAGACAAACAGAGTTTCCAGCCAAACCGCAAATCCAGCCGTATTTGATCATTGCGATGTCAACAATTTTTTTGTTACCGTCAATGGGATAAAATATCCAAATTACAATTACGACTTGAAATTTGGAGAAAAAAAAATTGTCATGGCCCATTCCGACGCGTTCTCTTTTGACCACAAATATTATGGTACAAACGAACTTGTTTGCCAATCTGGATTGTCTCTGCTTGAATATAAAAATTTGTTTCCGTTGTTTTTTGTCGACATCAGCAAGCAAAAAGAAAGAGTTGTTTTCGAAACGGCCGAATTGGTTGTTAACCTAATATTCAGAACAGCAGTGCCCGACGGCACCGTTATTTTTGCAGTAATCATTTCCGACAAATTGATTAAATGTGTTTCAGACAGAACTAACATGAACGCCGTTTATTAGGTTAAAAATATAGTCACAAGATTCTTGACAAAAAAGCGATTTGAAAAATAAAAAAAGAGAATTAAAAAAAAGAATATCGTCTCTGAAATCGCTCGTTTTTGGAAAACCAAAAATTTATTTTCAATTGACCGATCACGCGGTGGGATATGTTGCCAAACAATTTTCGCATCAAGTCGAAGGAAATCATAAGGACGCTTTTACCTTTTTAGATTTGGCAAAGGTTGGAGCGATGAAAACTCTTCAAGAAAATAAAAATAAAAAAGCGACCATTGTTTAGACTTGCGAAATGGTGAGCGTTAGCCTTACTACCGGAGAGGAGGTGCATTGAATTGCTACTTTTTTGTCAAAAGCTGGGAGAATTTTGGAGTCGACGGGCTTGGGAGAATTTCACGAAAAAGCAAAAGAGGAAATCTTGGAAAACATGACAGATTACAAGAAAATGGGCTCGAATTGCACAGTGTCGGCCATCTTGAAAATGGATATTAATTTGATTGATTACAGACCTATCGGAGGTCGGTCGTACATCCCTCTCGATGACTTTCTGACAAGCAAAAAAGCAATCATAAACATGGAAAACGAAGACAACGAATGTTTCAAGTGGTGCGTCACCAGAGCGTTGAACAAGAAATAAAAACACGGCGAAAGAATTGACAAAGACTTGATTAAAAAATCGAAAAATTCAAATTGGGAAGGTATTGAATTTCCAGTCAAACTCGATGAAATAAAAATTTTTGAAAAAAATAACCCAGAAATCAGCGTCAACGTTTTCATGTGCGAAAATAAATCCGTTCAACCTTTACAAATATCAAAATTTTTGCAACGTAAAAATGAAATTGATTTGCTGCTTATTTTAAATGAAAAAACAAATCATTATTGTCTAATAAAAAATCTGAGTCGACTCATTTCATCCCAAACATCCAAACACAACGGAAAAAAATATTTTTGTAGAAATTGCTTGCAGGATATGAAAAGCGAGGAGGATCTTTCAAAACATTCAGTCTATTGCAGAGAGCACAGCGCAGTTCGAAGGGATCTTCCTCCAAAAAATTCGTTTATGAAATTTGAGCACATAGAAAGGTCAATGAGGGTTCCATTTGTGGTTTACGCGGATTTTGAAAGTTTTATCAAACCGATGGACTTGTGCGAACAAGACCCAAGTCAGTCATACACCAAAAAGTTTCAAAAACACGTTCCAAGTTTTTTTCCTTTTCCTTTTACATCAAATGTTTTGACGAAACCATTTACAACAGAGGACCCACAATTTCAACGTCGACAAGCGAGGACGACGACATTTCCGAATTTTTTGTCTGCGAGTTGGAAAAAGCAATAAAAAAAAGTTTATGGAAGGAACGATTGAAAAAATATGGTTTTTACAAAGGAAGACGAAAATAATTTCAAATCCGAAACAGTTTGCCACGTTTGCGAAGAAAAAATTCTCGATAAAGAAAAAGTGCGCGACCACTGCCATTTTACTGGAAAATATCGAGGGGCCGCTCACAACGATTGCAATTTAAAATACAAAATTCCAAAATTCGTTCCTGTCGTTTCTCACAATTTGTCGGGTAACGACAGCCACTTGTTTATCAAAAAATTGGGAGGAGAAATAACCTGCATTCCATTCAATGAGGAAAAATACATAAGTTTCTCGAAAAAAATCAAAGTGAGAGATTACATTGGGAAAAATGGAAAACCCAAAGAAAAAAATATTGAAAAGATGTTCATCGACAGTTTTAAATTCATGGCCTCCAGTTTGGAAAGTTTGTCTAAAAATTTAAAGCCAGAACAGTTCAAAAACCTCGCAAAATATTTTGAAGGAAAAAAATTTGATTAGCTGCGTAAAAAAGGCGTGTACCCTTACGTTTGGATGAATTCATCAATAAATTGCATGAAACGCAATTGCCACCAAAAGAAGCGTTTTTCTCAAAACTCAGCCACGAGGGAATAGGCGACGAAAACTATGCGCATGCGCAAACGGTTTGGAACGCGTTTCAATGCAAAACTTCCAGAGATTATCACGATTTGTACAACGTGTCTGACGTTTTGATTCTGGTAAATATCTTTGAAAATTTCAGGGATGTTTGCATGAAAAATTACAGGCTCGACCCCGCCTGGTATTATACGTCTCCCGGGTTGGTTTGGGACGCTTGTTTAAAAATAAAAAAAATAAAATTGGAATTGTTTAGCAACTTCAACATGCTTTTAATGGTAGAAAAAGGAACCCGTGGAGGAATCAGCATGATTTCAAACAGACATGGAAAATCGAACAACAAATACATGGGTGACTCGTAAGATTCAAGCCAGCCGTCTAAATTTATCCAATACTTGGACGCCAACAATTTGTACGGATGGGCTATGTGCAAACCTCTTCCCACCCACGGTTTCGAATGGATGACTGAAGACGAACTTTCAAATTGGAAATCGGTTCCGTGCATTTTGGAGGTTGATTTGGATAACCCGGAAAGCCTTCAAGACGAACACAACGATTACCCTCTGGCACCATAAAAAATGAAAATTGAAAAAGTGTACAAACTCGTTCCAAATTTAAACGACAAAAAGAATTATGTCATCCACTGCGAAAACCTAAAATTGTACGAACTATTGGGACTGAAAATTTCAAAGGTGCACCGAGGCATAAAATTTGAGCAATGTGATTGGATGAAGCCGTACATTGACCTCAACACCGATTTAAGAACAAAAGCCAACAACGACTTTGAGAAGGATTTTTTCAAGCTGATGAACAATTCGGTGTTTGGAAAAACAATGGAAAACATTGAAAAACGAGTGAACGTTAAACTGGTGACAAAAATGGAAGAAGCAATTAAATTTTCGGCTAAGCCAAATTACACCCGGCACACAATTTTCGATGAAAACTTGATCGCCGTTTAAATCAAAAGAACGAGGCTTTTTTTAAACAAACCAATTTATTTGGGAATGTCCATCTTGGATTTTAGCAAGACTTTGATGTTTGAATTCCACTACGATTACATCAGAAAAAAATATTCCGACAAAGCAAAGTTGTTGATGACAGACACGGACTCGCTAATTTACGAAATGAAAACGGACGATTTTTATAAAGACATTGCCGAGGATGTGGAAAGCAAATTCGACACGAGCGAATTTGACAAAAACCATCCAGCCATTCAAAGCGCTGGGTTCAAAGTGGGCGTAAACAAAAAGGTTATTGGGATGTTCAAAGACGAAACCGGAGGAAAACAGATTGAAGAGTTTGTTGGTCTCCGGTCAAAATTGTACTCTTACAAAATCCAAGAAAAAGAGCACAAAAAATGCAAAGGAGTCAAAAGAAGTGTCGTCCAAAAATACATCACCCAATATTAAATTGTACTCTTACAAAATACATCAAGAAAAACAAGAAAAAAAATGCAAAAAATGCAAAGGTGTCAAAACAAAAGTCGTCGAAAAATACATTACCCACAACGATTACAAAAAATGTCTCGAAACCAAAAAAGAAAAAGTAAACAAAATGAACGTCATCCGATCCCATTTGCACAACATTTACACTGAAGAAATCAACAAAGTCTCTCTCAGCTCCGCAGACGACAAAAGAATCATTTTGGAAGATGGAATTCACACGTTGGCTTATGGTCATTACAAATTAAAAGGAAACGAAGGTAAGTGACAACAAAAAAAAGAGGAAACAAAAGGTAAGTGACAAAAAAATGAGGAACCAAATTTAAAAAGTTAACAAAGAAAAAATGAACAACAAAATAGCCAATGTGGAAGGAGTTATTTTGCCCAACGAGGCTTTGACAAATTTTCAATTGATGGAAGCAGCAAAAAAACTAAAAATAAAAAACTTTCGAGGAGTTTTTGTCAGAGATGATTTTCCAAAAAAACCAAAAAAAGAATGTGGAATCGTGAACACGGAGGATTCGAGCACTGGAGGATTTAATTGGGTGTGCTGGTACAAAGATGGGGATGCAAAATTCAGCTTTGACTCTTACCCTCAACCACCTCTCGTCGAGCTCGTCGACTATTTAAAAAGCCCCGTCTTTTACAACAGCGAAAGGGTTCAATTTGGAAACACGTCTTATTGCGGTCATTTGTGCCTTTAAGTCTTGAAAAAATGTGAAGAGGGAAACAGCTTTCAAGACGTTGTCAACACCCTTTGGTGATTGCAAATTGAATTTAAAAAGAAATTTCGCCCGTTTAAAAAATGATTGACAAATTCAATAGAAGCGAATTCAGCGTTTATTTTGACAATCTTGCGTCAGACTCAACAAGCAACGTTTATATTAAAACGGATGGGTCCAGCACCATTACTGCAGATTTGGATTTCAATTCTAACAAAATAATTAACCTGGCAGAACCAACCAACTCTCACGACGCCGCCACAAAAAATTACGTTGACACGCATTCAACAGGAGGAGGAACTGGCACGGTGATTGGAGCTGCGGACTTGGATTTAAATTTTCATAAAGCGATCAATTTGAACGAACTAACAAATCTTCATGACACTGCGACAAAAAATTACGTCGACGTCAGCTCGAGCATGCGAATCAAAACTGACGGGTCGAGCACCATCATTGCGGACTTGGATTTAAATTCTAACAAATTGATCAATGTGAAAGATCCAACAACTCCCCACGACGCTGCGACAAAATATTACGTGGACTCACGAGGGGCTTATTCAAGTATTTTATACACAGACGTCAACATGACTCAGCACAAATTGACCAATTTGGCAGAGCCCACTTTATTCTTAGATTCAGCCACTAAAAATTATGTGGACACGCATGCGCCAAGCGGGACTACAGTGGGAACTGCCGACTTGGATTTGAATTCTCACAAACTGATCAATGTGCTTGATCCATCAAACGCTCAAGACGCAGCGACGAAAAGTTACGCCGACTTGTTGTTGCAAAAATCGAGTTTGACAAGTGCCGTTCCAGGATCCAGTTTCACTAGTTTGGGTTTTAAGTCTCAGACGGTGGTGACGTTAACCACTTCTCCTGTTTTTTCATTTTCCGGAAAGTCTGGAGTGTTGAGAAGGTTGTGGCTGGCTTTATACAGCACATCTGGCACAAATATTCCTGGTCAAGTTTTTATTCGAATCTTTACAGACGGAGAAATCAATGTGGGAAATTATATAGAAGTGACAGACGGAATTGGAGTGGACCAAACAGGACTTGCTACCGATTTGCTTTTTTCACTATTGGGAGGTGCATTTTACGCCAACTCTTTGCAAGGATGCAACATGTTTAACACCACTTCCTTGGGAGGATATTTTACGCTTGACATGCCTTTCAGAAACAACGTCTCCATTCAACTTGTGAACAAAAATGCCACAGCCATCACGTATTGGATTCAACCGTTCATTTCCACTCTTGCTTCCATTCCTGCCTCCATCCCTCTTTTCAAACTGTACTGCAGAACGTTCCGATATTTAAACACGACGTATGGAAGCGAATATGTTTTGATGAACACCAACGGAAAAGGAAACGGAGTCTTTTTCAAATACATCAAGATGCACATCATTGGCTCTTCTGGAAACTGGTGGGAATCCAGAGTCAGAATGTACGACGGAAATTTACCTCCCGGAAACGGCACCGTTCTCACTCCTTGGACTCCATACAACACCAACAATTACACCTACTTTCTTGGATACGACGGAGACAGCACATGCATCTTTTCATCCTCAGGATTGGAAGATTTTTACTTGTCTTCGCGGAATGGATCAAACTTAACCTCTTTTAACAACACATCGACGGGACTGCTGTACCAATCCACTGCATCTATCGGTTCCACCACCACCATTTCGTTTTACAGAAATTTCGGAGAAGCAGATTCCATGCCTAGCGTCGCAGTTGGCAGAAGGCTCGTCGTCACTCTCAATTCAGGAGACACGCAAGTGGGTCAATCCGGAAGCTTTTAACTTCTTCTCGGACAAGTGTTTTGTTACGCCTAATTCTTAAGATTTAAACACCTTTACAAAAATTAAAAAGTTTTTTTCATTACGCGTTATCACGTCATGAAAAAAAAAAATGTATTTGTCGCCAGAATTTTTTTTTGAATTTTTTTTTTTTTTTGAAATTTTTTTTTTGAATTTTATTTTTTTTGAAATTTTTTTTTTTGAAAATTTAGCCCGTTTAAAAAATGATTGACAAATTCATCAGCTTATGCAAAGAAAACAAGTTCTTTTGTTTTCTTTGCATAAAAGAGAGAAGTGACTTCGATATTTTCTTCATTTTTCTTGGTAAACAACTTTCCAAATATAAGGGGTGTGCTGTATTCAGATTTGCTTTTAAAAATGGACAAATCTTCAGTAATTATCTTTTTTGTTCTTCCTCCTAGGCGTCATTTTAATCACTTGCTCACGAAGAAATTTAGATATTTTCTCGGTTACCTCTGTGAATTTTTTTTCTTCTTCGTTTATGCCATTTTTTTCGTTGAAACCTTGAAAGGACATGGAATAATCAGTAAGTTTTTGAGTTGTCATGAATTTATCTTCACACACGCCATACGAAAATAACGTGGGTGTTCTTAATAAGAACACCCACGTTATTTTCGTATGGCGTGTGTCCAGAGGGGTAATCACAATACAGCTTAATTTATGTCTTTGTCCAGAGGGGTAATCACAATACAGCTTAACTTATTGGTATTGAATGGGTTTTGTTGCTGAATAAAGTTCTCCGACAGATAATTTTCTTTCTTCAAAATTTTCAATTGTAACAAAATTCATATTTTTATAAAGAAAAGAAAATTGTTTAACTGATTTTTTTTCGTATAGTTTTTCATATACTTTTTTATTTTTAAGCTCTTCATATATCTTATTTCTCTTTGATTTTTTTTTTTTTTTGCGAGCATACTCAAATATGTCCACTTTCACAATACCGCTTTTTACATATTCAATTCCCCTGAACTTTATTTTTAATTCAAAAGTATCAAGACTACGAATTATGGAGAAATCCAAACCATTTTCAATGCTGTAAATTTCGCAATTGTATGTTTCACAATATGATTTTTTTGTATATACTTCCTCGTAACTATTGTCTTCAAGGTACTCTTTATTGAAAGGCTCAGTTAAAATCATCATTTTGGCATTCTCTATTTTTGATATAGAAAAGAAAATTATTTATATCATTTTTGCAAACGAATTAATTTTTTATGATTTACCCACGAGTTGAATGAGTCTGGATAACCATACCATTTAGCCAATGACTTGTTCTTTTGTTTGCAAATAACTTTTTCAATTCTGAATATGTCTTGATTCGTTTTTTGCATTTCCTGTTCGTAAAATGTGCCTTGTATTTCTTCGCCGTGAGTGTCTGTGATTTTATACGTGGGAGGATCGGTGTGCTGAATTTTTGAAACAGTGAAAACCTCCTCAGTCCATCTCGGCGTGTACCCTTTTTCGAAGCTGGATTTCTTTTTGTGATCCTTACTTTGTCATTCATGGAAAATTTGGTTTCTTGTCTTTCTGTTTGCGCTTTTCCATATAAATTCATTCATTCCTTACTTTTATTCTTTTCATCGCTGGCTTCAACTGGAGCCATTTTAATGGAAGAGTGTTTGGTGTGGTTGTATTTATCAACCATTTTATCTAAAACGTCAGTGTATTTTTTGGTGTTGTTGGCTGAAAAGTACTTGAACATTTTTTCTTTCATCGTTCTTTTCCATGGTTCAATAACAGAACTTTTTTCTTCGTTTTCAGTGGAGTACAATTGCACGCCAAGCACTTTCACGTGCTTGTTATAAAATTCTTTTCCTTTATCCACCCACATTTTCGAACACCTTCTTTCATTGAATAATTTACTTAAATCTTCAGCCACATCAAGGCTCGGTTTGTTTTTTAAGGGTTCAATCCACCCGTACTTTGAAAACACGTCAATAACCATGAGCAAGTATTTTACGCCGTTGTTTAATTTTGAAAACGATTGCATGTCGACTAAATCTACAGCCCATCCCAGCTAGTAACATACGTTGGGCCAACGTCGGGCTGATGTCGGAAGCGTTGGCCAATTTTATTAACTTAGCGCTGACGTTGAACCAACGTCGGGCCAACGTCGAAATACGACCATTTTTAAATGCGTACGGTGTGAATAAGGTTTAGCGTTAAAAAAGTTTTCGTCCATTTTTAAAAGCTGTTGTGGCGCAATTTTTTATTAGAGTATTTTATTGCTTTGACTTTCATAATTTTATAATAATTTTGTAGTAATTGAGTATTGAGTAATTTCGAATTTAATATCAAATCATTAAAAAAAAAATAAATACAAACATGCTAATTTTTATATCTATTAAGATGCAGTTTTTAATTTTTCTTTAAAGCAAGAGTTTATTTAACTAAATTATAATGTTTATAATGTTTATAATGTCATTAATTATAAAGTATAATGTTTATAATGTTTTTAGTTTATAATGACATTATAAACTAAAGTTAAACAAACTCTTGTTTTACTCTTGTATGTACTACATACATTCATAATGAATGTACTGTTCATACACATGAATTAATTGTATCATGCATTAGCTTTAAAAATCATGTAGTTTGTATCAATAACATTATGTCATAATGTCATAATGATACAAACTGTAGGATTTTTAAAACGGATGTATGATGCAATCAACTACAATGTACTTAATTGTATTATCCCTCAGTTTTATCTAGTTAATTTATCTAGTTAAACAATATCTAATTAATAATGTATCTACCACATACATTACTAATACATATAGTACACACATTATAAATAATAGTGCATGTAGTACATAAGCATAATGTATGTAGTACGTACAAAGCATAACACTGTCTATACTATTTCGACAACTACTGCTAGTCAAACACTGTTTGATACAGTCTGTATCATAAAATATGATACAGTCAGTATCATATAGTATGAAACATGCAATTAAAGAGTTATTGATTACTAAAGACTTAAGTAGTTAATAACTATGCAGTCTAAATAGTTATTAACCACTTATGTCTTTAATAGTTCATTACTTGATAATACTTAATAAGTATTACCAATTTAGTGTTGCATTTTATTTATATGCATTTGTGGTATTCTACAAAATGAATGCAATGCCAACAAATGTACTGATTAGTATTTTTTAAATTACATTTTTTTGCCATGTTTATGCAGGTAGATTGAAAAAATTATTTTATTATGTTTTATATGCATTTTATTTGTATAAACTAAATATTTTTTGCATGTGTTTGTCATTAACTATATTTTTTACTTCAAATATAGATTTTTATATTGATATAGATTATTTATTGAATATAAAAATATGTATGATACTGTTATCTACAAATACAAAAATATATATTTTATAACATATAATTTTAACAGCAGTTATGTCTAAAGCTCATCAAATAAAAGATGCAAGTTCAAATGTTTATATAAACTTGT
Organism: Hydra viridissima; assembly: GCA_014706445.1. Taxonomy (NCBI): domain Eukaryota; kingdom Metazoa; phylum Cnidaria; class Hydrozoa; order Anthoathecata; family Hydridae; genus Hydra; species Hydra viridissima. Next base: position 130,642 of record QPEY01002065.1, on the reverse strand, counting down.
ATAATGAGGAGCATTCAAACGTTAAAGTTGCTCTCAAGCGAAATCAATATGCAAGATTTGTAAGAATGCTAAGCAGTTAGAAAGAACATTATTATGTTTGAATATGTGTATAATTTGTACAAATATTCTATAATAATTATTGTTACAACAAATTTTGATTTTTTTTGTGTAGTTAGTTAATTAAAGTTGGTTCATTAATCAGCACCATTGTTTATTTTTGTTTATCAGTGTCAAATTTTACTTAAACTTATTTGGACATTTTAATGAGCATTTCAAAGAAATAGTTGCACTTTATTTAAATTAATAGTTGAAAATAAAAGATGGATTTTGCTATTGTCCATTTTCAAACCGAAAATTCTGTTGCTGTTGTGCCATCAATTTGGATTGCAGGAGAATCCAACATATGTTACTGGCCACCTTATCGTGCATCTAGATTGGAGACAGCAGTTAAAGAGAGAGAGAAATCAACAATTGACTGGGAGTGTATTGGTGATGTGCGTGTGTTGCATTTTTATGGTAGTTAGACTTTTTTTTCATATTTAATATGATTTAGAAATAAAATTAAATATTTTGAAGTTTGTAGTCATTCTAACTTATTTATATTACATGATTTTTATTTATTTTATAAATTTCTGAAGATAATTACCACAAAGCAAGACTTAATTTATCAAAAGCAGAACATGACACATCTGCATTAGAGTCAGAAAATGAAAATTTTGGAAATTTAAAGAGAAAAAAAATTGTCTGACATCAGCGAGGATGATGATAATTTGAGTGACACAAACAAATCATTATTATCAGCTGCAACGCCTTTCGGAAGTTCTGTTACTACTAGAGTACCAAAAGGTAAGATTTTATTATTTTTTTAATAAAAATTACAGTTCATCTATGTCTTACATTGCAACAAAATCCAGATTGTTCATTAACAATGCTTTTAAAATGAGTTATTCAAATTTTTTTTTTTTGTTCAAGTATATTGAGTACTAATATTTAATAAGTATTTTGTAATGTGTTGCAAAATATACTATTATTCATATTACTAGCATCTCTTTTAAACGATTTTGCTGTAACTCCTTCACCTACTTTTCCCCTCCAGTTAAAGGCGATCAAAGGTAACCTTTTAATAAAGTATTTAAAAGAATTGATTCAGAAGGTTCAAAACAGTTAGTTAGCATGGAAAATAACGAGCGGTCAACGGTCAACACCCAGAATGACTGAGTTTGCTATTTTGACCCCCCAAAATGAGCTCTAGCCAGTCAAGGTTGACCTGTTGATAAATTATTTTAAAAAATAAATCCAGATGTAAGTTTTATAAAATTTTTTATTGAATTAAATTTAAAAAATTATTTATATTTTGAAAAAGTGTCTGAAATGTTTTTATTGTTTACAACATGTTAGTTGAAATTAGTTTCCTTAGTTAACACAAATTGTAAACAACGAAAATTAAATCTTTTTTTTTTTCTTCTTATTTTTTGCTTCCTTATAACATTTTGCCGCTAATAGTGAAGTAATTGCAATGAATGATTTAAAATAAGAAATCACTTTATTTAAATAAATACTTGGAAAGTTATCCTAATATATTAATTTTAAAGCATTAATTTCGTTTTGTCTTTATAAATTTCATTGATAAACAACTTTATAACAAAATCCAAAATTTAAACCTAAAAAAAAATTGGCCGTCCAAAAAAACCTATTCGCCATCTATTAAATGCTTTAATTAATTTAATTGACCAGCAAAGTTTGATTTCTTATTTTTCATGCTGCTTATTTGAATGCATATATAAAAACCATCTAATGTCCCTGCTTGCGTAGAAAAAGGTAAAGTTTTAATATCTTTTAGAAAATATTTTTTATTACTTTCTTCTTATATTGTCATTCAATAAATGACCTGGTAAGTTTATAAAAAATCAAAATTGTTTGTTAATGCAACAGCCTGCAGCAGCCAAACAACTAGTTTTGTTAAAACTGGATTAGTAGAAGCAAGTATGTGTTTTTGTTTTAACTTTTTTTGTGATTGGTCATTCAAAAAAATTTCAAATAAAATTTGATAAAATTATTTATGACACTATCTATTGAAGGTTTAGTTGTATTGAGATTTTAGCTTAATGTCTTTTTTCTAATAGCTGTTCCAAATTCTGCATTAAAATTAGTTTTGGATAAACTTGCAACAATGCAGCAAGAAATTTTACACATTTCTCAAGTGCAGCAAAATATGTTTAATGCTTTGCAAACATTGGTAACAGTAAAGAAACGCGAACTTCCAGAGTGCATAGAGTTACCAGTTAAAACTCTATTGGAGCTCAAAACTTTAGAAAAAAATTTAGAAAACAAGGATTTAGCTCAAGCTGTTGTAAGATTTTATTTTCAAATTTTATCTGAAATATAAATTACTCAAAATTTATGCACTTCACTTTATACACTGTTCATTCACTCTTTTTAGAGTAATCACTTGGCAATGAGAGGAGGTATAAATGTCAGTGACACCACAAAGCGTATTTTAGAAAAAGTTTTTAACAATGATCTTGCTAAGAAACTCAATTGGGCGGGGCGTTGTAACAAAGCTGGTGTGAAAAATTTAAAAATTGTATATTGTATAAAAGGTAAATAAGTGTATTCAGTATACTTCGTATAATCTTTGATTGTCTATTCATGTTATTCAACTTGTTTTGAACAGCCGCTGTGCAAATTAATAAGTCACTTGATTCAAATGATGTCAGTATTGAAAATGTTATTAAATCATGGTTAAAGTATGCTGGGGATCGCGAATGTGGAAGGGATGCTCCTGGAAGAGGTAAAAGAAAAGAAAAATCTTTTTATCAAGATAATGACATGGATAATGATGATGATGATTGCAGTGATGATAACTGATGTATTTGTATAAAGCTTAACGTTATTTAAGTATTTAAGTTTTACAATTTATATTTTTACTATATGTTCCATTTATTTATGTTTCAATTTACTTTTCTTACATAAAAAGGAAGACTTTGACTGAAGTTAACTCTTGGAGTTTGTTATTATTGAAAGTTAAAGTGCTTTATTAAATATCTTTTTACTTTTATAATTTTGTTTTAATAACGAAATTCTAGTTTTAAATCATTCATTATTGTTTAATAATATATAAACAGATTCAAGTGGATTTGAATTTTAAATAGTCCTTGAAAAACTTCAAGCCATTTAAAACAAGATAATTTTATATATATATATATATATATATATATATATATATATATATATATATATATATATATATATATATATATATATATATATATATATATATATATATATATATATATATATATATATATATATATATATATATATATATATATATTAGGGGTGTCCAAAAAAAATTTTTTGAATTAAATGTTGCACAGTTTTAAATATTGTTTCTTTGATTGAAAAAAATTTCTGTTCAAAATCTTATGTGTTTTGGATAATATTTAGAGGTTGCTCAAGGAAAATAAAAGTTTACTGTGTTAAAAGTGTTTAATTGTATATTTAAAAATGATTAATTGTATATCATAGCTATAACTCAAGTTTTTTAAAAATTGTCGCCGCAACAACAATATTTAAAAAACTTGAGTTATAGCTATGATATACAATTAATCATTTTCAAAAAATTCCTTAAATAATGCAAATAACATTCAAATGTTGCACTATTTACAAGATCAAATGTTTAGTCTGTAGCAACAGCGGCATATGTCATCAAGGTGCTTTTGCAGCAATCTGGAATGCGTTTTCTGTTGTCCTCAACAACTTGTATTAGTTTCTGCATTTCAGATTCAGTTTTTGTGATGGATTGATTAAATGTGCTCATAAGAGCAACAGAACGCTCAGCAGTGTCATTGATAACTTTTACAGATTTAACAATTGCTTTAGTATAACGAAATTCAGCAATTTCCTCCCAGGTCTTTGGATCGGTACCAGATAAAATGGTTGCATCGAGACCAAGTGACTGCAAAGCAGCAGTTGATGATGATGTAACAAGCTCATGAAGTTGCATCTTTTCCAACTTGTTTAATTCTGCTGCTGGACACTTTATACCCCTGACACTCCAATCAGCTCCACTTTGAATCATAGCTTCAACAATCAACTTTTGTTCTGTGTCACAAACCCTGTCAGAAAGCAATGAAAGTGGAATCATTTCTGACCCAAGGTACCAAGTGTAATTTTGAAGCTTCTTCATAGCAGCATTTGAAATGACCTTGTTGATCTCAGAATATTGTTTAATTCTTGTGAAGAGCATCAGGTCATTTGCTGGAGCATCACTTGCAATTGGACAGGCAATCCATGCTGGTACATAGATATGAGCAGCAACGATACAAAATTCGCACAAGTTGTTTTGTTCTTTCATATTCAGCTTGAATTCATTTCTTAAGAGGTATATCTTCATACAATAGATGACTTTAGCCATCCATCTAGCCATGTGATAAGCTCCCCGCATGCGAAAGCGATACTTCTTGGTGGCATAGTCTGATAACGGAAAACCCAAAATTAAAAGGCACAGCTCGATCATCTCTTTGTAGTCTTCTCTTGGTAAGTACGAAGAGTCATCTGATAAGAAAGGCTGCAGAAAGCAGCCAGCCTCTGATCTAAGTTGCTGAAGCTCTGGTTCAGCAAGATGGGCGACATCTAATGGAGCATAATTGGCTTAATTTATGCTTGGCCAACACTTCTGAAATCGTTCAAATAGAGCTATGTTTGGCCCACTGCTGGATCCAAGCAAAACTGAGTATATTTCCCCAATAATTACTTCATGCATATGGTGACGGCAAGCAAAGTAGAGAAGATTTTTCTCCATCAACTTCTCTAGCAAGATGCACACACCATTTTTGTAACCCGTGTTTGACGCTGTTGTGTCAAAACACATACCGACAATATAATTTGCAACATTCCATATGGTCAGTAGCTGGAAGAATGCTTTGGCTTGTGCCAGTCCAGTGCCAGATGATATCTTTACAATATCCAGTATTTTCTCCACATTACAACCAGTCACATCTATAGCAATTCTATCAAAATTGGACTTTGGATTTTCATAGTTGGTGCTGTCTCTCATCATTTTACCATCCCAGTGGACGACCACATGTTGTTTTTCACTTGATATAAATTTCTGTCGAATATGATTTTCAGTTGATGAACGGTGCATGATGCGTTTGCGGCAGACTGTTGATCTTGATAATGGTGTACTTTGGAGGTCCTCTCCACTTGCTCTAGCAATTGCAGCTGCCAATATAGTGAATTTTTGGTCAGATAAATTGATTCGATCAAGTGTGGATGATACATCTGGAGAAGACAAAATTTCATTGAGAATATGTGGCTTTTTATTTTTAGGACTTTGTTCACAGTCAGTTGATTGGGTTACTAGTTTTTTGTGATAAACCGGAATTTCTATTTCATAATCATCATTGTCATCAGGAATGTCACTGACTTCTGTTGCTTTGCTATCACTATCACAATGTTTTGGTCTTTCAGAAATATTTTAACTTCATCAATTTTAATTAGCTTGTTTGCATCCTTGTGTGAAATGTCAATCAGTAAATCATATTGGATACTAAAATCTTTCTCTATAGCATTCTGTGACTTACTAGCTCTTCCTTTATTCTTTTTAATTAAATTATATTTTTCAACACATGCTTTCACTTTTGATACAATATGAGGCTGGTAAGTCATTGGAATTCTGGCTTTTTTCCAGATGTGAGCTAAACCATTAGATGTTGCTTTTGCACTGGCTGGAACTGTTTGTTTCAATGCTTTGTGATAGTGGAAAAACGTCCTTAACACATCAACCATCATTGGAAGGACATTGTTTGGTAGGTTCTTATCAGGTTGACCAATCAACCATATTGCAGTTCGATTACGTGTCAAAGGAAAATTTGAAGAAGTTATCTTTTCACTCATTTTCACCAACAAGCTAAAATTAAATGATACCAAATTAAACTCAACTTGAGAAATTAAATATTAATTTACAAACATAATTTAAAATATGTGATCAATATTTCAATATGAATGTGATTAAATCATAAGTACTACAAAACTACAAACACTAAAGTAAGTTAAGTCACTTAATAATATTTAGCACTAAAAAACAAGATATTGGCATAACAGCTATAATTATTATTTTATAGGATTAAAATAAATAAGAACCTCAAAATCTTTAAATATTTCAGGTGTTCAGCAAAAAATTACAATTAATGAAAATGTTTTTCAATCAAAAACATCTGATGACACGATGGCTGCTTGTCACATGACCAAAGAAGTTAGCTCATAAAAGACAATGATACATCAAATTTGTTTAATATTTTATCTAAATTGAACATAGGATAAAATTAGGAAATTATTTAAGGCGTAATGCTATTATTGTAAAACTAAAAGGCCATTGAGCAACCTCTAAACATTAATTTATTTTAATTATCTTTTGCACAGTAAATTTTAATGCCAGTTGGCACAAAATAAACTAGTGTGCATTCAGATCAGAGAAAAAAATTTTTTTCCAGTGGTTATGTGAACACCCCTAATATATATATATATATATATATGCAGCCCTTGGAATTAGGCATGACATTCAGCAAAGCTGATCAAACTGCCATCCTAAAGGTGATCAATTTGGCATTTTTTTTCCAATCTTGGTGTTTTTTATGGTGTAACTTGTGTAAAGAACTGTTTGTGTGTGTGTCTGTGTGTGTCTGTGTATCAAGGAGTATTTCTTATAAGTTGTTATTCATTTAAGTTATGCAAAAAAGTATAGATTTAATTTTAAAACATAGAAAGATTGAATCACGAGAAGAAGTGGTTATTAAAAGACTCAGAAAGATTGAATCACGAGAAGAAGTGGCAGTAGGAGAATCGAAAAAGATTGAATCACATGAAGAAGTGGTTTTGAGAAAATTTACCATTAATTTCTGTTGCATAGCAAAAGATATCATTTAATAATCATTAAAAAAGGTACTAAATACATTAATTTCATTTTGGTGTTTGTTACCTTATCGTAAATCAATATGCAATATGAGAAAGTCATATAGCTATTCCTTGTTTTGCATACACAGATGCATATGCAAATCCGTTTGATCCTTTTTTTGTCTTAGTCTTTGTGATTGTTTTACGTAACTATATTTAAAAAAATTTTACTCAAATATTTATTGCAAACCCCAACCCTTAAAATGTAATAAATTAATGAGTTCAGTGGTGAAGTTTAAATACTACAGAGAAGAGGTTTCGTTATTTTTTCCTCAATTGAATTTACATGAATCTTTTATGTTTTATAATATAATTTTTCTACCAATAGTTTAGATGGCTGCCTCATATACAGCAATTCGAAGAAAAATGAGAGAGCAAGTGGAAAGAGATATAAAAAAAAATTTATGGTGAAAGTTGCAATCATAAAAATAATGTTGCTACTTGTAATGTTTCTAATGACCATGGAAGTCTTTATTATGATGACAAGGTATATGAGGATAACAATGACACTGCAAGAGATAATTTTACTGTTCATGGAAATAATAATCAATATGATTATGATCTTGATGAAAATTTTTATTTTCATTCAGACTCTGAAAATGAAAGTAATATGAATAGCGACCATGAAGAAAAAAACATTGTCACCTCCTTGGCTGAATGGGCCGTTAATTTTAAAGTTTCTTTGGTTGCTATTGGTGCACTTCTTTTGTTGTTAAGACAATACTTTCCTTCCTTGCCAAAAGATCAAAGAACATTATTAAACACCCCTAGAAAATGTGTGATTAGGAAACTGGCCAGTGGAGGAGAGTACAGTCATATAGGGCTGGAAAAAGGAATTCGACAAGTTTTGCAAGGCTGTCTACTCCCTGATATTGATTGTCTTGAAATTCAATTTAATACAGATGAGTTACCTCTTTTTAAAAGTAGTAGAACTAATTTATGGCCCATACTTGGTATGCTTAAAAACAATGGTATTAAAACAGTGTTTGTTATCAGAGTTTTCTGTGGCCAAGAAAAACCTTCAAGTGCTGTAGAGTGTTTTGAGGACTTTGTTAAGGAAACTTTGTCACTTCTTTATAACGGATTATTGATTAATGGAAAACATTTTAAATTAAAAATTTATTCCTTTGTTTGTGATGCTCCTGCAAGGGCTTTTGTCAAAGGTATCAAGTACCATTCAGGTTACAATTCTTGTGAAAAATTCAAGTGGGTTATTATGTTGGTAAAGTGATTTTCCCAAAACTAAATGATCGCTTGAGAACTGACATTTCATTTAATCAAATGTTTGATGAAGACCATCCTAGAAGTCCCTTTGCTTTAAAGTCACTGAATATTGGTGGTGTAACACAGTTTGGACTTGACTTTATGCATTTAGGCTGCCTTGGAGTAATGAGAAGATTCTTAATATATTGGAAAGGACCAATTGGTCCTTTAAACGTTCGTATTAGTTCACACAATGTTTCTAAATTGTCTGACAAGTTGTTGAGTTATGTTGCATATATTCCATATGAGTTTACAAGAAAACCAAGAGCTTTAAGTGAGATAGTGCGATGGAAAGCAACTGAATTTAGACTGTTTTTATTGTATTTAGGTCCATTTGCACTAGATGGAGTTTTACCTACAAATTTGCTTGATCATTTTTTGTTGTTATTTGTTGCATCTAAAATTCTTACCAGTTCTGAGCTCTCAAAGGACTACACAGATTTTGCAAACAATTTACTGGTTGATTTTGTCAGTAAGGCTGCTTACCTTTATGGACAAGAGTGTTTAGTTTATAATGTGCATTCATTAGTTCATATAGCACAAGATGTAAAACGTTTAGGACCATTAGATGAATTTAGTAGTTTTCCATATGAAAATATGCTTGGTCAATTAAAAAAGCTAATTCGAAAACCTGAAACCCCCATTCAACAATTACTGCGTCGACTTGAAGAAAACCAAATTTTTCATAATAAACAGGAAGATATAAAAAAGATATTTCCTAACTTAACAAATGAGCATTTTGAAGGAATTCTTATAACTCCTGGAGAATTTAATGTAAGACAATATTTACAGCTTCAAACAGAGAATTGGCTTTTTAAAATATCTGAAGGTAACAACTGTTTTATTGCAAAAGATGGAAGTGTAAATCTTATTCGTAATATTACTGAAAAAGGAAGTTGTATAAATTTAGTATGTCAAAGTTTTAGCACTGTTTCTGATGCAGTCACTTTTCGATTGCCTTCTTCAAGACTAAGTATTTGTAAAGTACTCAGAATCAAATTTGATTCATTGAAATGTTGCCAGATAACTGATATTGTTAGTAAATGCATGTGTTAACCTTACACTGATGATTCCTGCATTATTATTCCTATACTGCATTGATTATAAATGTATGTTGTTTTTTCTAGGTTATTTTATACTTACATAGTTATTTACTAAATGAAGCTTTTTTCAATGATATTCCAGAGAATAATTTGTTTTGTAATTTATATTTTTACTTTTGAAATAAATATTATAAGAATTTATCTAACTATAAAAATGCCAAAAAGGCGTATTGTTAATAAACTCCCACTTAACTCTTGGTTTTTCTTTCTCTCTTCAACAGCTGTTAGAGAAAGAAAAATCAAGGATAAATTGGGACTTGTAGTTATATATATATATATATATATATATATATATATATATATATATATATATATATATATATATATATATATATATATATAGAGATATAGATATACACAAATATTTACTTGAAAATTAATTTCAGATATTTCAAATAATTCTATCACATCATATAAAGAGAAGAATTTAGATTTTTGAGTTGAAAAGTAAAGACGACAGATTTGTAAGGAAAATGACTGCGAAGAGGGTAATACGTTATTATATTTAAATATATGTTTAGTTTGTATGAACATTTTAATGTAGTAATTATTTACTGAATGAAGCTTTTGTTTAAATTGTTCTTTTTTTTCAGTTATGTTCAAATCAATAGTAAAGTTTTAATTTGTTTGGAAAAACTTTACTATTGATTCAGAAGGTATGCACATCTTTTGAATAAAACTTTTACAATTGATTCAGAAGGGATGCACGTCTTTTGAATCAAAAGCAATGATTTTGCAAACAAATTAAAACTATTCATATTAATATTTTAATAATTATTATTATTAAAATATTACGTTGGGCCAACGTCAGAATGCGACGCTCGCCATACGTCGAAATCCGACGTTGGGCCAACGTTAGCCAAACGTTTGGTTTGGACGTTGCTCCGACTACCAAATCGACGTTAAGCCAACGTCGGTTACCGACCATCGGCCGACCAATTTTTCGACGTCGGCCCGACGTTGGCCCAACGTATGTGTGCTAGCTGGGATATTTCATCAATGTCATTCACAATCACTCTTCTTCTGATGAATCACTGGTTTATGAAGCTCGTCTGCAAGCTGATCTGTCTATTTCAGGTTCTCCGGTATTTTTTTTTTTTAAGATCCTTTATATCCGTGGAAAAATCTTTTATTTTTTTAACTTCTAGACCAAGTTTAGCTTTGGCGTGGATGATCGGTGCGATTATTTTTCTTTCGTTGATTTCTTTTTGAGTATGGTTCTGTATGGCATTCATTTCTTAAATCATCATTTGATCGGCTAAATTTCTGTTTTGCCTGTCGTTAAAATACTTTTAAGCTAAATCGTGATGGTACGCAGCGTTGTCTACCCTATCCACAGGCTTGCTACATTCTTGATACATGTCAGTAGAAGTGAGTCATTTGTCAAAATTAGTTTCAGGCCCTGCAAAGTTCATACCTGGAATATGCATTTCTCCTGGAAACTTTGCCCAAGGAAGCTTTATTTTTTGTCAAACTTTGTTAATCGATTCAACCAAGTCTCCTCCTTTTTGCGAAGATCCTTTGGTTCCAAACGAAGTGGATGAAACAAGTTTGTTTTTGGTCGTTCCGCAAAAATCGCACGTCCCATTAAGAATATTTCTGTTGTTTTTTGTTACTTCGTTTCTCAAATGAATCGTCTCTGTTCTCCTTTTGCATTTAACGCAGTACATTTTTTTATTTAGAAAAATAAAAATGAAAGTGATTGATTTGTCTTGGAGCATCGGTAAAAGCAAAATGAACAATAACAAGCTTTTACCTAGAAGTATAAGGGGAATCATTGTTGGAAAATCTGGTTGTGGAAAAACGACTTTGCTGCTGAATTTGCTTTTGAGACCTGGATGGCTTGATTATAACCACTTGCAAGTAATTGGAAAGTCCCTTTTCCAGCCAGAGTACAAAATGCTAAAAAGCTCGTTAGAAAAGAAATTACCAAAAGTGATCATTCTTGATTTGTTCGACAACCAAAAAATCATTGAAAAATTAAACGCAAATCCCGAATCCGTCATTGATGAAACTTCTAAAAAATGGGCTGACGAAACAGATATGGAATGTCAGTTTTTCGAAACAGCGGACGGTGTGCCAAACCTAGAAGATCTCGATGCATCCAAAAACAATTTGATGATTTTTGACGATTTGCAATTAACGAAGCAAAACAAGTGTGAAAAATATTATATCCGAGGAAGACATTCCAACGTCAATTGTTTCTATTTAGCGCAAAATTATTTTATGCTTCCGAGACAGACGATCCGAGAAAACGCCAATTTCATTTGCATGTTTCCACATGACTCTAAAAATATAGATCACATTTACCAAGATCACGTTTCAAGCGACATGGAAAAAGAAGAGTTTAAAAAGTTTTGCAAGCACTGCTGGTCTGAACCTCACGGATTTGCGGTGATTGATTTATCGTCTAAAAAGAATCTTGGAAAATATCGAAGCGGATTTGACACTTTTTATTTTCCAAAAGAGTTGAATTAAAAAAATTTTAAAAAAATCTTGCATAATAAAGAAGTTTTCAGGATTTTATCTCATCGTAAAAGCAAAAAAAGAAACTCCAACTGTAAGAAACAGCGTCATCAAAACGTACTTTGACAACCCCATCAAATTTGATAAGAAAAAACAATATGAAATTGCATTATATGAATTGGGATTTGATACTGTTCACAGTTACTTTAATATTAATTCTAAAAATAATGTTTTCAGGTACAGCCCAAAGGCAAGCTCCACCAGTTACACCATTTACATTGAAGAAGGGGCGAACGAATTGAGTGAGATTAACGATTATCTTAAAAAAGAAATGCAAAAACAATGTGGAAGTTTGTACAGGGCAGACGGAATCGTTATCGGTGCAAACCTATCGACTTTAAGATCCACATTAAAATTTGGAAAGCCTGGATCGACAATGAGGTATTGGGTGGATTTTAACGTAAATAACATTTTAGCTCCCGTTCTTGGATTTGATAAAAAGGAATACCAATACGTGGAGAAAAAAGAAGATCCAACAAATCCTGATAAAGTGACCAGTTTCATCGACTATTACGAATCCGAGAGCATTGTGAGAATTGACGATGTGTTCATCATCAGAATCACAAACGACATTATAGGATCGTCTTACTCTGATGGAAAAAGCACAAACGACATTTACTCTTTTCATCCTGACGTTCCTCCAGGCTATAAAATTAGTGAAAAACCTTTCCACTTAATTTACTTACCCATCGTAGTTAGTAAAATTTCAAGAATGGAAACAACCATTGTCGATCAAAATGGAAATTTAATCGACTTTAGAAGCGAAGACATTATCGTTAGATTTAACGTAAGAGAACGAATTTCATCTACTCTATCAGATCTTTACACGAGCAGGGCTGTACAACATTAGAATTCGTTAGAACAACGTTATAAAATAAATTTCTATTGCTATAAAAAATGAACAATTATGAAAAAGTAAAACTAAACATTTCTCAGGGTCAAGCCGATAAAATAAAAAAAGCGATTTAAGAAAAAACCGACGTCAGTATAAGGCTTTCCCGTAAAGATCTAGATGGCGACCACGTCATAGCATTGACAAAGTCTCAATTGAACAAAGTTACAAAAGCATACAATAACGGAAATGGAGTCACGCACAACTCTAAAATAGAAGGAGGATTTATCGGTGCCTTGCTTCCTTTGTTAGGAATGATAGGAAGTACTCTTGCTATTCTTAAAGTCGTCCCTGCTTTAGCAACAGGATTACTAGCAGGAGTAGGCTCACCTGCCGGCTCTGCCATGGTTGATAAAATTGCAGGTAGAGGAATCGTTTATGTTAAAAAGAATGGACATGGAATGAAAATGACTGCCGCAGGATCTGAAATGTTTTTAAGACCTTGGGTAAAACCCATCGTTGGAGAAGGATTATTTGTTAAAAATGGAAAAAAATATGAATCTGTTGGATCCGGTTTATTGTTCGGTCCAAACTCTCCATTTTCCAGCATCCTGTTTTGAAATTTAATTCTTTGAGTGTTAAATATATATATATATATATATATATATATATATATATATATATATATATATATATATATATATATATATATATATATAAACAATCATTTCATTAAACGCAAAAGTCATAGAGCAGTTTGATCAGGACTCGGTTAAAAACCTTGCTCGCTTCAAATGCGCTTCCTCTTTTTTAGCAAATAAAGACTTAAAATTTGCAAGAATACATAAAGCATTTAGATCAGCGAAAAGCGGAAAAGATTTCTTTTATGATTAAAACAATCCCTTTTGTGCAACGGTTTCAAGACATTCTTCAAACAGCATTGCCTTTTGAACAAAGAAACAAGTTTTATGAAGAAAAAGAAGATCTTCAACGAAAGTTCTTTCAAATAGCTGAAAAATTGATCGAGTCTAGACAGTGGACTCACATTAAAATTTCACAAAAACCTTTACTCCTTTCCAACTGTTGCATAAACAAACAAAATGAAACGGACGAATACAACACCTTTTGTTTACAACTAGAAAACAATGCTTATCACAGCAACACTTCAAACAAAATTAACTCGTCTAGAATCATCCAATTCCTAGAATGCATCAGTAGGTACAATGGGAAGTAAAATTGTGAAGTGCAAAAAGAAGTATTTGAAAATTTAAAAAGCAAATTTAAAGCGTTAAATTTACTCGTCGATTCAGACGATGACAGCATTAAGTATTCCAAAATCACCAAAAACCACATCCTTATTTTTTAAAACAGCTTGAATATGCGAAGCATTACGAAAACGTCAACTACATTTATTCCACTCTGGTCGGAAAAAAAAAAGATAACATCGAGTACTTAAAAGAACAACTCATCAAGGACTTTAAAGATCTTTCCTCTCTTTACGACTTTCATTACGGAAAAGACAAGCCGAAAGATCTCGAAAGAAAAAACTTTATGAACGTTCAGTACATTTTGTTTTAGCTCTTAAGAAACAGAAATCACCCATGCAAAATTGAAGACTTTTCAGTTTTAAAAACAATCGAAAAAAAAAATTCCACGACGAAATTTTCTCCCATCTTTTTAAAGAGTTAGGATGGAATTTCACTCCCACGTTTTGAACACATGAAAAACGTTTTCAAAATAAAACACGACGTTTACACAGAGGAAATTAACAAAGTAGCACTCAGCGCTGACGAAGATAAAAAATTCATATTAGAAGACAGAATTAACGCATTAGCCTATGGGCATTACAAATTAAAAAAATAAAGAATTTTGATTTAGGAAGAACAGATAAAAAATATTACTCATCTATTTACCATGGGATGAACTTTGATTTAGGAAGAACAGATAATAAATATTACTCATCTATTTACCATGGGAAGAACTTTGATTTAGGAAGAACAGAAAAAAAATATTACTCATCTATTTACCATGGGAAGAATTTTGATTTAGGAAGAACAGAAATAAATATTATTCATCTATATACCATAGGAAGAATTAGCGGTTAATGCTTAAAATATCACGAAAAAATCAAAATGAGCCAGAACCGGCAAATCTCTATTACTAACTAAAATGTGTGGAAGATGTAGAAATCAACTTAGTAGGGTTGAAAGTGGAGTACCTGTCAAGCTGTCTTCCCTTAACAATTTTAAAACTATCAATGTCATGACTGTGACAAGAAGTTTCAACTGTAACTGCCTGATTTGCCAAATTGGTAAGCCGAAGCTGACTGAAAAACATCCTTTGGATAATTCTACAACTTCAAATTCCACAAATCCCCTGAAAAGATATTCAGGTTATTTGTCATCACTTGGGAAAGGCTTACCTCATAAATGCAACTCCACTTCTTTGAATTTAAACCTTAGAGAAATTTCAACAGAAAACAAAAAAGTTTTTGAACAGATAGCCTCTGCAACTATCAAAGGTCAAGAATCATCACCAGGTGGGACAATTAGGCTGTCAGTGACTGAGGGAGGTTGTCCATTACCTGTTACCCTCGGTAACTTAAGTTTTGTATTTCTCCTGTTTTTAATGGTCCCATTTTGCCTTTTCTAAGATTACATTTCATAACAAGGTTTTTTAAAATTTGCCTAAAGGAGCATCATATTCAAAATCAACAACTGCAGAAAAGTATAAGCTAAGTGCCCAAGACCTGGTGCAAATTCAGCAAGCCACAGGCATGTCTAATATTGGAGTCAAAAAGCTTGCAAAAACACTAAATTTGGTTTCCAAATCGCCTCTTTTTGAACCAAACCATCGAGCAAATTTTCATGAAGCAAGGTTGCAACTTGCAAAATTTTTTACAAAAACTCCAATTGCTGTATCAGGCAAAAAAATCCCACACAAAGAGTACACAGTTGTTCACTGCAAAAATCTCTCTGACTTTCTAGCAGAAATTTCACTTAAGAGACAACTTCAAGCAGGTCATCTCATAAAAGTTGGGATTGATGGAGATCGAGGCTTCCTAAAGCTTACAGTAAGTCTTCAAAGAATGAATGATGAAGATGATTCAAGCAGTCCACCTTCAAAAAAAATTGTTATCTCTCGAGCTCTAAAAGACAGTGGAGTTAAGAAGCAATTTCTAATTGCAGTTGCAGATGATCTACATGAGAATTACAGCAACATCAAAAACTTTATTGAGCTTGTTCAACCTGGAAATGTTAACTTTTTGGTCTCTTGCGACTTGAAAGTTGCTAACATTTTATGTGGTTTGCAATGTCACTCTAGATCACATCCATGCCTATACTGCGATAGTGAAGCAAAGAACTTAGCTGAAAAAGGTGCGCTCAGGACGCTGTCTGCTTCTTAAAATTGTTACACAGACTTTCTTTCAAAAGGTGGTGACAATAGTAGGGGAAAGTTTTTCAACAACGTTGTCCATAAACCGCTTCTAAAAGGTGATCCAAGGAAATTCATCTTCGAACTAACTCCCCCAATGGAACTTCATCTGCTTATTGGGATAGTAAATTACTTGTTCAAAGCACTAAAAGAAGCATTGCCAGAAGCAGATGAGTGGCCAAAAAGTCTCAACATCCCAATCCAACCATATCATAGCAGACAATTTGCTGGCAATGATTACAAAAAACTCCTGAAAAATATTGATGTGATAGATTAGCTCTTTGAGAGCCTAGATTATCAGTTTTGGGCATCGTTGATGCATTCAAAAAATTCAGTGCTGTTGTTATAGCCTCTTTTGGAAACTTCCTTGACAAGGAATATGAAAAAAAAAATTGAAGATTTTCGTACATCTTTTTTAAGTCTAGGATTTGGAAGTGACCCCAAAAGTGCGCATCGCTTTTTTCATAATGATGATTTTATCAGAATGAAGAAAAAATCCCTTGGTCCTTACATTGAACAATCTTTGGAAACTCTTCATCACGATTTTTCTGTTCAGTGGCAAAGATACAAATATTCAAAATTACATTCGCAATATAGATATTGGCTTGAAAGATGTGTGGTTGAATACAATAGCAAGTAAATTTAGATGAAATTTATCTGTTGCATCTTTAATGAACATTGAAACCTTGCTACTTTAGAAAAAGTGTTTGTGACAAAAGAAATCAACTGAGAAAATACCTACGGATTTATTTAAACAGATTCAAAAATTTATTTATGAGATTTAATCTTTTTAAATACTTATTTGTTTAACCTGTGTGTAACTGTAATTTGTAAAAAAAAACCCACAGTAAATAAACCTATAATATTTTGAATTTTGAAACAGCCTTTGCAAAAGTTTAATTATAGGCACTACTTTAATAGTTTATTTTATTTTGCGACAGTGTTTTAAGTTTATAAATGATTCAAACTCAAAGAAAAAATGGTGGTCAAAGAAATCTTTTCCATTAATAGTAAAGTCAAAATGACTGACAAGTTCAAAGTAACATTGATTTCCTACATATTGATTGATGGCTTAATTTTTTATTTTTAAAGTCTCTATGTATTGACTATGCATTAGGGATATGACAATTTTTAAAGACCCTATCCCCATGTTATTTTTTGTGGAGTATGATGTCACCCCCCTAATTAAAATTTGTAAAAATATATACAATTATACATTGTACAAAATGGTTTTTTTAAAATCAGAAATACAAACATACAGGTTTTAGTATTCTTTAGTCAAAAGAAATTTAATGTTAATTTTTTCAATGCTTTTGCACAATTGAAGTAAATCCTGCAGAACATTAATTACACGTTCAGCACAAATGTTTGACCTTTGAGTTGGGATTGGAGTCGGCTCAACCGACCAAAAAGTCCTTAAAGTCTTTATTGCCTTTGAGTGATCTTTGCAAACGGCTGCCAAATTATTGTAGTTATCTTGATTATAAACCTGACCAGAAAACCAGATGTCACTCCACGTGCCACTAATAAAGTCACATGGTGACTGACTTTCGGCTGACTGTCGAAGTTCTGGAAGTAAAATATAACCCAGCAAAGTATAGATTGCTCGGCTATTTCATCTTGCATTGCTTATATTTGCCAAAGTTCTGAAATTTACTTTAGGGAAGCATCCTGTTTTCTTAAACTGTCTGTAACAAGTGATCAAGTGATGAAGCAAAGCCATATTATCTCTCCTAACAATTTCCTCTTCTTCCTTCAGAGCATCTCCAGAATTGTCAAAAGATGCTTTCAGTTGCTGGTACTCTTCTGTTATTCTGCTATGAACCAATAATTGAGATTGGGCGAGGTTGTTGCTGCTTCAAAATAATCATTCACCTCAAGTTTTAGTAATGTATCAAGAACATGATGCCGGCATCCAATATAAAGGGGTTTGTCTATTCCAAGCCTAACAAAATGCTTCTGTAGTAGTGTGACTGCCCCAACAGATTTTCCTGTATTTGCAGAGGTTGTATCAGAAATTATTTACTTAATTGCAGGCCATAGCTTATATTCATCAGGCACAGTTTTTTTCCATTGAATATTGTTTCACCTTTTCCATTGATCAGTGCAAGAACTGCTAGTTTAACTTCTCTATTTTCATTTTTTAGAACTACAACTTGGTACTTTGTATTCTTTATGTGCTTACCATCAAATTGCAAGCTCCAGTTTTCGTTTCTTAGAGTTTGAATAAAATGTTCTTTTAGTTTTTCTCCTGCTTTCATTGTAGCTTTGTAAACACCACTTTGAGTTGGAGTTGGAATAGAAATTCCATCTTTTGCAAGAGTTTTGCAGACTGTGTGTGCCTTTCTTGAACTCAGTTTTGCTTTTGTCACCAAATTTTTTGCATAATCAGTTTTTTGTCTTTTACATGTTGTTGGAGCCTCTGAATCTTTAGAAATAAAATTAGTGTGACCATAACTAAGTTGCCGAAATATATTTTTCTGTTTTTTTCACATCAGGCCGTTTGGAAAAGTCCAATTCAATAATCAATACTTTGTCCCATTCAATAGGCTTCCCACTATATCCACAAATGACAGGACAGGCTTAAAACAGTAATACCTAACCGCAAATGTTTTACAAATTTAAAAAGTAGAGACATTTGGGTGTTTAAAAATGGAGTTTCATTTTCCATAACTTTAGTAACCGCTGCAAAATCAGACACAGAAAATTGTTTTTAAAAACTACTTACTGTTCTTCAAAACACAATAACATCCAATGCCACTATGTTTAGACCATAATAGAAATAAAGATCTGGTCTGCTGAATGGTTGTGTAAAACACTTCTTACCACAGAAGTTTGGATAGCCAACCGTAGATGCTTCTATGCAAATTTGGTTTTGTTCCATTCAATAATTGTCCCTTTCATTAAGGTTCTCCCCTACACTACCCGGCAAACGTTTCCGGTTACTCTGTTTTTTGTAAAAAAAGGTATAAAAAATTAAGTTAACTAATTACAATTTACAAAAATATCATTAGAAATAATTACATACTAATCATCTTGTTTAAGTCTTTGATTTAAATGATATAAATAAACAAGTTTTTGCAATATAATACGAACAAAAGTTTTTTTTTTTTTTTTTCATCGAAAAATCCACCCTTTGCTTTCCTTACTGCACAAACAAGTTTTGGCATACGTTTGCTTAAATTATTCAAATATATTGGAGAATTATTTTTCCGCACTCGTTGCAAAATTGACCACTAATGATTTATTGATGTAGGGCACTCTTTTGTTGCCTCACGATCCAGTTGTTCCCATAGTAACTCCATGGGGTTAAGATCAGGGGATTGTGTGGGCCATGTCATAATTTTGAGTTCTCCGCGAGCTTCTTTTTTTTGCAAATAGTTTGTACAGTATTTAGCTGCGATTTTTGGGTCATTATCCTGTTGCATGGTGAACCCGTGGCCAATTAGACACTTTCTACAAGGCACGGCATGTCTACATAATATCATATGATATATGTACTTATCAAGAATTCCATTTATTTTTACGGGATTACCAACCTGATTAAAAGCAAAACAGCCCCACACCATAACTGAATCTCCACCATGTTTGACAGTAGGCTGTATACACTGTGGATGAAATTTTTCAGTAGCTGTTCGGCTCACATAGATCCGTCGCTTTGTTACAAAAACAAGAAATTTGGATTCATCCGTCCACAATACATTTCGCCAGTCTATATCTATCCAATTTAAATGTGCTAGAGCCTATTGAAGCCTCTTTTTCCGATTTATTTGTTTTAGAAGAGGTTTTCGAACAGCTTCTATACCATTTAAACCAACAGTTTTCAAGCGATGTCTTACAGTTCTTTCTGAAATAGTTTTATTATTAGCAGCATTGAAGTTAGATGCTGTTTCTTGGGCTGTTAATTGTCTATTTCGTTTATATTAGAGTATAATCGACTTCTCTTTAGCCTTTGATATTTTGCAGGGAAGTCCAGTTCTTTTCCTATCTTTATTTGTACCAGTACATTTAAACCGACGAGTAGTATCATTCACAGTTGATTGCGGTATTTTTAACAATTTCTGAATATATCTAGTAGAACGACCATCTTTTGCCAGAGCAACAATTGAAGAACGCGTTTCTTGTGATAAATTACATTTCTTTGACATTTTATATCATTTTCTAAAATTTTAGTCTAAATATAATCAAAACCCACTTTTATAAACTAGAAATTAAAAAATGATACCAAACTTTATTCAGCTATATAAAATATTTACTAAATTAATTTATTGATCCAATATTTTATATTAACTTCAACGAAATTATGCTTTGATGACAAAAGAACAATTGAATTTTATTTACAAATTTTTTACTAAGTATGTTCAAGCATATTTACAATCCAAAAAACAAAGAAAACAAACTTTGCATTTCAATATTAAAAACACATTAGCACATCTTAATTAAATTATTTTATGGCTTATATACAATTTTAAAATTTAATATCAATTACAAGTTTATTGAAAACATTAGCGCATCTTAATCATATTAATTTATGAATTATAAAGACTTTTAAAACTTAATATTAATTATTTAAAATATAAAAATTTAATATTATTATTATCTTCATTATTACAGGTAAAAAACTATTAACACTTTAAGTGACCGGAAACTTTTGCCGGGCAGTGTGTATTGGAAATGAATTCAGCCTCCGCTACAGCAACTTCAACCGATGCTCGATACCTTCTGGACCACATCAGTTTATTACCAACTTTGCTCACCCAAAATCCTAGCACACAAAACCCACCATCAGACAATGACGTCATTAGTCGAGGACATCATCACCTGGCGGTGATGATGTCCTCGACTAATGACGTCATTGTCTGATGACGTAGGTGCGGACCCGGTCCGGTACAGCGTAGTGAGACTTCGGTAATCTGATATAGAATGTACATCAGAAACAGCTTCCATTAATAATAAATTATAACAACGGTAAATATAAATACATATGCGGACGCGTTAGTACAATAATGTAAAAAGACACTGTTAAAAACGTTAAAAAACATCGTAAAAAAACATTAAAAAACACCGTAAAAAAACGTTAATAAACACCGTTATAAATCGTGCAAATTACTAAAAAATGAACAAGAAGCTTACCTTCCTTTGACGCCATTTTGAATGTTGTATGTTGAAAATTTGAGCAGGGCTTCTGCGTC
This sequence comes from Hydra viridissima, assembly GCA_014706445.1. Lineage (NCBI taxonomy): Eukaryota > Metazoa > Cnidaria > Hydrozoa > Anthoathecata > Hydridae > Hydra > Hydra viridissima. Next base: position 109,334 of record QPEY01002065.1, on the reverse strand, counting down.
TGATCTCTACGAGGGCTTTCGCCCAAATGAGGTTTTTTAAGGTGGTAGGCCTATGAAAAAATTTTTTCAAGTATTAAAGATATATTTACAATAAAACTAATCAGTTGTTAACAATAATTATGAAATTAAACATAAAATCTATAAAATATATAAAAAAGTGCCTCGCTTGCCTCGAAATTATATTAAAAAGTGTGAAAAAAACGAAAACTTCAAAACACAATTTCTCAAAAACGACAATAAATCAAAACTTCAAATTTGGTATGGTAGTTCTACATATGTATAAAATTCATTTGTCATAGGATTTTTAAATTTGCCTTCCTAGTTCAGATTATATTGACTTTTAAACTTGAATATATATTTTTATAAAAAAACTCTGGCAGATAAAACCACATTGTAGCGCCCCAAAAAAAGAAATTTTAAAAATCTTATGACAAATGAATTCTACATGTATGAAGAACATATCCTGAAAATTTCAGCTTAATTGCTTACTTTAAACTGGAGATATCATGTTTTAAAATTTAAAAAAAAACTAAAAATCTCAAAATGAGAAAAATCGAGTCAAAAATTTAAAATCAAAAAATTACGTCTAAAAACACTCCTTAAAAGCTACCAGTGCTATATGAATCAGTTTTTTCAGTATCTAAGTATCCTTTATGAAGAGATCTAAGTTTTTTTCTTTGCCTTTTGCATATTGAAGTTGATTTACGACGCTTGTTTACAATTCGCTTTTGGTCCTTTAAAATCAGTTTTGGAATAGTCAATGATCCTAACAATCCGAAGTGACTTAAAACAGATTTTACCCCATCTCCACCGTCATTATAATGAACTATTGCAGAGTTTATACAAAGTTCAAATGTTCTTCTACTTACAAAAATGTTTTTAGGACATCGAGTCCATAAAATTGAATGAAATGCTTCATTTGAATTTTGGGTTTGACCATGTAAACATTTACTTAGCAAATCGTCATCAGATA
>QPEY01002065.1:69643-106425 GCA_014706445.1 Hydra viridissima | reverse complement strand
CTTTTGGGTAAGGTTTTAAAACCTCAGGTGAGATTATAGAAGCAACACTTGTTGACACTTTGTTTAAAATACTTGTTTCAATATTTACTATAGTTATTTCAGACTCTATGTGATTAACATGTGCTGGTATCATTTCAGATTCCATGTTGTTGACAGGAGTGATAGTAACTGTTTCTGGAGCAGCTCTATCTGTAACTGATGATGGTAAATATTCGTCATCTTTGAAAATTTCAGAATTGAATGGCTCAATGCCAGCTACTCTAAATCCTGTCTGTATATTAGATGGTGAGAAAGCTTTTGTATACGGTTCTCGAACTATTGAAACAATATCATAAATGGTCATTGGTCTTGGGTTTAAAACCATCCAATTATCACATGCAGAATTGTAAAACCTTTTCAATGGTCCAAAAACAGTTTTATCTAATAGCTGAAATTTATGGCTGCAATGGGGAGGAAAACTTATCATTGTAATTCCGTGTTGAATTGCATGCTCCAAGCCTTTAACAGAAATATGACTTTCATGACTGTCGAGAAGTAACAAAACTGGAGATTCCTGAGAACAGTTTGAATATTTAACAAAATGTTTAATCCATTCTACGAAAATTTCTGAGTTCATCCAACCAGAAGGATTTGCAAATCCCACACATCCAGGAGGTCCTTCCTTAATCATGTAATCATGAAACTTTACCCTAGGAAAAATAAATAATGGAGGAATGGAATTTCCAATAGCATTAGAGGCACAACATGTTGTTACCAATGTTCCTCGTTCTGCAGATGTGATTCTTCCAACTTGTTTGCTTCCTCTACCAGCTAAAACCTTTACCGGCTTTTGAACGGTTGTTAAACCAGTTTCATCAACATTATATATACAGTTAGGATTATATTTATATCGATTTCTTACCGTTTTAAGATTTTGAAAAAACTCTCTTACAGTGTGTTTGTTAAAAGCTGTTGATCGAGCGAAGCTCGTTGCTTCAGGTGTTCGTAGAGACAACTCTGGTTGTCTTTTCATAAAACCTTGCAACCAATCAATGCCTGCAATTTTATTTTTGATCCATGATGATGGGCATATCTTATTGTTTTTTAAAGCAAATTCATATGCCAATAATCGCGTTGACCTAGTTGAAAGGCCATAGTTCATTTTTGATGCAATTAGTAAATAACTTGATAAACTTTTTTCATCTTCTGCTGTAAAAACTTGTCTATTGTTGTAGTTAGGCTTGAAAGCTTCATTTGGATTAAGCCTCTTTTTACGACAATATCTTTTTAAAGTCATTCTATCTATGTTAAACTGACGTGCTACAACATTCAGTTGTGTTCCTTCTAAAACTTTATTAACAGCTACTTTCATTGTTTCACTTGGTATAGCAACTTTATTTGTTTTTTTAATTCTATTTCTAACCATTTTAAGATCTGTAAAAAAATATATCAATAAAAACATATGTTTTTAATAAATGCTAATATTTAACATAATAATATTATGTTAAATATTTTTTAATTATTATGTTAAATATTATTCTTTTGATATTATAAAATAATAGTATTATTATTACTAGCTTATAACATAAGTAGATTTAAAAAATGAAATGCTAAAAGCTATTGTTTGTTTATATATAGTTTTTTTTTAAATTATAAATACAATTCCATTCGTTTAACTGTATTGCTTATAAACAAAAACATGGGGCACTTCGTCTTCTATGGGGCACTTTGATCCTCCGATCAATGGGCCCCGCATAGTCAAAGATCAATGTACCCCAATAGGTATAGGTAACATATTGATAGCAATATCTACTGTATAAATTGCAGCCAAATAAAAATTATATATTATATTATACACCTAACACTTACAAATTTAAAATAAAATTGTTGTTAACCCATACAGACATCTAAATAAAAATATATTTGAATTATAGTACGATTTAAAAAAATCACTTTTTATGACGAAAAACAATATTTTCTTTATTTTTTTTGACGCTGATAACCTTATGAAAAAATATTACGAATAATCAATTAGGGAAGCATAATGGTTAATTAAATTGCAACCTCACTTCTAGTAAGGCAAAAATGAACGAGTAAAAGCCAAAAGATCATACTGCCCCGGCGATCAATGCGCCCCCATCTCCCCTATATTAAGAAAAAATGACCGGAAGAAGATATATGCCTCCATACTCTTATCGTGGAAACGGATTAAATAAAAAGAGAAAGAGAGCAATAAAGAGAAAAAGACAGAGAGGAGGAGGAGAAATAGCTTATAAGGCGATTGAAATTTTATCACCTCTTCCGTTGGCGTTTACTGAAAGTGCGAGTCGATATTTGGTGAAGAAAGCGCTTGATAAATTGTCGCCCAGTAAGAAGAAGTTTGTAGTTTCCTTTAATTCTTCTTCTTCAATTCTGCAAAGTGTTGCAAGTCGTTATAATGATTGAAAATCCATTTAAGAGGTTGAGAAGGTGGTGGAAAAAAAAAAAGCGAGAAAAGACGAATAAAAAGGATTAAACCGGTTCATTATGAATATTGGTTTATTAAAGAATAATCTTTACAAACAAATTATTCTTTTACATAATAATCTTTTCGTTCTTTTTGTTTAATATAATCTTCAAGCTGTTGAACGCGTATAAACATTTCGAAACTAAATAGCTTATCGATTCGGCTAGATGCTCCCCAAAGGTACGTACAACATCTTAATTGATCTACAAAATCGGTTATGTGGATGGCAGTTTGAAGAAATGTTATAATCGCGCTTTTAATTTCTCTTTCACCAATATTTGTGTTTTGGTCTATGTTTGCATCTTTTAGAAGTTTTAATATTTCGTCTGCTTTGATGAGATCTTCGTTGTCGATCGATATGAGAAACAAGTAATGATGTTTGAATTTCCAAATGTATTCCCATTCTTTGCAGTTGTAAGGATTAAACGTGTATAGCAATGGCTACATTTATTTTTACAATTCATCTAAAGATCATTATTTAAACCGTTTAAAATTTAAAAAAATATAATACGAAATATATATAAATTGATATAGAAAATGATATTATAAATGATATTATAAAGAAATATGGAAAACACCGAGAGAAAAAATTGTGTTAAACAAATAATTGACGTAATAAAACAGAATAAAACAGTCAGTTTGTTTGTGATTATCGTTATTGTTTTCTTTGCCGTATATTTTGGAAAAGAAAAAACGCAACAGTTACAATTGGCTATTGATTGGCTTTCAACTATTACACCGAATATAATACCAACACCGACAATGAAAAGAGCAACACCTTTAACAACAACAAAAAGAACAAAGACGTTTTTTCAGCGCTGAATTTAAAGTTGCTGATTGAATATCGAAAAATCGATATAGGATTCGTTTTCCTCGGAAGGTTCTGAGTCGAGGTTTTCACATGAAAACAAAGACGAAGGTTGGACATGAATTCAGACGTGTTTGCGTTCGCACATGCTGCACAGTGTGATATGACAAATATTACATTTGACGCAATATATTGATTTTTTATCAATGTATATTTCGCAAATGAAGCAAGTTGAATAAGTACCAGATTTATGAGCGTATTGTTGGTTTAATCTTTTTTTCATTTTTTTCCATTTTTTTAAATATAACATGCCAAAATGATTGCTTGCTTTTAATAAAGCATTTTGACGTCGATATTGTTTGATAGTTTTGATAACATTTCTTTCCAGTTTGTATAACGACTTCAGCGTTTCTTGTGCTCTTTTATCGACGACTGATTTGTGATCTCCTTCGCCTTTGTTGTTTATGCTACGGATTTTGCATTGGATATTTGTTAAAAGATTTTGAATTTTTTCGAGTTTTTGAGAGAGCTTTCGCGAGTTCATATTTTTTTATTTGCTGAAAAGTATAATCTTAAATATAATTTTTTATATTTAGTTTTTAAATATAATATTAAATATAATTTTTTCATAATACTGTTTCCAATAATCTTTCCAAAATTCGTTACAGCAACACTTGCAACAGTTTATATTCGACAAGGTTTTTATCGATTTCGTTTTTCATTTGTTTGGCAAACGTCATTTTTTTTGAAAGCCTCGTTTATTTCTACTTTTAAAGTTTTTTCTTTTATTTCTTCTTTTGAATTTTCCATTGTAAAGTATTGTTAGTTATCTAAAACATGCTCATAATTTATAATAATAAAGTTACTTAGGTCGTTAGAAAAGTTCGTAGAACTCCCCTCTAAAAAAAAAAAAGAAGAGTTTTTTTTAATTTTGTTTTATCAAATGTTCAAAATAATGTCCATCGTTATCTCTACAAAGTTGCATCCTTTCAAGGCATTTGTCAAACGTTTTTTTATACTCTTCTTTGGGTATACTTTGAAGTAGCTTCGTTATGCGAGTTTTTTGACTTTCGACGTCAGTATCGTCATCAAGATTTTTTTTTATCAAGTCGAATAGCCAATAATCGGATGGAGCTAAGTCTGGTGAGTATGGTGGGTGGCGAATTATTGTAATTCCAGCTTGGTTTAGACAATTTGTGACGGTTTCAGTCACATGGGGTCGAGCGTTATCATGGAGAAATTTGAAATTTTGAGTGCCTGTTTTAGGTCTTTGCTTATTTATTTCGCATATAAGAGGTTTCAAACAATTTTTTATATAATATTCGCTAGTAATGGTGTCTCCCTTTTCAACATAACCCAAATGAACAACACCTGTTGTTTTGAAGAAGATGTAGAACATGTTTTTCGGCTGAAACCTGTCGCATCTTACTATAGTTCTTGGACTTTCACCTTCACCGACCCAACTAGCGTTAGCCGACTTGTGTCCAACTTGTCTCAAATAAAACCACGACTCATCCCCTGTAATAATATCACATAGTCTCCATGGACCGTTTCTGAAAAGAGCTAAATTTTCCTTACATGCCTCAACTCTATTCTTGCGATTTTGATCGGTTAACTCGTGGGGTATCCAACGTGATGTTAATTTTCTTTTTTTAAGTGCGTTGTGAATGATTTCGTTGATTGTAAAGCGATTAATCGATGTCAGGGCTTCAATTATATCATGTGTTGCATGAGGATTTTCTTCAATAATGGCTCGCACACGTTCAATATTCTCAGCTGTATACGTGGTTTGAGGGTGCCCTGAGCGAGGATCATCTTCGAGACTCTCTCTACCATCTTTAAATAAAGTAGCCCACTTGGCAACTGTACTATATTTTGGAGCTTGGTCACCATGAACTAAAACCAACTCATCGGTTATGGCTTGTGCTGAAACTCCAAGTAGAGCACGGGTTTTAATATATGCTCGATATTCAAATTTATCCATTTTTAAATTTTTTCTTGAAAACGTATATAGTAAAATTTAAATAACTTTTTTAATAAACATTCAAAATACTTCAACAAGTACTTAAAATGTTCATAATTAAACGCAGTTTAAAATGATATATAAATATTTAATTATTTCCTGTCTCATTGTATCTTTATAGATGAAGTTCTACGAACTTTCCTAACGACCTAAGTATTTTTTAATAAAATTGGAATAAAACATTGCAAAGATTGTTTCGTTCAATTTTGATAAAAGTTCGATTCCATTGATCGAATTCTTCCTCTGAAAACCAATCTTCCATGGAATAGCCTTTATATCTCAACCATCATCTTACCGTTTCATAACATTTTTCGTATGATTTTTCGCGTTTGAAATCGTATTCAATCGAGTCTAAGAGGGAATTTTGTAATTGTAATTCTCTCCCTAACTTCTTCCAATCTTTTCCAACACGTGGAGCGAGAGCGTTGAAAAACGATAGAAAAGTTGGTTTCATATTTTTATGTAATCTAAAAAGCAAATAGCGAAATAAAGTAAATAAGTATTTTACAATAATATTAATTTATTTTGCTTCTTCATCAACTTTTTTCTTCGAGAATCCGTCGATCATTTCTTTTCTTTTTTTTTCGTCATTTTTCATAATTTCTGGCAAGCGTTCTATAATATCCTTGTCAATATCAACATTATCTCCGTCGTCGTTATTTTGAATAATGTAAATGTCGCCTCTAATTGATTTCAAAAGCGGATAATTCTGAACATGAGGGTTACGAGGATAAGGAAATTTCCTGTGAATGTTGTACAACACAGTGTGATGCGGAGATATGACGAGATATTCTTCGAATTTTGAAGGGACTTTTTTGACGTTGGTCAATCTTGGTTTTTGTAGTTCGCTTTTTGAAAAATGAAGAATTCGCACCATTATTATTATTGCTGAAATGAAAGAAAAAAATAATCTTAAAATTATAACAAGATATTTATTTATTAATCATTTAACATTTTGTTATATTTTCGAACACTTGTTTCCAAATTTCTTCTTTTTCATCAACAGTTTTTTCCTTTGAATAATTATGCGTTTGAAGCGGAATAACAAAAACGTATTCTTCTATTGAACTTTTAACTGGAAGAAATGCTTGAAGAGTTCCTTGTCGAATAATGTTCCACATTATTGCTGTAAATAGCATGATTGTTGTAAACAGCATTGTCGTTGAAAGTATTATTATAAACAGCATTGTTGTTGTAAGTAACATTATTATTTAAGCTGAAATAAAATATAAACACAAAAAAATAATGGTATGAAAAATAATCAATTATTTTAATAATCGTTTTATTTGGCGAGTTAATTCATATTTTTCTTATTATGGGTTGGTTTATAATGTCATGAAGTTGTTCTATAATATTCTCTTCAATATCGATAACATTTCCGTCATTGTCGTTTTGAATAATGTATACGTTTCCTCCAAGGCAATTCAACATTCTATATTTTTGCAAATGAAAGTTTCTTGGATAAGGATAAAGAGAGCATTTGTAAAGAACGGTATGATATGGAGATATAACGACATGTTCTTCCATTAAAGGAACTTTATCGACGTCAATCAATTTCGGTTGGTCTTGTTCGTTTATTGGAAAGTGAAGAATGCGCATTATTGTTAATATGCTAAAATAAAATATATAATAATAAAACATCAACACAAAAATTTACACATGCAAGGTTTTTCATTAATCATCATCGTTTCATTTCTTTCGTTTCGAAGTATCGAAGTACCGTGATTTTCTCCTTCGCGTAACGTTGTTTTGTCGACAATGTAAATATCGTAATACTCAAATAAATCATCAATGCGTTGTTTTCTTTTGAAGAGATCGCGAAAGCATTCGTACCAATCTAAACGAGCAAACCATGCGAGCAATATATCTTTCGATTGCTTTAAAAGTCGTTTTTTTTTTCTTTTCTCATCTCGCTTTCGACGATACAACAGGGGCAAAAGCAACGAATGCACTCTTTTTCAATTGCTTTGAGATTTTGAAGTTCTTCTTTTTTTTCTCGAATTTTTTGTTTTAGACGAAGCGATGTCCATTCTAACTTTTTCTTTTCCTTTTTTTTTTTTTTCGCATCGTTTGCAGCAGCATTCGTTGACATTATTTTTAATCATCAAATAAATAAAATATTACAAATTTTTAATTTGTTCGTTATAAAAAGGCAATCGTTGTTTTGCGTTAAAACCTTTTTCTTTTAAACCGTAAGGATCGACAGGTGGTGGTGGTGGTGGTGTTTGCAAAACCAAAACCGGAGGAAGTTTCTTTTTCTCCGTCTAAAAGATAAAATTGTTTTTTGCGCAAATGTCGTATCGACCGATAAATTGTAATTTCTGAGAGAGTTCCTTTTCGATATCTTTTTCGTTTCTCGTTCTTTGTACTCGCTTAAACCACACGTTAATCATTTTGAAAGATTTTTCTCTTACGAATTGATAATCGATATCGATAGAATTGAGTTCGTCTTCATCGATGTTTAATTGTCTTCCTAATTTTTTCCAATCGGTTGCAAGTTGATTTGCAATTTTTTCGAATTTTAATCTTCTTACCTGTCTTTTATGATCGTCGTCAACTTCTGTTTGCGTTGTTTTTCTTTTTTTTTTTCCATCTTAAAGATAAAAGATAAAAGACAATAATCGTCATGTTGTATTTTATATATATAGAATAATCATTTTTTTATTCAATTTCATCACATTTTTCATTCAATTAATATCTTTTTCGTTTAACCGCAAGTTTAAACGAGTGCAATGATGTAACTGCATAAATTCATTAAGTTGTAACCCCGTTCCTAATGTTTTCCAATCGTCGTTTGTAATTTCTTTTGTTTGTATTATTTTTTCCATCTAAAAATTATTTTCATATTATTTTAAATTATTTTAAATTTACAAAAGTTGCATATAGAAGAGTCTGCAGATTCGTCTTCGAAATCTCCGTATTCGTCTTTCTCGCAAAGCTTGCACACGTCGTATTCAGATGTGTACGTTTGAATCATTTCGCTGTCTTCGTATATTTCTTGTATGAGGTTTTCGATTTTTTCCATGTCGGTTTTTAACTTTTCTTGCGCCTGGGCAAAGGTTTGATCGTGCGAATCGATTTGTTTGTTGAACGACGTCATCACGGCTTTTGTCAACGTCGAATTGAGATGATCGTAATCAGAGGGGAGCACTTCTCGATTTAGAGTGTGGTGATGTTCGTGCATATCCTTATCGTCAAAGTAATAAACTTTTATTTTACGAACAAAAGAAACGGTCTTTGTTGTGATAAAATGGGGTGTTGTCGATTGCAGTTTAGAAAAAGGTTCAATTTGATCGTGCAATTTTTTTCTCCATTTAAAATTGTTGTCGTTCAACTCGATATCGATCCAGAAATATGTTGTTGTCGATGTAATGTTTCCGTCTTTTTCGAGGCATTCGTCTACCAATTCCAAACGAGTTATAAAGTGATGCATTTTTTGGGAATCGAAATAATAAACGTCAGTTTTTTTGTTTGTTTTATCATTCTCGTTTTGAAAATATAATTCGTTGAACATTTCTTCGTACATATCTCTTAGTCGTTCAACGACTTTTTCTTAATTGGATTTGAGTTTTTCTTCCATCTTTTTGAATGTTTGTTCGCGTAAATCGATTTGTTTATCAAAAGACGTCATCAACGCATTGACCAAAGCCAAACGAGGATATCGATAATCAAACTCGCAAAGTTTTCGATCGAGACAAACGTATTTTTCGTCATTCTGCTTCGAGTTGTTTCTTCTTGTTCGATTTGGTTTTGAATGATTCTAATCGAAAAAAGCGGTGCTTTTATACACCTGAAATATTTTCACAGCTGTGTAAACAAACGGATGCATTTACAATAAAAACGGTGATATATCTAAACCATGAATAGATAAAGGTCAAGTTAATAAATCAATATTTTTCCGTTTCCAAAACAACGTGTCATCAAATACAAAAACGTCATGCATACGTCATAATTACGTCATTCATCGTCAAGACAACACGTAACAGGTGAATCAACTTTTAAGCGTATAAAAATTGCGCATAAGAAATAATAATTTCATAAGGAAAAAAAAAAAAGGAAGAAGAAGGTTGAGCTATAGAAGAAGAAGAAAAAGAAGAAGAAGAAACGTTTTTTATGAAAAACGTGGACGTCAAAAGAAACATTTTTTTAACAGGAAGCGCCGGTTGCGGTAAAAGTTATATGCTTCGAAAATGTTTTCGATATTTGAAATTGATCGGAACAGAATGTCGCATGACGGCGAGCACGGGAATTGCTGCTAGTTTGTTCGAAGACGGAACGACGTTGCATTCGTTGGGCGGAATCGGAATCTGTTCAAAAAAGATGAGCGAAAACGTGAAAGAGACGTGGCGAAACGTGGAAGTGTTGTTTGTAGACGAAATTAGCATGTTAGATGGGAACTATTTGGACGCTCTTAATCGAGCCGTGAAAACGGCGAGAGGAAACGAACGACCGTTTACAATCGTTTTATGTTGAGTTTGATCAAAAACGAAAAAACGCACGTTTTCACGAGCAGCGATTACGACTCTCGAGGGTATTCAATTCAGTTGCCTCAAAGAATGGAAGTAAAAGTGAGAGCTTTGGTGATGTGGGTGAAAAACTTGAACGAGCGATTGCACAACGGATCGTTGGGATGCGTGACTAAAATCGACGAAAGGTGCGTCTATGTGCAATTTAAAAACGAAAATCGATCGACGGCGATCGAAAGAATCGAAGAAAGACACCACGAAGGCGAAACGGAGTTTTCCAGTCGAGAAAATTACCCGCTCGTTTTAGGTTTCGCAATGACCGTTCACAAAGCGCAGGGACCTACGTTTGACGAACTGGTGGTGTTTCCTTCGCACGAATTTGCTCCCGGACAATTATACACCGCGTTGTCTCGGGTTAAAGATATAAACGGATTGTATTTAGGGAACATCATGTGGCATCCGCAGTGCAATAAAAAAGTTTTTTATTGCGCTCAATTTTTATCAAAAGTGTTAGTTGTAATTTTTTTTTTTTTAGATAAAGATAAAATATATATATTTTTTTTCTTCAGAGTAAATTATAATAAATAAGAAAAAATCATGAGAATCAAAAGAAAAGAGTTTGAAAATCGCGATGTCTTGAACAGGTTTTTCACGAATCAAAAAGGAAATTCGAAGACGGAGAAATTGTCAACAAAGCCGCTATCCTCGAAGCTTCGGAAACGTACGCCGCGATCGAGAAAAACTGTTGCACTTTGTGAAAACGTTTTACGAAAACATTTTTTTCGAAATGAATTGTTTGTCGTGTTTTAACAGAACGCATTACGTCGAGTACAACGTGAAAATGGCTTATTGCTTGGGCGTCGAATACGACGCGGACGACGAATATTACCAGATTCGTTTGCAAGACTACAAGAGTCCGATATATTCCGTAAACGTGTTGTCCTACACGGTTTCGTTGAACCAGAAAAAACGTGGAACCTTTTGATTCCGTTTTACAAGCGAATGATGAACGAGACTTTGCCATCGTCGTCGGCTTCGTCCCCATCTCGTTTGTTAAAAACCGTTTACGAGTCGTTTACGAGACACCATCCGTGGATCGACATGGTAAAAGCGTACGGAGCATCACGTCCCGAATACGACGTTTTTTTCAACGTGATGATGAGCAAAGCGTATCGGTTGTGCGGCGACGGAAGAAAACCGGTAACGAGAGAAATCATGCGCAACGAAGCGACCGCAAAGGCGTACGCCGCGCAGCACGACAAACTGATGACGATGTTTGATGATCACGTGGTGGTGGATCACTGTCACTGGACGGGGAAAGTGATTGGTTTGACGCACAACAGCTGCAACATGAGTTACGGAGCACGAATCGAACTAGATCCCGTGATAAACGTGTACGCTCACAACTCGTGGTTCGACAAGCAAATCTTGAATTTGAGCCGTTCGTTCGCCAAGTGTTTTAGGTTTTTCAAAACGACGTTTCGAGAAGAAGAAGAAGAAATAGAAAAAAAAACGACAAAGTCGTCGACGTCGAAGAGAAAAACTTCAAAGAAACGTTGCGACACGTCTCATTGGAAGAAAAACTGTTTACGATCGCCAAAAGCTCTTCGAAAATCTCGCTTTACACGTTTGACGGTAACGTTCGCGTGTTGGACAGTTTGAAAATATTGAACCAATCTTTGGATTCGGCCACTTCTATGCTCGGCGAAGAACTGCAAAGGACCGTGAGAGAAAACATGATCGAGTTTTTGAAAGAAGAAAACGTCGTTCCTTCCGATTTGAGCGAGAGCGAATTGGACGAGCTGAGCGGCTTGTTGAACAAGAAAACTGTGCTTCTGTATCAGCACATCAACGACTTTTGTTTCGATCTCGAAAACGAACGATGTCCTTCGCTAGAACTGTTTGCCGAAAACCATTTTAGCAAAAGCAAAACGAGAGAAGAAGAAATGAAAAAAATCGCGCCCGCCTACGACAACGCGAAACAAACGTGGGAACTGTTAAAGCTAAAAACCTTGAGACCGCTCTTGAAGCTGTACGCCGCGATGGACACAACGAGCTTGGGAGCCGTGTTGATCGATTTTGACAACAAGATGTTCTAAAACACCGGTTATCGCATGATGAACGTGGTGTCCGTTTTCAAGTTTGCCAGTTTGTTCAATTCCGTCGACAGCAGATTTTTGATTCGTTTTCCTCAGTCCTTGGAACATCACGAGCTGATTTAAAAAATGCTAAAAGGCGGCATGGCCACCAACGGGATACGCAAATTCGCGGCCGACACGAACAATTTTCCTGTAGCGAAGTTGCCCGGCTTTCGACAGTGCATAAAAATGTACGACGAAAACGGTCAATATCTATTGCGTGGTGCCCTGTTGGAACTTTCCGTTGGCCAGAAACATGGTCAAAACCAACATCACGCGCAGACAAGAAGCTATTTTGCGAGGGGACAAGATCACCGCCGAAAATTGCAAGCTGTGCACCAACGGACATTACGGTTGGCTTTGTCAAGATGCCGCCAAACACAATACCAGCGTGCAAGTGAACCACCAAGAGAAAACGTTGCAACGAACAGTCGCTCGAGCGAGAAGAGTGCTCGAAATGTTGTGCGACGAAGAAGGACTAGCGACAAAAGAGGCGTTGGAGTTGATCGATCCTCGGTTTTTGTTTTTAGACGCCAACAGGGATTTGATTCGCGAACCGGTGGAACGTTACAAATTGGACACCTTTGCTCATCGCGTTCGTTTAGACGAAACGTACGTAACTCCCGATTACACTTACGACGAGTATTACAAAGAGTACTTGTCAGAATGCCTCGTTCGCGACAACAAATCGATCGTTTGCATCCCTCCGAATTTGCCAGAAGAAGAAAAAGAAGAAGAAGAAGAAGTAGAAGAAAAACACGTCTTGGAATGGGTGTTTGGAAAGAACGACAATCTGAGCGAATGCGTTTTTTTGCTCGTTGCGACAAGCGAAAGCAAAAAATGAAATCCTTGCGTCTGACGGCCGCAGTTGTTTTGTCGCTGGCCAAAAATCAAATCAATCGCTTCAGATGGAGTTTTCAACAAACGCTTCCCGAATGCTACGTGCAACTTTTGCTGGCCGACACGGATTCTTACGGAGTGGCCATTAACCAATATTCGTTCGAGAGCAAAGAACGGTTCAGAGATTACGTAGACAGACGATTGTACGAAAATCCCGATAGCAGGCGATGGTTAGACTACAGCAACTTGGACAAAAACGATTATCAATACGACAACAGTCACGCCAAAGAAGCCGATTATTTTCAAGAAGAAGTGCCTTCTCCGTGGTACATATCGAGTAGCTGGAAAAAAACATTTAAAAATTCGTCAAATCATTTATTGCGTTATCAATAACGAAATGAAAAAGCGAATGAAAAAAAAAAACAACTCGGCGGTGTGCCGAATTTACCGCTGGTCGGATGAGCCTTGTTAGGAAGATACATTTATAAAAAAATCAAATCCAAAATGTAAATATCTTTATGTAAATATAATAATGTTATAAACAAAAATGATTTATTATTATTATTCAACCAAAAGGTACAAGTCTCCTTATGAAAATAAGACTCTCACCTCACGGTTGATTAAATTGTTGTTTGTTTGAAAATTACTAACAAATCTTCGATTGTTTTTAATTCGGATTTAATTTAATCACCTCGACACCGAAAAAACGATCTCTATCGCACGAACTCATCGGCCAAAATTTGTCTCCGCTATATACTCCGCTCTACACTTTCAAGACTTCCAATTTGATGTGATTTCTTACATCTTTCTCTGTCCAAATCTCCCATTCTTCTAACTCCCTTCTTCCGTTACCTTTTTAAATATCGTTTTCACGTTCTCTCATCGTTTCTTCTTCGTGATGAATCATTTCGTAATCTTCATTGTTGAGAATTTTTGAAAAACAAAGCAAATCTTTAATGTCATAACGTGCAAACGAAAAAAACTTCATTCTGCTCATTTTTTTATCATCGTCCATTTTTTTTATATCGCTAAATATAAATATTATTTAAAATATTTGTAACGAGATAATTATTGATATAAAGAAAAGATTGATATAAACAAAAGAAGATTAAATTATTGGTAAGGTAATGTATTTTTTAATTTAAACAAATCTTCTATACGAAATAAACATAAATAATGATTAAAAGTCATTATTTCTACGGATGGACAATGAGTTTTTTCACCATCATCTATGTGTCCACCGCAGGTCCAAATTTATACGGTGATGTAATATTCTCCACTTTCGGTACACCCAACAATTCAATATTAAACAAAAGTAAGCCCATTTTCTCGCAAAAACGCATTTCATGCACTCCCCCTTCGTACAAAACAATGTTAATTTTTTGAATATACTGAGGCAAATAATTTTCGACATCGATACACGGCAACACTCTTGTTGAAGAAAATAACGAACCGTTATGAGATAAAAGGCAAGTTTTTGGATAGAAAGGTAACTTGTGAATAAATTTACAGCAAAACTGAAATGCGCTTTTATATTTCCCTGGCAAGTAATCATAATCAATACAAGGTATTCCAAACACATTCAACATAAAACCAAACGGATCAAACATTCTTGTTAATGATACTTCTCTTATGCATGCATGAGTTTTGCTAATTTGTATAACCTCCATATACATTAACAACCATCGTCTTCGAACTTCATATATAAAAAAAAGCATTATTATCTTCGTTTTGTCAAAACCCACTTTACGATTCTTTTTCCAACTCGATTTAATTTTCGATTCATTTCATTGTTTGTATATCTCGAGTTTGTTCTTCGTTTGCAAAACTTTAATTTTTTACAATCAATTTTTTTTTTAAATATATTTCTTTTTCTCCACCATTTTTTGCTCTCCTGCTAGTATTTACCGATGCAGGATTTGCCGGCACCGAAGACTCAATTTTAAAATCAATTTCATTGTCACTAACTTGTTTAGCTAACGGTCTCTTATATTTCAAAATAGCCTTTTTTTTTTCAAAAATAAATAACACTTAAAACTTATATATATATTAAAAACTTAGATCTATATTAAACAGATCTAAAGCTGCTTTTGTAGCAATAGCAGCCGCTTCTGCCGTTTTACTAGCAATGGCTGCTTTAGCCGCAATAGCCGCTATAATTAGAGCGATAATAAAAGGTAAACCTCCTCTTTGTTTCTTATTTCTTCTTCGTTTCTTATATCTTCTTCGTAAATGTTTATTTTGTAAATGTTTGTTTTGCAAATTAATTTTATTTCGCGAATTGCAAATCATCACTTTACATCAATTGACTTCTTTGTGCTACTGCCCAATTTAACGCTTTTTTTACCGTATGTTGAAGATAAAAGTTGGACACCGGCAATTTTTCCTAATCGAAACAGTTTTTGAATTTTCTCCCCTCTTCCTCGTTGTTTTTTGTTTTTTTTTCTACGATACCTTTTTTGTTTTTGTCGTCGTCGATGCATTATTATAATATATTCTCTTTTCTTTCTTCTTTTATATTTAATAAATTATTGTAAGGATAACGAATTTGAACTAGCTTTTAACGACTTAGGTGAATATGTTATTTCTTCATGAAGACCCGTTCCATTTTGAATATTTTCAGTCGGGACATACACACCAACTGTTACTTGACCTGTAAAGATCTCGTAAAATTTTATCGTAATTTGAAAAGCACTACTTCCTGTCATAATTTGAGGGGGTGCATTTTGAACAGAATTATAATCACTTGTCATATCGAACACTAATGGGTGATCATAATTGATCCCTGCATCAAAATATTCACCCGCATTTGTAATAAAAGTATCATTCTGATCATGATAAGCAGATACAAAATTATCGATGTTCGATGTTGAAGAAAGTCCGCCATTATGCCAACTTGCATACATGCATAAACCTGACAACGAGTTAAAAAATCTTTCAAATCAAATTGAATCACATCACCCGGATTACTATCATAACTGCGTCTACAATTCGAAAACGAAACTTGTGATACAATACCTGTAGATACATCACGCAAGGTCATGCATTTTTTGTTTTAATGTTCTAACTGATCCTTTCGATAACAAGAAATAATAATTGTATTTCCCAACCAATTAGATGCTTTATTATTTCCCATGTCAATCGTAAACTCGTTTCGTTTATTTACAACATTATCGATTGTTTCTAAATGTTGCATTCGAAACAATGTATAAGGTTTCAAATACTTCATTCAACAACTTCAAAGGAATAAGAAAGTTTAAACCATTTCCACAAACATTCTGATTGTATCTATTTGCGGAAGTTGTTTGATAATTTGGAGCATCACCAGTAATTGGTCGTATATTTGCACCTGTTGCTTTACTTTCTTCTATAGTAGGATGTTTAGCATAAAAGTCTTTTATCGACATATTACCATAACTAACACTTCCCATTTGCTGATCTAAATTTCTTTCTCGATACATTTTTTTATAATTTTTCTTATACGTCAATGCTTTCATGCGTGATAAAAATTCTGACGGAACAAAGTTGTTACTACAAGGTTCTTGATTTTTCGCTAATTTCGTAAACAATTTGATACCTTTTATCCAGTAAAATATAAAATCTTCTCTTACGCAAAATTTCTTCATTAACGCTTCGTCAGCATGACCAGCAGTCATGTTAAAATACGTATTATCATTCACTTTTTTTTAAATTCGCAAATTAAAAGCAAGACATATTTCGCTCAATTTTATATGTTCCACAGCTTCCCATTCAAAACGTAATTCTATATCTCGTGTAGTTGATTTAATTCTCTTCATGCACTCCAGTTGTATTAAAACCAGACCATTTCTCACTCAACCTTTCTTGCCACTCTCTTGATAATTTTCCTGAAAGAGCTTGTTTCAATAAATCACCTTCTTTCGTATTAATTAAACTTTCTTCGAGTGTTGCCGGATTATCATTTGGACTATAACGATCTACTAAATTTTTTTTCGTAACTTACTTTCAGTAGCTTCATAAACAGGCATTTTTTTTTTCTAACACAACATTGTATTTCTTTATATAATAATTTACAACAACATATACACTAATTAGAATCGCTTTCTGATTCACTTTTAAACACGTCCTTTTTCTGTTTTTTAACGTCTTTCAATGCTTTTTTATACCCTTTTTGTAACCATTCTTTCTTTCGATTTTATTATCAGGTCTTTTACATACCACAGTTCTTAAAGCACACGCTCGACACATACCTTCAACGTTCACCGCTTCAACATTTTCTAAACAAACATTACACAATATATTTTTTCGATTTTTCTTCTTTTCTTTTTTCTCTCGCATTTCTACCTCATTTTCTTCTTTCTCTTCATCACTTGTAACTTCATTTTTTCGTTTCGTTATTCTTTTCTTAACTTTCGTTTTCTCATCTTTTTCGTATCTATTCTTCATCTTGTCCAGTTTATCATTCATTTCAGTTAATCTTTCAGACATTTCTTTTTTATTTTCTTCTCTTACTTGTTGTAAATAAACATTCAACTATTTCAACTTTTGATTGTTTTTTTCACCCATTTGACGAATCTCATCGTGATAAGATGTTTTCTTCAAAGACGATGATTTTATATTAAATCTATTTGCATACGCTTTAATATGACTCATTTCTTTTTTTAACGTTTTACTCGAACTTCAACAATAAATACTGGATTAAAATTATAATCTTCAAAAATTAACGGTTTCAAAAACGTGCATTTAATTTTCTGTAACGATGCAATTTGTTGTAAAACAAACGTCCTTAATACACCATCAACTTGCGGTTCTATATTATTTAATGTTATATGAATGAGACCATCTCTTCTACTTCGTTCATAATCATTCATGTCAAAAGAACTGACAATATTTTCTACTAGTTTATTATTTAAAAACACTATTTGACTTATCGCATTATCAAATTGCACATGCGCAGCTCTATCATATTCATGAGGAAAATTCTCGACATAACTTGACATAAACAATATCTGTCTTATAACACATTCTATTTGTTTCTCCCCATATCTTTTTAAACATTCATCTTTTGATTCACTTTCCACTTCTAAAAACAAAGGATTCTTTTCATTTACTTTTTTCCAATCTTTATGCGAAATAAAAACATCTTTCAAAAAACCGATGTCCATTGTAAAACAAATATCGGATCGATGTCATAATTAAATATCAATTTCTCACTCTTTGAATTTAATAAAGCACAAGTAAATGTTGAAAAATCAACCTTATCTTTCACAAGAAAATAACGCATCTGTCCTTCTTAAAGAGGTTGATGATTAGCTAATAATAAAATGTTTGTTCTTTTATCTCCCTTATTCATATATCAATTCAAATCAAACGAAGCTACCACATGTTCAGCTTTCATATTATTCAAATAAACATCACACTTCTCTGCCATGTTAAATGTTATATGCACCCATCGATCTTCTTCAGAAGGAAAGTTAACAGCTTCAATAGGAAAAAAACATATATTAGTTAAAACACAACGATAATATTTTTTATTACAATTTTTATGTTGAATTTCATTAACTACTGAATTAGAAAATCTTAATGTAAACGGATTACTTTCAAATTTTAAACTGTCATCATCGCGATGGATAATCATGGTTTCAAACACATTAGTCACTTTTCTAATTTTATTCCTATCGTCTCTAGGTTGATACAAAATCAAATGCACTCCTCTAATAGGATAACTTTCTTTCCAATTATCAATAATAAAACCGCCATGTCTTCTTTGTACAAGTGGTTGTTGATATATATCAGTACAATAAAACGTAAGCTGTTGAATGGCATTCTCCGTTAATAAATTTTTTTGCGTTTGACACCGACGAAAATAATTTGTTTTATTTTTACTTGGAATTTCTTTTCTCCACAATCCTAAACATACTAAAGGTAATTTTACAGACGAAGAATAACTCTCTTTTACTTGTTCGCAATATATCCACACTTCCAAATTGTTTCTCTTATCATTCAAATAGGGTTTAAACTTTACAGATTTAAAATCATCATTTAATAACGTTGCATAATTGTCATCATATTTTAATGAATATTTAAAATTTCCTACTGGATTTTCTAAAAATTGAATTACATTATACACAGTACTTTTATCAATACTTTCCAAAGAAACATTGTCATATAACGGAGGACACCATTTTGTATTATCTTTTTCACTCCACTGTGTTGTCCATTTATCTTTACAAGTTAGGGGAGAACGGGGTGAGATGGGACATGGGGTGAGATGGGACTTGGCAATATCTCAGTGAAAAATTTAATAAAGCAAAAGTTTTTTATATATGTTATAAGTTTGCAATAGCTTCTTCATATTATTGTGTTTTTTAAGTTTCAGGAGTATTTTTTTTTCGGATTATTTGCGAATATGTAAAAATCTAACAATTTTCCTGGATTTTGAAGACATCATTAATATTAAATATTTATGTATTGTTTGCATATATTTTTATGTTTATGGTTTTTAATTATTCACTATTGTTTTATTTAACTACTGAAGAAATATGATTAGCATATGGCTACGAGAACTATATAAAATAAAGGTTTTCTCACACTTACGAGTAATGGGGTGACTTGGGACAGGAGATATGGGGTGAAATGGGACACTGTTCAATTTTATCATTTTTTTAATTTACTGTACTTTAACTTTTATAATCAATATTTTTGTAAAAAAGCAAGTGAACAGAAAATTATATTTATGTTTATGATAAGATTTCAATGTTTACTTTATAGTAAAGTGTTTTTTATCATAGAAAATAATTATTATTATATTGGATTTCTTTGTTACTTTGTCCTGAAGACATCTTTCACAGTAAGTATTGTTTTAATGCCAATCATTTTTGTATTTTAAATTCAGTTTAAATAAAGTTCTTCACTATTAGCCTTATTAAATTTAATCACATTATAAGTTTTATAGGGTTGTGATACTATTTTATTTTCATTAAAATAAATTTAAAATTTATAGCCTAATCTGGATTTTGGTTAATGCAATTAAAAAGAGCATAATTTTTTTTAATAATGGAGTGAGTAATATGAGTAATAATTTTTCAGATGCCAAGAAAGTACAAACGAGTGACAAGTCGGTTAAAGCCTGATGCTCATACAATAAAAGCTGCTGTGATGGCTGTCGAATCTGGCTGTTTATCACTACGAGCAGCTGCACAAGAGTATACAATTTCAAAATCAAGTTTACAGCGGAAAATAAAGGCTAACAAAGAAACTTCTTACAGTAACTTATACTTTGATGAACAACATAAATATATTTTTAATAAGACACAAGAAGATGAACTTTCAATATATCTTCGTCAAGCATCTAATATGCATTATGGACTTGATGTTAGAGAAACAAAGCAACTTGCATATCAATATGCAATTAAAAATGACATTAAAATACCAGAAAACTGGAAAAAGAGTGAAACAGCTGGAACTGAATGGTTTTATTTATTCTTAAACCGTACAAAATTATCTATTCGTACGCCAGAAGCTACCAGCCTCAGTCGAACAACTAGTTTCAATCGCACAAATGTAGATACTTTCTTCAAAAACCTTGACAGTGTGCAGAAGCGCTATAACTTTTCTGCTGATTGCATTTACAACATTGATGAAACAGGTCTGACAACTGTTCATAAGCCAGTGAAAGTGATTGCTGGTAAAGGAGTAAAGCAAGTAGGACAGGTAACTTCTGCTGAAAGGGGAACCCTAGTTACAATGGTGGGTTGCATTAATGCCCTTGGAAATTTTATTCCACCGTTTTTGATATTTCCTCGTGTCCACTTTCGTAGCCATATGCTTAAAGGTGCACCAACAGGTACAAAAGGTGATGCTAATCCTAGTGGATGGATAAATACAGAAATTTTTTTGAAATGGTTTGATCATTTTGTGGAGTATGGGCATCCCAGCAAGGATCATCCATTACTTTTAATAATGGACAACCACAAAACTCATATATCGATTGAACTGATGGATAAAGCTAAGGAAAGCAATGTTGTGCTCTTGACATTGCCACCCCATTGCAGCCACAAACTCCAACCACTTGACAGATCAGTATTTGGGCCATTAAAGAAATTTTACAATTCAGCATGTGATTCATGGTTAAAGGCGCATCCAAATACTCCTATGACGATATATGACATTTCTGAAAATTTAGGAATAGCTTATACGAGAGCCTTTACTTCCCAAAACATTCAAAATGGTTTTAAAGCAGCTGGCATTTTCCCGTACGATCCATATGTTTTCAGTGATGTCGACTTTTTATGTTCTTATGTATCTGATCGACCAATTCCAGCAAATGACAATTCCGACAAACAAACAATCCCCACATCACTGTGTATTGTATCTGAAGTTATTAATGAAAAGAAACAGCAAATCAGCACTTCTGCCTACCATTGGACAGCAGAAGATATAAGGCCATTTCCAAAAGCGGGTGAAAGGGTGGCAAAGAGAAAAAGTGCAAAAAAAAAATGTTCTAGGTCTCTGGTATTGACTGACACACCAACAAGAAATGAACTAGTTGAAAGTTTATCAGAATGTAAAAGAAAAAAAGAAGATAAAGATAAGAAAAAGAAAAAAAGTTACCCCCTCAGACATCAACGTAATTTTGACTCAATTTAAACATCAAGCAACCTGTTGAACAAAGTTACAAATGCATTTAGAATGGTATTTTATTCTTGTTAAACATAAATAAATTTTGTGTATTGTTATGTTTTATAAGGAGTAGAATAAACAATAAAATAATGCTTAAAATTATTTGTTTCTATTTTTGTCCCATTTCACCCCAACCATTGTCCCATTTCACCCCAACATGGGGTGACATGGGACAAACAGTGTCACTTTAAAAAACCAAGCTCTTGAACTTAATTTGATGGTTAAATAATGGGTTTTGCAATAATTTAACATGACAATTCATTGGACTATAGTTTTAAACCGATTTGTATGGTTATTGTGGAAAATTTAAAGCGCAGCACGCAAGCAATTTTTTTGTCCCATCTCACCCCGTTCTCCCCTGCTTTCAAATATAGGTTATTCTTATAATCTTCAAAACTTAAACCGTTTAACGGCATTGTTAAACCTTGTTTAAAATAATCAAATATTTGAGGAGAACGAACAGGAAATATTCTCTATTCAGCTCGAAACCACGGAATGGTCAAATGACTTGCAATAGTGTCTTTATTTGCTGATACTTCTAAATACGAATAATCCCCTCTATTTATAACTGTATTATTTTTCAATCTTATACATGACATTCCAAACAAAAAATCTTGCACACGAGGAGGAAAACATGGCATAAGTCTCCAATCGTTCTTATCTGGATACAACAAATGTTGCCACTCTTGCAATATACTCTCGATTTCGCCATGTTTATCTTTAATTCGATCGTTATCTTCACCGTATAAATATTCATACATCGTTTCTATTAACAAACACTCATTCGGTCTTTTCACTGCTATGTCCTTCTTGAATAAATTTATCTCTATAAAATGTCCAATACGACATATCATTCAAATGTTTATTCCTATTAAACTTATAATAATATTGCACACTCGTAGGATATACAGAACTTTGTATAACTTCTTCAAAAAATCTCGCAAATGGAGTTGGAACAAATCCTGGATAAGAATAACCTGCCTCAGGATCTTCACCAAAAACATGTCCTATATTTGAAACACAAACGGTAATTTTAATATCTTCTACGTCACCGCTTTTTTTATACTTATCACGAGGTTCAATTCGAATAGAAAACAGATATGCAAATTTTCTCCTGTCAGGATCAATCATATCTAAAACATTATTATCACGGGGATTATTATTATGTTCCACAAAAAACAGAAAAGGTAAATTATGATATTCTAAAGGATTTCTCAAAACATATTTTCCATTTTCAAACTTTTCACAACCTTGTCTTGCAAAATTATGAAGATTATCATACATACTTATATCATCATTTTATTGAAAATCAAAATATTGTTGAAACGGAAACACTTTATAAATTGCAGCTTGCGAATGAGTCGAAATAAAACCAAAATTCATTACACTTCTAACTGTCTCAGGAACCAAACCTGGTAACGGACTCGGCAACGGAAAATAATATTGATTATATGAATTAATTTGTTTCACATCATATTTATCACTTTCCGGTTCGCTTACTACTAGCATATTTTTCGTAAATGGCATCTGATCATACGAAAAAAAATTTTGAGGTCTTAACCCTCTCATTCGAAAATTTATCACTGCTTTAATTTTATCCCATTCCAACTCACAAAATTTTTTTCTCTCGAAATATAACTTTCGTTTTGCAATGGACTAGCAGATATTCCACTACAAAATGAACCATTCCAAAATCGAAACGGTAAATACGAATACGGAATTAATGGAAAGTGCATGTTCCACCAATTATTATCAATTTCATTTCGTAAATCATTCCACCTAAGCCACTTCGTCCCATCATACATAAATGTTCTTTTCATAAACACATTGTCATCATCATTCCTTTTCAAATAATCATCATTTACTAACTGTACAATACTTTGATATATATTAGGCTTATTCCGAATGTCTTCTCGAAAATCGACAATTTTCAAATTCCATCCGTGCACAATACACACCTTTTCAGTAATCCAATCTAAAATAACTGCTTCATCATTTAATCCTATTCTTGAAAAAAAAAATCATAATTATTATTATTATTATATTCTATCACCCTCTGAATCCACGGATCGTTATTTCTGTCTTCTTCTTTCTCCATAAAAGACAAATTAGTAGGAATCGACATGGATTGTAAATGAATGATAGAATCTCTCTTCAACATGTTTCGACTCACAGTTTTTCTAAAATCTACAAAAGGTAATGTAAATTCATTCGTCACATTAAAATGATTATTCTTCGAAGAGGGATCACCGCGAATTTCGGAATAATAATAATGCGTAGCTTCATATAACGAGTCATCCAACACTTCTTCCCACAGCATTATATTTCGTATATTAATTTCTATTCCTATATTATATCTATTACGAATATAATATATCTTATTTATAACTTATTTATAAATTAGGGAAATTCCCTCAAAACATTTACTCCTTTTAAACCGTCTTTAAATATAACTTACCCCCGGTTTATTTTATTGTTTACACAAGCTCGAATCTGATTGGTTGATTCGTTTTTTGTTTACTTTTCCCTACATTCTGATTGGTCGGATCGTTTTCTTTGTTTACTTTTCCCTGCATTCTGATTGGTCAGTTTTTTACCCCCGCAAAGGTTTGTTTACTTAAAGGTTGTCGAAGCTATAAATACTCGTGCAAATTTAAAACGCTCATTTGGGAGAAAGCCCTCGCGGAGATCAGACGCGGAAGCCCTGCTCAAATTTTCAACATACAACTTTCAAAATGGCATCGAAGGAAGGTAAGCTTTTTGTTCATTTTTTTATAATTTTTTTTAATTTGCACGATTTACAACGGTGTTTTTTTACGTTTTTACGGTGTTTTTTAACGTTTTTTACCGTGTTTTTTAACGTTTTAACAGTGTCTTTTTACGTTATTGTACTAACGCGTCCGCATATATATTTATATTTAACGTTGTTATAACTTATTATTAATGGAAGCTGTTTCTGATGAACATTCTATTTCAGATTACCGAAGTCTAACTACGCCGTACCGGACCGGGTCCGCACCTACGTCATCAGACAATGAGGTCATTAGTCGAGGACATCATCACCGCCAGGTATTGAGGTAATTGACTAATGACGTCATTGTCTAATGACGTAGGTGCGGATCTGGTCCGGTACACCGTAGAGAGACTCGGTAATCACATCATCAAACATTGTCTAAAACTGCTTCATGATCTTTCTTTTTAATTTAAGTTGGTACACCACCAAAAATTTTCTCAAAACCTTCAAAAAAATGAAATTTTTGTTATTTAGCTCATTTGATAGGCAATTTATTTTAGATAAATAATATATAAAGTTAGTTGCCAAATTTTTTTTTAATAAACTACGACCATTTTTTATAGGCGCATGTGGATAATGTATTAAAAACGTTTTTAACTTTATTTTTACAGCGTATTTCAATAAATTATAAATAAAGTATCAAAAAATAATGAAAATTATCCAAAAAAAATTATCAAAATTGAAAAGAGGTCAATCATAAATGAATTAAATTCAAAAGATAGCTGACTATTTTCTATATACGCAGTTCACATTTTTTAACAAAACTATAAAAAAAAATGTTTTTATCAGATTTTTAGTACTCGATTGGACCTCCTTTGCGCTCAATTGCCTGATAAATTTGTATTGACATTCTTCCCACCAAGTTTTCCAGCACTTTTGGCTCCATATGCTCCCAGCATTCTGATACCTCTACTTTTAGCTCTGCCACAGAGTTATATTGCTTCTGGTCAGCATAGATACGTCTTACAATCCCCAGATGTTTTCAACAGGATTCAAATCTGGACTGCGAGCAGGCCACCACATTTGCTCAATTTTTTTTAGCTTCAAATCAAGCTTTAGTCTCGTTACTGGTGTGAAAGCTGGCGTTGTCTTGTTGAAAAACAAACTTTTTTGCGTCAATATTTGTTTTTAAACGGAATCAAACATAATTTTAGCACGTCAATATATTCAGAACTTTTCATTTTGCAAGATGTAAATGCTAAATTTAACTTTCCTGGGTTTTAATGTTTGGGTTCTCTCCTCAAATCACGCTAGTAGCCACTAAAACCATCAGGGCCATCAAGATTAAACTTTTTCTCGTCAGAAAAAATCACCTGGTATTGAAAAATATATTCAGCTATTTAGACATCTTAAGTATTCATGAAAATTTAATCTAAAATTTCTTACTTGTTCCCAATCGCGTGCCATGTTTTTGCGGGCGAATTCCATCCGTTTCTGTTTGTGAACGGGCTTCAACTTTGGTGCTTTATTCATTTCTGATTGTACAATGTGTGGGCTGTCTTTAAGATCTTTCCGAATCGTCTCCTTGCAAACATTTAAACCCAAATCTGACTTAATTGTTTTGACACTTTTTGATAAATTTGATGCGAGTCGAACAACTATGCATTTTTCACGGCCTGAAACCTTAGATTTCTTTGGTTTCCTCTTGATTGTTGGATAATCTGTTGGATTTTTCAAGAAGTTACGGATAATGTGATCAGATCTCTTCAACTTTATAATGAACTTTGAGTTACTTCATTTAATGATTCTCGAAGTTATGAAATATCCGAGTTGCTTCTCTTCAATTTTCAAACAAAATTGTCCTAATAAAAGAATCCGACTTTGTTTGACCTTGAAACTTTGCTGTACATCCTGTGATTGGCGTCATTCATTTCAAATTTCCAGACTTATTTCAAATCTTTTCAATAGTTCTGTAGGAAGAGATAGCTATGAAATAAATATTCTTTCTGTATTAGCATTTAGAGAAATAGGTGAAGGTTATGAACCAATGAAACTATACCACCAGCTAATAAATATTCCCTCAATTACCTGCAATGCATATGATAAAATTAACAAAAAATTATAAAATACTTATGAAAATGTTGCTCAACAGGTTACTAACAAAGCAGTATTAGAAACTAGAAACTTGATTAATAATAATGTTTCACATGATGATACAATTCAATGTCAGGTTTCAGTTGAAGGAACGTGGCAAAAAAGAGGTCACTTACCATTTAATGGTGTTGTCACAGCCATATCAACTTTAACAGAGAAATGTATAGATGCTGTTGTGCTGTCAAAACATTTTAAAAGATGTGTTCTTTGGAAAAGCAAAAAAGGAAATGTAGAATATGAGGATTGGAAAGCCAACCATAAATGTCTTGCTGATCATCAAAGATCATCTGGTGCTGCGAAAGGTGCAGTGCAATTACGATATTCCAAAGGTCTGTCGAAAAAGATAAGATACAATACACTAGTTATTTGGATGATGGTGATACCTCATCATATTCTGCAGTATTAGCTTCATGTCCATACAAAGATATAGAGATCAAAAAAGCAGAATGTACTGGAGACATCCAAAAAAAGATATGAAGTTGTGGTCGTGCATTGCATCAATGTCTACGTGGAAAAAAATTGTGTGATGGAAAACCAGTTGCAGAAAAAGGGAGGTTAACCGATAAAGCACTTAACCATTTACAAAACTGTTTTGGAATGGCTTTTAGAAAAAATTTAGGTAATATATATCAAATGAAAAAGGCTGTATGGGCAGTGCTTTTTCACAACTCTGATATTAAAGACATGAATATACATCATCAATTTTGCCCACGAACTATTGCCAGCTGGTGTAAATGGCAATGTGACCATGGTAGTGGACATAAAACATATAAACCCAAGCTAAGCTTGCTATTAGCGATAAAAAATATTCTTGTCCCTGTATTCAAAGATTTAAGTAGTGAAGAACTACTTAAAAAGTGCCTACACGGTCTTACACAAAACAATAATGAGGCATTAAATGCTATAATTTGGAAACAATGCCCAAAACATATTGTTGTAAATAGAAACATAATCAAAATGTCAGTAAATTCTGCAATTATCAATCTTAATGAAGGTACCCATGGAATTATTTATTTTTGGAAAAGTTTATGAATATGTATTTGACATTTTTCTCATATTGGATTTATTAACCGCGATAAATACAGAATTAAAAAATATACAATCAATTCTTCACTTACTTCAAAATCCCAACGACAGAAGTTACGCCACCAATTAGAACCATGCCAAACTTATTCTGCTGGATTTTATTAGTTTTCATACTTTATAGTTTTTTCTTTTTTTGTTATTAAATCTTCTCTTGGATTTTTCTCTGTTTTTGATTTTTGCGAAACATGGTGGTTTTGAAAACATGATATCTTGTGAAGTAGTAAAGCAAATCACTTCAAATTTTCAGGAAATATTTTGTGTTTTGTAGGGAAAGACATTTCAAAATTCAAAAATTATTCTCCAATCTCTTTATTTATTAGTTTTTAGGCCTAAGAAAAAAACTTTTTTTCATGATCCATAGAAGAACTGCAAAAGTTGTTGATGTAGCCAAGTAATCTTAAAATCCTTATGTCAATACGTTAACTTTACATGTCTAAAACATGTGCAAAAAAATTCATAGGTTATGCATTAATATATTTAAAGATATTGTATTTTGAATAGACCCATCAAAAAGACGGTTTTTTGATATAAGCGAGGCAAAATAAGCAAGACAAAACAAAGTTAAGTATAAAAAAACATTCTCAATTTATATATTTTGTATTAATATTAAATTGATTTTTTTTTTTCAAGTCTTAAAGAATTAAGAATATTTGGTGGTGTACCACCTTTAATTTTGTTGACTTTATCGTTGTTCAAAACCACTCTCACACAATAGCTCGACCCAACTCTTCTATTAATATAATTGAACTCATTCCAACATAATATTAACTCCAAATGGTCGGAAATCCACTAAAATTACTTTATGACGTACTTTAATGCCATCAGCTTTAAAAGTTACGACTGCTTATCCAAGGCATTTATAAACCTTTCCTACAAACGTTTCCTTCAACCCTTTCCAGAGTTTGAGTATTTAGGTTGATTCTTAGACAGGAAATTTTGATTTTAAGATTGTCTTTGAACATTCCGTATTTATCATAGCTATCGCTACTATACCATCAACTATTAAACGAACAATAGATAATGCTCTGATTCTACTGTTTAATTCCTCGCTCCTACACTCGATTCCTTGCATCTTCAATTATTTTGATGCAACGTATTCTTCAGTACCACATTTAAAATATCAAAAGATCTTCGGTAACAAGTTCTTTGCATGTGAACAGTTCTTAGCAACCTGGTTCAAACTTTTGCAGTTGTAACAAACTACAGGAGTTTTTTCTAGCATGGTTTCGAACAACATCACTGTCAGTCACATCTACACGTTTCAATGCAGCTCTTACTTTAGATAACAGATAATAAAAACCCAGTTAGTTTGTAGTTTTCTCGCAACAGATCGATAAGATAACAACAATATTCTGTTCAAATAAAAACCTTTCTTTCTGAACTTTCTCTTTTTTTTATACTGGACAATACCCTTAAAAACGTCATAAAATTAGGGCTGTGGAGTCGGTAAGCCGCTGTTCCGACTCCGACTCCTTGATTTTATCATGGACCGACTCCGACTCCGACTATGATTCCCAAATCCAAGTCCGACTTCTTCATAAGTAACCAACTTTTCACAACAAATTTACTGTAGTAAAATGTTAACATTGGCTATTTCATCACCATGATAAAAATAATCCAACAACTTAGTGCTTTAAACAGTATTTAATAGAAAATAATTTCTGAAAATGCAACTTTTCTAAACTCTTGTTATCCAATAAACTCTAATGTAGTCACTAATAAATTTATGAATTTGTCAAAATCATGTTTGAAATATTGTCAGTTGGACAGAAAGAACTTGCTCTTCTTTAAGTTCATATTCTTGAAAAATCTTTTCCACCACGACCTAGAGAAATTCATTGGTGCCCTCCAGTTGTTGCAAACTACAATTCCCATTATGTCTGGACATCCTACAGCTATCAGAACACCCTGGGACTTGTAGTTTTGTAACAACCAGAGGGGTAGAGTTTGATACTTGTGCATTAGACTCACGGAACATAAAATATTTTAATGAGTAACATCTATAAAATCCATATTAAAATTGTGAAACTTTGAAAGATTTTTTTTAAACTGGAGTCGGAGTCGGTACAATTTTTCCGACTCCGACTCCGACTCCAGCCAAAATGAGCTCCAACTCCGACTCTGACTCCACGACTCCGACTCCAACTCCACAGCCCTGATAATATTATTTTTGTAACAATTATCAATATTATTAATTCCGTAACGTCATTGAGCGTTCTAGCAACTTTCGCCACGAAAACTACAGAGTTGGTGGATGAAGTTTTTTTTTCCCAATAATCAACTTATTGTCAATCAATTGAATCAACTTAAAGTAGGTCTGATTGAAAAAGACACTCTTGCATCTTATGCCAAATAATTTGTCGAGAATGTTTAACACAAGTTATAAGATCAATAAAAAAATTGTAAACTTCAATATCAGCACAAAGTCTTCTCATCCAATCTTTATATAAACGAATTCAGATTCAGCGTGCTATTATAGGATTCATAAAAGGGCCTGAGGTAAATAATAATTGTGATACCTAAACTTTTTGAGTTGAATCGAATAGCTTATCATATCAAAAAATTAAAGTGCGGTGTTAAAGCTTCAGTCGGATTTTGCGAGTGAGTATTTTTTGTGTCACTATTGAGCTTATTATTATTATATAATAGGAGCTACAAATAAAACGAGTTTATTAGTTAAAAGTAAATGTTTTAGTTTAAAAAAAGTTATTATAAAGTACCCAACTTTTGACCATTATGTCAAAAGATATTTTCTAATTTTTGTATTCAATTTAAAATAGTTGCGAGGCTTGGAATAGAACTTCCTCTCAAAGTAAAACTCAAGAAAACGTTTTCTAAATGTAAAAATGATTTTCTATTCAGATTTCCTGACGAGAACATTATGTATCACCGATTTGTCATTGTTATGTCACCATCTGGACAACTAATCTCTCGGGTTTGGGAAACATGTTTCCTATTAGTTTAATTATTTCTTTTTATTGACTTATTAATCCATTTCTAAGTAAGTCGCATTTAAGTAAATGATTTCGAATACTTGTTGAGCATTTTAAAAGGAGGGAAAGACCAACAGTATAAATAATACATGTAGATGTTATACATACTTTTAGTTTTGCACTTATGGAGGTCACCTGTGTATCAAATGCACCTTTGATTATAAAATTGGTGCAATTTACAGAACATTGTTATAAAGAAAGGTGTTATAAAGAAAAACTAGCTAAATAACAAGGATTTTATAAATTCTTTCACATTCGATCAACTCTATATTTGATCCATAAACAGATTCCATCAAAAAGATACATCGGTTTATAAAGTTAATTGAGAAAAGAAGTTTTGAAATACTTGGGTAACAACGAAAAAGATTGAAAAATTGATATTAAAAGTAGTTGAGGTATGGACAGATCATAAGGACACTCAAAATACCATCAGAGGCTTAATAATTCAAAACCACAACATTCTGACTTTTACCTTCAGCAACAAGATCTCATCGACAACATGTACATTCCTATTTAGACAATATTTTATGATTGTCTCAGAGATTTGCATTCTTCTGACCAATTATATTAAATAATGAGGTTTTGAAGGAAAGCTAAGAAACCATACTAAAATAAAGGAGGAAATGGAAAAAGAGATATTCTACTTTAATCCTGTAAAGATTGACCATTAGGGAGATAAAATAATTTGACAACTTATAAAAGGCTATATTCTAACTATGATATCATTTGATAGCAAAGTTAGAATATAAAGAAACAAAATACGCATAAAAAAAAAAAATTGAAATACTATAAGGTTTTAGTATTTAAAAAGATAAAAGATTTTGTTTGAAATTTTTTAACTTTCAAACGACAAAGTTTTAAGTCAACTTAAGTTTTTTTTTTAATTAATAGTGAGTTGATGTACTTTTTTTTTTTTTTTTATTACTTCAGTAATTCTATTTGGCATTGAATCAATAAAATTTTTTTTTTTCATCTAAGGTTATTTGATCCAAGTATTCCTTTATTTTTTTTTTAACTCATTGACATTATTTAAATGCTTTTCGTTTGTATAAATCAAACGAACCAAGCTACCCCTATGTTTTCGATAGAATTTAAATCCAGATTATTCGATGGCAGTTAAATAGTCATTTTCTTTGTTTAAAACCAATATTTTGAATGATTTGAGCGGTAGATGCTAGCTCGATCCAGTAGAAAAATCGGACTTTTGCCACTTATTTTTTAAACCAAGGTAGCGAACTTTTTTTAAGTAGTTCTGTATAGTGTTCAGAGACTAGAGTACCAAATAAAATGCTTAATTTTCCTCTACTTTTAAAGTCTTCCGAAACCATTAAATTATCACTTCCAAAATTACGTCGAGATAAAAGCTTTTCTTCCTTTTTTAAATCATCCTAATATAACTGATAACAACCAGGTCTACCTAAACTGAACTTCTTTTCATCAGACTAAACAACATCATTCCAAACCTACTTTGTTTCAATGGGATTTCTGGCACAATCAAATCTAGCTTCTTTTTGTCTTTGATTAATTGATGTTTTTCTTTTTAATTTCTTACAAATTATTAATGGATTTGATTTGATAACTCATTAAATAATTAAAATACTTGTAACTGATAATAAATCACTTTTTGTCTTCTCAGCAGTGATTGTTGAATTGCTTACGAACTTAAAAACTGCTTCTTGAGCCAGGTTGTTAACTATCTTTTACGTTTTAAGATTAAAGCAATTATAGTTTTTAAAATTCATAAGTTTATTCATTTTAATTCAATTGAAGTTGTCGCTTTTTGTTTATCACGTCGCTTTGGAATCTTTTGTTTTTTCCTTTTTTTAATGGAGGTCTTATTTTTCAATGTTTTGAATATAGGGGAAGTGGGGGCATAACAAAATAAAGTGGGGGCATAGCATAATAAAAAATAAAACAGTTTTTGAAAATGCTATTACACAAAAATTTTTTTGAAAATGCTATTACACAGTTAGTGAAAAAAATGGTTTTGCCCCATTTCGAGGCACAACCGCACCCTCACAAAAATCGTTGGAGGTACACTTTTTGTTGTACATTTTCTTAAAATTGTCACAGCTCAGATTATTTGCTGATTTTGTTGCACGTGTAAATATTTTGTAGGCATTCTTTGTATTTACAGTCTGAGTTTTCTCATTCAAAATACTTACAATTTCCGTTGGTGTAGCATTTTTTGTTTCTGCAGTCTTGAAAACTGCTTGAGCATTTTTGGTTTTTTTAGTTTTTAGAACCATGTGCTTTTCCAGTTCCACTATATATGGTGAACTGGTATGTGTAGCTGTTTTGCCCTTTTGACATCGTTTTTGAGGTTGCTGAGTTTTCTCATTCAATATATTTACAATATCTGCAGCTGAAGCATTTGTGAAAGCAGCCATAGATGTCGAGGACAAACTTTCTGGTTCAAAGCAAAAGTCAGGGATACATCTTGCAGTAAAAGAATTTGTGTTTGAGACTTGGTGGTTAGATTTGGTGTTGCAAAATCCATCTCAGCTAATGAACTGTTGGTTGTTTTTGAAGGCTCAAATATCCAATCATCAAAAACTTCAGGGTTAAGTGGAATTGTACCGTCTTTCTTAAACCATTTATAGCAGTCAACATGTTTGTAGATTTCATATAAGCTATTCCAAATATTTCTGGAATCTGATATTCAGTCTTAACTCCAGGATATTGTGTATGCAACCAAATACGAACTTCATTCGAATAGTTGCAACTAAATGGTGCCATGAAGGAGATATCTAGCGATTTCTGACGGTGTAAACACGTGCTTTCATTATGAACTCAAAACTTTTTGTATGTGTCGCATGACCATCTAATAATAGCAGTACAGGATTTTTTTTAGATGGCATTACAAAGGACAGAAAATGCTTGAACCACTTCAAAAATATATCTGTTTGCGTCCAACCACTAGGGTGATATAATGCAATAGTACCCGGAGGAGCATTTTAATAACATTTATATTTAAGGGAGCTCTTACACGGGAATAATAATCAAGGAAAGCACGTATATAACGGAGGCACTCATACAAATTTCGATTGCTGTTGTTTTTCCTCGTTCAGCTGATATTAGAGTTCCAACTTCTTTTTTACCTCTTAAATCTCTTTGCTCTAGCTCCAGAAGATTCCTCCGGGATACGCAGAGAAATACCAGGATTGCGTTTTAGAAAGTTTTTTGCCCACTCGTTGCCTGCCATTTCTGTTTTCTTGTTAAAGTTATGTGGTATCTTGTCGTTTTCAGCCAGTTGAAATGCCAATTTTCGCAAATTTTTCATTGTAACTAGAAACAAGCGATTTATCTTACAAATCGAACTTTTATAGATTTTCTCGCATTTAAATTAATTCACCGTAAACATTTTGTCTTCAAATTTATTGTCCAAGTAATACCTGCTCACTCTCTTTGACACGCTTGTTTATTGTTCATTTTGTTCAACAATCTTTAATTTAAAAATATGTAATCAAAAATATTTGTTAAAACAAAAATTAAATAAGCATTAATAAAAATTGATATTACATAAATAAGCTTTAATAAAAATTGATATTACATATAAACAACATAGAATTTGGCATCAAAGTTTAACTCATTTTTTAGTCATCCACTAGAGAGTCGAGACAATTCGAATTTATTTTATACTAGTTGACGCAATAATATTTGCATAAAGGATGTAACTAAAAAAAATTGACGAAATAAACAAAAAAAGGCATTTGAATGATTCTTACCTTTTATCATTCATACTTTTATCAATTAAATTAAGGGAGTAATGTTCTTTCAAAGATAGCCGCATTTTTGGTAATTAATTAAGGCATTTTTTGGCAAAATTCAGTGAACTGTTCCAAACTATAAAAGAGCTAAAAAAACTTTTCAAGTGTAAACAAACATGGGGGAGAAAATTGCCACGTCTATTAAAAGGGTGGTATTTTGGATCAAATCAAAATTACCCAGTTCTACTGCTTTCTAGATCTAAAAATTTTCACTGCAAACCAACATTGAATATTGTGCAATATTCTATTTTGATGCAGTAAAATTATTGGATGTGAATTGTTCAAGAGATTCCATTCCTCTAAGTTTTGGTTGTTAATCAAATTCTTACAATCACCGATGTCAGCAATTGTAAGAATTTGATTGCACGGTTAAAAAAGAAAAACAGTTCAAGCGAAAAGTTTAAGTACGAGTCGATCTTTTCTCGCCTACTTTCGAATTTCGGTACATTTTGAAAGATTAAGTGAATAAAAAGTGAAGTTTGTTTTTCATTTACAAAGAAACACATTATTTTAGATGCTTTTTCTTTAAAACTTATCATTTATATGCTCCATTCGCAATATGTTTCGAATATTCGCAATTTGGGGCCCTGGAGGAGTTTTCTTAAAGGGCCCTCATTATGATCAATTATATACCCAGGACCAAGAGGAGCGTGCTCTAGTCATTAAAAATTAAAAATCAAAGTTAATTATATCTTTTAAAAGTCAAAACTATTTAAATCTATTAAAAACTGTTTTAAAAAATTATTTGTACAAACACGGGGCACCGGGAATCTTCCCCGTCCACCACCCCCCCAACCAACTCCAACCCCCCTTCTTAGCGACCATGCCGATAGAGAGAACAAGATGGCATGTTAACTAAAATCTGTTAATCAATATTTATTATTTTATTATTATTCAGTATAAATCATATAAAACTAAAAAAAAAGCTATGACTTAATTAATGTATAAATATGTATGTATGTATGTATGTATGTATGTATGTATGTATGTATGTATGTATGTATGTATGTATGTATGTATGTATGTATGTATGCATGTATGCATGTATGTTTTGTATGCATATTTGTATGCATATTTGTATTTTAACAAAGCATTAAACCGTCCTTGAGCACGCGTTTTACACAAAACTATGTGGTGTGAAGATCTAAAGTTTCACAATATTTGTGAGTGTCAAGGCCCTGATACATTTACATATTACTCGAACTCTTTTTGCAAGTGGGTTGAAGTTCCTCAATTTGTTTTCTTTTCCTACCTATATTTTCTTTATAAAGTTTTGAAGTTACAAGGTTGTTTATTGAAATTAAAATGCTTTCTGGCAATAGGTTTGCTGGTAAGTTACATAAAGCTTTAAAAAAGTGATACTTACTTTTCTTGTTGAAGTCGCTTTCGTATATTATGTAATTATTTACTTCTATTAAGTTATGTCCTTAAGTAGAATTACCTTTTCCATTAATTGAAAAATCAAATCCTTCTAAAAAAATCCTCGGACATAGAATCGCAATTTTATTAACTAGCTTAACCTCTTTAGTATCAGTACTTTGGAGACTCTCTTCAAACTTTTATAAAGTATTTACTTTATTACCAGCAGTTTTTTTTTTTTCTTTAAGCTTTTCAATTAAAGACTCAATAGCTTTGGAAGCGCAATCAATAACCATGTCATTTAAATCCTCCTCAAGTTCTTGACTTGTGCATTCTTGACTCATACTCTCGATTCGTGCATTCTCGATTACCTGTGTACTCACTTCGTCATTTTTTAGGAGTTGCTCTAACCGTTCTCTTTTTGTCTTAAATGTTTCACTTTGAGAATTATTTCCTTCACAAAAAAGATAAAACAAGTTTAAAGGCATGCATAAGTAGTTTTCAAAGTTATACACATCTATGACATGCAGACTATTTTTAGGCTTATTTTTATCATCTTTGTCTTTTAGCCCCCAATACATCACTGGTTTTTCTTCAATATTTTGTTTTTTTACCGGTATTTCTACAGTACCTAGTTTTTCACCAATATTGTCAAATTTATAACCTTTAATAACAACTTTTTTTTTTACATTGTTGCAACCTCCTCCAGCATCATTTTTACTCTTCAGTTTGTTGATTAGACTTTTACATGTTTGCACATCTGGCGAGTTAGAACCCAAAGAGAAGCAGCTAATTCATCCAACTCTTCCGGACGAATTACCTTTATTCCAACAGGAGTAAAAATAGTTTGGGCAGAATAATTTGTTAGTTTCTTGATTTGAGAAAGTTTATGGCAAATAATGCTATAAAACTTTGCATCGTCTTCGTTTTCAACAAGCACAAAGTTCACATTTGGTTGTATAACATACTTTCCCTCTGACAATGCAGAGTTTGCTTCACGCGAAGTTGCTAGTCTAAGAGATGGGTTCATTCTGATAAGTGCATAGGTTTTATTACATCTTATTTCATGGTCATTTTCCATAA
The DNA here is from genome assembly GCA_014706445.1 of Hydra viridissima. Taxonomy (NCBI): domain Eukaryota; kingdom Metazoa; phylum Cnidaria; class Hydrozoa; order Anthoathecata; family Hydridae; genus Hydra; species Hydra viridissima. The sequence goes on along the minus strand of QPEY01002065.1, from coordinate 69,825 downwards.
TAAAGACAGACTGATCAGGAGCAAGATTAACAGTTTCCATTCTATGAGTTGTAATAAAAACTTGAATGTTAAAAGTTTTAACAAACTCTTCGTACATGATATTGTAAAAGGTTTCACAATAAGGAGGATCTAAGTGACTATCTAGCTCATCTAAAAGCATTAAATTGGTGCGGGTGATGTCA
>QPEY01002065.1:27139-57177 GCA_014706445.1 Hydra viridissima | reverse complement strand
AAAATAGACAGCCAATACTGTAGGCTAAAATAAAAATATTCCCCACCAGCAACATTTCGAATGTTTACACTTCTTCGAGTACTAAGCAAAGATCTTGCATCTTTTGGCAAATCAGGATGTAGCTTGTTTAAAAACCCAAGCAAATTGCTACATGCTGTCTGGGAAATGTTAAACTTTACTGACCAAGAAACTAACTTTTCTTTTAAAGTCTCACTTTCTTTGAGTTCTTCAGTAAAGTCAATATTCTTCTCATCACTGTCGTCATAAACTTGAGTTGCCCATTCTGGAAAGTCATTATATTCTTCAGTGTTATATAAATCATCAAGCTGACTATTGGGGTCATCATTAGAACTAATCACATCAATTATTGGCAAATTAATTGGATCTTTTGAACTTGACATTTTTACCATATTTATTGGCAAATTATCATTATTAGCTTGAGAAATATGTGAGCTTGATGCATCTAAGTTAGGTACCGTCAAAGGGGGTTACTTTGGCCACACTTCGGTAAAAAGATTATTTAGCTTATAACTCCATTAAATATATATTTTTTCCCACTTTTATACATGCAAATCATAGATTACACTTTAACTTTAATCATTATGTGGGTATTTAATTTTTCAGCTTTTTTTAGGTTGACACTACTGGCAGTAAAAGTTTTGTTGTTATGGTTGCATCAATACTTACCTTCCAAACTTTTCCATATACACCTAACTAAATACGAATTTACAAAGCAAGTAAGTACTCTAATTACTTATATATATAGTTGTTAGACATTATCTAAATTATTGCAATAATATGTAATCAATTTTTTTGTTTACTGCTAAGAATGTTATGGCATAACCAATTCCAGCCTAAGTGGGGTAACTTTGGCCAAGCCTATTATTGGCCAAAGTTACCCCGCAATTTATAATTTTATTTTATAAATGTTTAATATGTTACCTATTGTTTTATATACATTAATAATCTTTTGGTACTGTTTACGGATACCATTTTGTTGTTTCCAGGTGAGATTCAAGGGTAGTGAAATCAGCATGCCTAGAAACTATGAACGGAAAGTTGGTAGTCGTAAGTATGCTGACTATTCAAATGAAACTCTACAAAAATGTCTTGATGACATTCGATCAGGAAGGTGCGCTCAAACTAGTGACTCTAAACTGTACAAAATTTCAAGAAGTACAATAAAAAACAAGTTAAAGAACATTTTTAATAAAAATCCAGGAAGGCCAACTGCGTTAGACGAGAAGCAAGAGAAAGTCTTTGTGGAACATATTTGTAAGATGGCTAAATTTAGATTCCCCTTAACTGAAATAGACCTTAGATTTATAGTTAAGGGTTATCTAGACAAAACTGGGCGCACAATCCCTCAGTTTAAAAAAAATCTTTCAGGCATTGAATGGATAAGATTGTTTAGAAAGCGGAACCCTACACTGACGGTTCGAGAATGCAGCAACATAAAAACAGTTCGTGCTGTAGTTGACAAAGTTGTAATAACAAAGTACTTTGATCAACTTAGTGAATCTGTTGAGAGCATTCCGCCAGAAAATCTGTGGAATTATGATGAGAAAAATCTTCGGGATGACCCAGGAACCACTAAAATATTTTGTAAAAGGGGATCGAAGTACATGGAGCGAATTATGAACTCTACTAAGTCTTGCACATCTGTTATGATGTGTGGAAATGCAGTTGGTGAGATGCTGAGCCCTTATGTAGTTTATAAATCAGAACATTTATGGTCTACATGGACTGAGGGAGGGCCAAAAGGTTGCAGGTACAAACGTACAAAAAGCGGATGGTTCGACATAGCCACGTTCGAGGACTGATTTTTTAGTGCTTTGCTCCCTAGACTTAAAAAGCAGGGAGGACATATGGTTTTAATTGGGGACAATCTCTCCTCACACATAAATGCTGAAGTACTCCCAGCCTGTCAAAAGAATAACATAAGGTTTGTGTGCCTGCCTGCTCATTCCAGCCACTTAACTCAACCACTGGATGTTTCATACTTCCCGCCAATGAAAGCAGCATGGTGGAAAATCCTAACCACTTGGAAAGAATCAGAACATGGAAGAAATCTGGCAAATATTCTAAAAGATATATTCCCTAGACTGATAAAAGAGCTGATTGATGGACTTTATGCAGGAAAAGGAAACAATATTGTTTCGGGATTAAGAAAAACTGTTATTTATCCACTCTGCAAAGAAAATGTTCTTAAAAGACTTCCACAGAAGGAAGTGGACTCCAGCATTGTCAGTGAAACTTTTATTGAACACATTTCTAAGAAAAGAGATGAGTGTAAAAGTAACACAAAAGAGAAGAGGAAGCGAAAGAAATTGAATGCACTACCTGGCAAAAGCATTTGCTATGAAGATTTGTTACTCGAAGAAAACGTCCCTTCAACGAGCAATGGAGGCAAAAGTAAAAGACCAAGAAAGATTATCTGTGACGAAGAAATTGACAGTCCTGATAGCATTAGTGATAATGACTCAATTATGTCACTCCACGACATGTCAGATAATTTGAACTTTTCAGAAAGTGAAGATAATACTGGACTTGAAAGACAGGATTTTCCTACAATGAGCTTGGACGAAAAGAAGTGTTTGAAGGAAGGCAATTTTGAAGTGGTGTTGTATGACAAAAACTACTACGCAGGACTCATTGACAAGATACCTGATGTAAATGAAGAAGGGCCAAATATTGACTTCATGGAGAAGAAAAGCAAGTGCTGGTTTTGGCCCTAGATGAAAGACAAGATAATTTACAGTTGGAAGGATGTCATTTTAAAAATTGAGCCTCCAAAACTATTTAACAAAAAAGGACATTTTAAAGTTCCTGAACTGGATGTTTTTTTTCTATTTTAAGTGTTTTAGCTTGCAGCTAAAATCTTTTAGTTTAGAATTTACTTGACAGGTTTCAGCTTTACATGTGTAACCAATTTTTTCAATTAAGTTCAATGTCGTGGTTTGCTTCTAATTTTTGAAAAGGTAAAATTGTTTATTTATACATAAACCAAGGGTGGGTCGTACTTTTTAAATGATTGAAATCTGAAACTGTGTAGATTTAAAGAAATATATTTCCTTTACATAAATATGTGGAAAAGATATCTTTGTTTTCATAATAAATTATGAAACGCGAATCCTTTTTTTATATTAATCTTAGTGTGGCTAAAGGTGTTTAAAGATTAAATAAAATTGCTCAAACATAATAATGAAATTTTGAGAAAATTATAAGACTTTTACTGTCTGATCAATAAATTTCACTAAATACTAAAAATCCCATAACAAATAATTTAATGTGTAATGAAAATGATATTCAAATATAAGTAAAAAATAAAAAAATATTTTTAATGACTTAAGTTTTTATTTAGTTATACTTATATTTGCATATTATTGCAAAAAAAACTTGTAATATAATCTACATATCGTATAACACTTTGTTTTAAATTCCAATTTTTCTACACAACATCGTTTTTAGTAACAATACATTTGATGTATAACAAAAAAAACCTTTTTTATAAAGCAACAGAAAATATTTAGTACTTAATCTTCTCAAGGCCATCTGTAAAACATGCCTCCTTAAACTTAAACATGGTTCCTTAAACAATTGTTAATAATATTAAACTGCATTGAGGCTTGCAGCCTGGAAGTTGTTAAGCCTCAATGCAATAGTAATATATAATTTTATATTTGATATCAAATATAATATAAAACTGATATCATAATTTTCAATTTTCTTTTATACATATTTATTCACATTTACGATACATAAACCGTAAATATTTTTTCAGAAAATTATTTGCAGGTGTTAAAGAAAAGAATCAATCCAATCATGAACAATTGCATAAGCAATTTTTGATATGATAACTTGAAACAAAACAAAACAAAAGAAATACCACATATTGCAGAGTGGTAAGCGCTAAACCATTTTGATTTTAAGTATGGCTTTTTCAAATCTGCCTCAATATCAATTTTTTATTTATTTCCCATACGGGTCCCAGACAGATCCCACGAAAAAAGCCCCTATGTATCCCGTAGCAGATTACGGGACAAATCCCATACGGTACCAATATGTTTTGGTTGGCTGGGAACATGCTCTCATGTTCGGGCTGTGTTATACAAGATTGAAGCTGCAGTACGCATTGGTTTAGAATCATCATCTCCAACTGAGTTAACATGTGTATGGAATCAAACATTTGTAAGAAATATTACAGGTTCTCCTGTTGCCAAAATTAATATTTATTCAGACGCAGCATAACAATAGTTTAACAAAGTTTTATTGCCAACAGTAAATAGTAATATTCCAACATATAATTCGAAAATGAACTCTTTGATAGAAATTGAATCGGTGCATCCAAAAAGTGTTGGCTTGAGTCTTTTTAGCAACTTCAATAGAAAATTTATTTGCAAAGTAGTAAAACTGCAGACACTACCACCATCGCGAAGACACTTGTATGGTGCTGATACCAATTTAATGTTAGAAGAATACCATGAAGTGTTAACCACCCAGTTGGCTCTTAGTCATGCGGATGTTATTTAGATTGAGGAAACAACAAGAACACAATGTTATTCTTCTACATGGTTTGACCAATGAGCAGAGAGAATAACTGGATCTGTAATTGGTTAAGTATACCATGCATTATTTGACAACTCTAATGCCAATTAAGTGAAAAAAAATTGTCAAACTACTGAGAGTGAAATTAGAACTCCCGCTTTAATGTAGGGAGGAAAACATGAAAAAGAAGCTACTGAATTCTTCAGAAATATCTGCTCTGGATAACTTTGTCAAAATAAAAGACTGAATGATATCATTCCCATTCAAGAAGATTTTCAAGTGGAATCTATAAGCTTTTGTGCGTTCAAAAACAAACCTTGGTATGGAGCTTCACGAGATGGTGTAGTGTTTTGCTTTTGTTGTGGGTATAGTTTACTCGAGGTAAAGTGTCCTTATACCCTACAGGATAAGTCACTTCACGAAGAAATCGAAGGTGGTAAATTTTACATGGAAGAGACGAAAATGATTGCTTTCTAAGAAAGAGTAATAATTATTACTTTCAAGTGCATCATGAAATGATGTCCACTGAAACACTGTTTTGTCATTTTCTGGTATGGACACCTTCTGAATGTGTAGTTGTTAATGTTAAAAAGGATGACACCTTCCTTAACATTATTTATGAAAAATGTGAATATTTTCGGAAAAAAAATGTTTCGTTGGAATCGATTACTCGGAATCTAGAATGTTCCACACCATCGGCTCCGGAAAGCCATACCCCTAACGAAGTTGAAAAGTGATATACTGTATTGAATATTGCGAGTTTCCAGGAGGATTAGACTGTATGGTGGGGTGCGATAAATGTGATAACTGGTATCACCGGGTTTGTATTGGTTTGAAACGACTGCCGATAGGTAAAGCATGGTACTGCAAACAATGTATAAACTTGAATAACCGCCTGTTAAGGAACCGGATATCCGGATATCCACTCCAATTTCCATAGTAGAATTTGTCAACGTCCCTTTAAAATATTTTTATGACTACTCGGATCCCAAAGTTAAATTAGTTTGATACCATGCATTTGTAAAATTTTAAGGAATCAATCATTCAATTGCAGTTACAAACTATCAAACTCGATACGTCCTCCGTTCAATAACCGGGTACCCCGGTACTCACTAAGGTTAATATATATGAATGCCGGGATTATACACAATAATAAGACTACTTATTAAAGTGTTTATTTTATTTAAACAGATTGCCATAAAAAACAACAAAGAAGTTAAATATTTCACACAATCCTCACATGTCGTGGTTGAAACACAATGCTCATCAAAAATAGCGAACTCGCATATTAAACATGATTTTCGAGTTTTACGACGATTTTTAAATTCGCTGATGAGACGTGATGATGTGTATACAGAGTATAAATCTGGTGTTATTCCGGTGTCCATCTCCTCGTTTAGATCACGTGATATTGTTTGTTCGTTCCAATCACGTCATTGTTTCGCTGTGCAAGCACAGCTTCACAACCTGATCCTGTCGTCAGAAGAACGTGATCCATGACGTGAAGGATGACGTCATCAATGACGTGATTGGAACGAACAAACAATATCACGTGATCTAAACGAGGAGATGGACACCGGAATAACACCAGATTTATACTCTGTATACAAAAAAGTGAAATGTGTAGGTAAGCTTAAATAAAAAAATTATTGCGCATCTGAAACAGCATCCGTTAAAGAAATAAACATTTGACAACGATAAATGTAAATATATATGCGGACGCGTTAGTACAAAAACGAAAAAACACCGTTTAAAAAACGTAAAAAAACCGCAAAAACTGTAAAAAAAAACACCGTTATAAATGAACAAATTGCATAACTAGTTCCCTGGCCCAAAAAGAACTAAACCGCGCATTTTAAAAAGATTAAAAAAAATAAAATGAACAAGAAGGTTACCTTCCTTTGCCGCCATTTTGAATGTTGTATGTTGAAAATTTGAGCAGAGCTTCGCCGTCCGTTCTCCATTGGGGCTTTCGCCCAAATGAAGGTTTCAACTTTGCACTGGTATATATAGCTTCGACGACCCTTAAGTAAACAAACGACGGCCCTTAAGTAAACAAACCTTTGCGGGGGTCCATAAACCGACCAATCAGATTGCAGAGAAAAGTAAACAAAAAAGTAAACCGACCAATCAGATTGCAGAGAAAAGTAAACAAAAAAGTAAACCGACCAATCATATTGCAGAGAAAAGCAAACAAAAAGAAAACCGGGGGGTAAAGACAAAGTAAGACGGGTGTGAAGATTAAATTATTATTCAATTGACAAACAAATATCAGGTGTGATGAATATATATTCTTCCTTTCCGTATTCGTGGAATTGAAAGCGTTCCTCCAGAATGTTTTCTTCGATATCGACAAGGGTTTTATATTCGTCGTATTTTGCAAGATAAAAGTCTTCGTTTTTTGACAAAGTGAGAAATATTAATCGATTTCCAATGTCATCGTATTCGATTTCGGTTAGACCAAATGAAAACGAAACAGCGTGTTCTAGTGTTAACCAAAAACGATCCAACTCATCATCATTTGGAAGATGATCGACTTCGAGAAACGAGGGTTTACAGATTGAGCGATCTTTTGCAAAATGAATAACACGAACCATTTTTTTTAATTTTTTCTAAATAAAAAAATAAAAAGGCTTTAATTAATTTAATTTAGTTGAGTGAAAATGATGAAAAAGACAGCGTTAAAACGAGATAAAGTAACGATGTGAAACGTTACGAATGAGGTTATATAATCTATATTTTGAGTTGAATGAATAATTTTTTTATAAAAAAAAATGAGCGGAAGAAGATATATGCCTCCTTATCCTTATCGTGGAAACGGATTAAATAAGAAAAAGAGAGCAACAAAGAGAAAACAACAGAGAGGAGGAGGTGAAATAGCTAACAAGGCGATTGAAATTTTGTCACCTCTTCCGTTGGCGTTTACTGAAAGTGCGAGTCGATATTTGGTGAAGAAATGTTAGATAAATTGTCACCCAGTAAAAAAAAGTTTGTAGTTTTACCTAATCTATCTTCATCAATCGTTTCATTGATCAATTCATCTCGATATGATGATTGAAAATCCATTTAAGAAGTTGAGAAGATGGTGGAAGAAAAAAATCGAAAAAAGACGCATCAAGAGAATAAAACCGGTTCATTACAAATATTGGTTTTTAAAAGAATAAGTTTTTTACAAATTTTTGAAGCAAGGTTGAGTTTCAATAAAGTCTTGAAGTTTTTGCACACGTACAAACATTAAAAAGTTTAATCGATTCTCGATATGCTTAGATACACCCCAAAGATATGCACAACATCTTAATCGATCGACGAAATCAGTAATGTGTATGGCGCTTTGAAGAAAGACAGCAATGGCGCTTTCTATTTCTTTTTCACCGATATTCGTGTTTCGATCGATGTTTGCTTCGTTTAAAAGTTTATTTATTTTATCTAATGGAAGGAGATCTTCGTTGTCGATTGACAGGAGAAACAAATAATGATGTTTGAATTTCCACACAATTTCCCATTCTTTGTTGTTGTAAGGATCGAAACGTCCATAGCAGTGGGTGCATTTTTTTTTACAACTCATCTAAATATAGTATTTTACACCGTTTAAATATATATATTTAAATTATATATAGTTATGTAAACCAATTATAAATAAGTTATTAAACCGATTATAAATTGATATGGAAAATACGGAGAAAAAAAGTTGCGTTAAACAAATAATCGACGTAATAAAACAAAATAAAACAGTTAGTTTGTTAGCGTTTGTCTTTATTGTTTTTTTTGCTGTATACTTTGGAAAAGAAAAATCTCAACAGCTTCAATTTGCTATTGATTAGATTGCAACAATTTCGCCTAATGTAAACATACCAACACCGACAATTAAAAGAACTTCTTCATATACAACCAAAAGAACAACAACGTTTTTTCAATGATGAAGTTTTGATAATTGTGAATTGAATATCAAAAAATCGATAAATGAATCGTCGTTTTTATGAACTCGACGGTGTTTGCGTTCGCATTTGCTGCATAAAGTAATATGACAAGAGTCGCAATTTGTGCAACTAATGGAACACTTTTCCATGTATATTTCGCAAACGAAGCAAGACGTAAAAGTTGCAGTTTTATGTGCGTAATGCTCGTTTAATCTTTTTTTCATTCTCTTCCATTTTTTCAAATACAACATGGTTGTTTCGTTGCTTTTGCGTAATGAGGTTTTCAAATCATCATATTTTTCTTGTTCTTCGATATATCGTTCGACTTTTCGACTTAATTTGTAAAACAAATCGAGTGCATCTTTCGCACTTCTTTCGACAGCCGTTTTATAATCCTCATCTCCATCTTCAATTCTGATGCATATAATTTTGCATCTGACATCCGTCAATAGATTGAGAATTTTCTCTGCTTTCGTGAAGGGAGTGTTCATTGTTATATGCTGAAAGAGAATAATATATATTTATTTATTTATTTAAAATTACGTTAAATCTAACTTTTTCGAAATAATGTTTCCAATAATCTTTCCAAAATTCGTTACAACAACATTTGCAACAAGACAGGGTTTTATCTTGTTCGTTTTTATCGATTTCGTTTTTTAGACGACCGAAAAACATCGTTTTTTCGAAGGCTTCGTTTATTTCCTTACGCAACGTTTTTTCCATTGTATATTATTTTTTATCTAAATATTAACAAACATTAGATCTTTTCGTTCTATTTTGGCGAATATTTGATTCCAATAAACGTATTCTTCATTCGATATTTCATCTTCCATCGAGTAACCTTTAATTCTTAACCATCTTCTAATGGTTTCGTAACATTTTGGTAAAATTTCGTAAAGTTTTTGGTAAAATTTCGTAAAGTTTTGTAACATTTTGGTAAAATTTCTGAACACGATTCATCGTACACCTCCAAACAAGTAGAAAACGAATCGAGCATTTTTTTTTTTTTTTTTTAAAAAATATATTATGCAAATATCTGAAAAAAAAACCCAATATTTTTTAAAAAGAAAATATTTTAACAAAACAAAATTGTTTTTTACAATGTCACATCGACGGCGACAATTTATTCCGCTTCGGGATAAAAAGGAGTAAAAAACATTCTCAATCTTTCGTTGTTATCGATGCAAAATTCCATAGCCCTGACTTCCTGAACGTTAAATTCGCGGTTCATTATTTTTTTGGCCTTCCAAGGATGTTCAGCGTGTTCGCGTTCCCAAAATCCGTTTTGAAAAGTCACGCATTCGTTGATAATTTTCATCATGGTTTCGGCGTTCGAGGTATCGACGAGTTGCACGCAAAAGAGATCCATTTCTTCGCGAACTTTGTACAATCTTTCTTTGTTGGTGTTCAAAATCATGGTTCGTTTGACAGAAGGATCGTCTTTGCAAAACCTTTTCTCCGCTCTGTAAAAGAGCAAGTGGTTTTCGACGGTTTTCTTAAAATCAATCAGAGAATACGAAGGCATACTGTTTTGATGGTTGTCCATCGACGATCTGCTTTTAAAGGCAAGTTCACTCTGATGGGTTTGCTGTAAAAAGTGGGATCGACGGTCGTGAACACTTTCTTCAAAGTGAGAGTGTCTAATTGAAAAAGAGGAACCACGTGAGCTTGAACGTAACCTCCTCCGTTGATTGAATCGTTGACGACTTTGTCCACGTTTGAAATCACGTAGCAAGTGGCTTCGGATAAATTAGGATAACCGAATTTCTTCGACATTTTTTTTTCTGTTTCGAGTTTGTTTCTTCTCGGAGAGTTGTTTCTTCTTGTTCGATTTGGTTTTGAATGATATTGATCTAAAAAAGCAACGCTTTTATACTATTGAATCGTTTAAACAGTTGTTTAAACAAACGGATGCGTTTACAATAAAAACGGTGCTATTTTTATACTCTGAATAGATAAAAGTTCAAAGTACAAACCAATATTATTCTGTTACTTTAACAATCGCGCAGCTGAATAGTAAACGTCAGAGATACGTCATACATTGTCAAGACGACAGGATTTACATCATAAGACAGGTGAATCAACAAATGAAGTGTATAAAAAAAATCAATCGAAAAAAAAAAAAATTCGTGAAAAAAAAAAAATTAAAGAGAAAGGTTTCTCGAAAGAAGAACAAGAACAAGAACAAGAAGAAGAAACGTTTTTCATGAAAAACGTGGATGCCAAAAGAAACGTTTTTTTAACAGGAAGCGCTGGTTGCGGCAAAAGCTACATGATTCGAAAATGTTATCGATATTTAAAATCGATCGGAACGGAATGTCGCATGACAGCAACCACGGGAATAGCAGCTAGTTTGTTTGAAGACGGAACGACGTTACATTCGTTGGGCGGAATAGGAATCGGAAGCGGTTCCAAAATGATGAGCGAAATCGTGAAAGAGACGTGGAGAAAGCTGGAAGTGTTGTTCGTTGACGAAATAAGCATGTTAGATGCGAGCTATTTGGACGCTCTCAATCGAGTCGTGAAAACGGTACGAGGAAACGAACGTCCGTTTGGCGGTGTGCAGGTGCGGAAAGTATTGCTTCGAAAGCGAAACTTGGAAAGAAATGAACTTTGTGAAAGTGGAACTGAAAACCGCGAGACGACAAAAAGACGAAGCGTTTGCGTGCATGCTTCGCGAAATTCGCGATGCGAGTGTGAAGGGTAAAAACTTGTCGTGGCTCAATTCGCGTTACGTGGAAGATCCTCCTCGAAACGTTCCTCGACTCTATTTTAAAAACGCCGAATGCGTCGTTCACAATCGTTTCATGTTGAGTTTGATCAAAAAAAAATTTTATGCGACGAAGAAGGTCTAAGCGTGAAAGAGACGACGGAGATGATCGATCCTCGATTTTTGTATTTGTTTTTAGACGTCGACGGGAACTTGATTCGAGAACCGGTAGAACGCTACAAATTGGACACTTTTGCTCATCGCGTTCGTTTGGACGGAACGTATGCAACCCCCGATTACACTTTCGACGACTATTACAAAGAGTATTTGAGAGAATGCCTCGTTCGCGATAGGAAATCGATCGTTTGTCTAGCGCCACCGAATACGCCTCGCGACAACAACGAAGAAGAAGAAGAAAAACACGTGTTGGAATGGGTATTTGGAGACAATAACGATTTTAGCGAATGCGTTTTTTTGGTCGTTCGCGAAAAGCGAAAGCAAAAAATGAAATCCTTGCGACTGACGGCCGCTACCGTTTTGTCGCTGGCCAAAAATCAAATCAACCGATTCCGATGGAGTTTTCAACAAGCCTTACCCGAATGCGACGTACAACTGCTGTTGGTCGACACGGATTCGGATCACGGTTTGGGTACCATGACTATTTTTAACAGCGTTCCCAATCATTTAATTTAATCTGGGATTTATATCACTATTTTAGTTTCAACTTTCTTTCTAAATTTAAGTATTTTTTGATGAGCGCATGTGTTAAACTCCCGTTTAACACATGCGTCTTATTCCAGCGGGGGAATGAAACGCATGTGTTAAACTCCCGTTTCGATCAGCGGATGGAATGAAACGTCCACGTTCACCATGGAAGTACGTCATCGTATGGGGATTTCCCTACCTCAATTGAACGATTTAAATATTTACGTCGTATACGGAAACAGAGCGGGGGACACACACGAAAACTTAAAAGAGTTGTACGATCTCTTACAAGCAACGCGCCAAGCGAAACTAAACTCGAGGAAAGAGATAAAAGTTTGTTTTATCAAAACATGATTCTATCGGTTAGCAGAGATGTTTCGCCTGTCGAACGCTCGTTTCCGTTTTCGAAACTTTGGAAGATGGAAATCAAAGACGATAACGTGACTTTTAAAAACCTAACGTCAAACGTGAAAGCGAAACAGTCCGAAGAGATTTGAAAGAGGATCCATTTTATCCCATCATGCAGGGTCTGCTCGGTAAATCTTGGCTCGACGAATCGCCTACGCAAACAGAAAGAATAGCCAAACGTTTTTTTAAAAACGTCAAGAAGGAATTGAAAATATGGGAAAAGACGTTAATGTCTCGATAAGCTAAATTTGACGTGTCATCGTCAATGAGAGACTTTATATTAAAATATCAGTTTTACATTGTAAAAGACCAAGTTTCGCTGATGACAAAAGCTCTTGAAAATTTTAATTGTTTGTTAAGGAAAACGAGTGGGACGAATTCTTGCCGTTGATTTATCAGTGTTTTGTTATTCAGAAAGCCTTACCGTTTCGAGATGAACAAGACGTTGTCGAATTATACGAAGCCTATCAAGCAAACGTGTCGAGTGCCCCCCTTGTCGATAAGTTTTTATACGATTTTAACCAGTCCTTAAGCCAAACAACGCACGGAATATTTGCTGATTTTGCTCATTTTATCATGTTTGTGGTGATGGGTTGTGTATTGAATTCCAAATCGAAAAAGTTGGATAAATATCTGACAGATTTTTTTCGTTTGTTCGAAATCGATTCAGCCGAAGCCGAAGCGGAGTATATTGATGATATTTTTAAAAAGTTAGAAATCAAAAAAGATTTAAACTTGCGTGCTCAACCTAAAATATACAACACTCAATCATGACGTTGTCTCACGTGCACGAACTTATCGAACAATGGAAAACAAACATTAAAAGCAAACTGTTTATTCTAGGTCGAGGAGAAAAAATTTACCGTTATTTAAGCGACTCCAACCAAAAGAAGAACGAGGTGGACAAAAAATTGCTCGCGCTGCTGCTCGATGTGCTTCGAAACCAAACCGAATTCGATTCCGTCAAAGAATTGCTTAAAGCGTGGTCGACGACGAAAAAAAAGAGAAGCAAAACCGATTTCGATAAAAGCGAGGCGCCGAGGAAACCGTATTCTCACGAAACAGACATGGACAGATACAACAATCCCAAAACTTATTTTCACGCCGACTTGGCAGACATGAGAATATTCAACGTAGACAGACGGATATTTAGACGAAAATACTGCTTGGTAATGATCGACGGCGTTTCGAGAAAGATATATTTGCGAAGTTGTCTGAACAAAAAACCGCTTACAGTTGTAAAAGCTTTCGAAAGCATGTTTGAGGGTGTGGAAAGAGTGTTTGACAAACGAGTTCATTTACAAACAGACAAGGGAGGAGAATTTTTCAATTCTACATTTAAAAAATGGTGCAAAAACAACGACGTTGTTCATTTTTCAAGCAAGTCGGGTCATGCGTACCGCGCGGAAAGAGCTATTTACACGTTAAAAACTCTAGTTAGACGATTAAAAATGAGCGAACAACACACCGTGAAAAAAAATTGGGACGTATATATCGAAGAATTACAAGACGTCATCAATTCGACTCCTTGTTCGTACAGCGGTTTCACGCCTGTTCAGTTGGACGCGAACACCGACGAGAGTAAAGTAATGAGAATGAAAGATCGTTTGTCCGCTCAAAAAAAAAGAAAAGCGCAATGGAAATACAACAACGTGGGAAGAGTAGCAAGCGAAAAGAAACCAATTTTAAAACCGTTACCTGTCGGAACGTTGTGTTATCGAAGACAATTGAAAAATCTAGATCAAGACACGTTTCGCAAATCTTCAACGAGAACCGAATCTTATTGGAACAAAAACGACGTCTACAAAATAATCAAGGTAACGGCAACCAAGAGTCAATTGGACAACTTTTACGCTCCTACACATCGCTACTTTATCGAACATACGGGCAAAAAAACAAAATTTATTGTTCGCAGAGAAGATTTATACCCCATTACGTTGAACGATGAGGACCGTTATTTTGACAATTTCGAAGATTATAAAATAGTTATCTTAATCGCATCGCGCTTTAAAAAAACAAAAAAAAAATGTCCACTTACACAACCTTTCGCGCCTATCGTGGTGGTAATAGCGAAAGAAAATACATGAAAGAATATTGAGGATCTGGTTTAAAAAAACAAAAAAAATTCGTCAAATTATTCATCGCGCTATCAATAACGAAATGAAAAAAAGAATGAAAAAAAACAAGAAAAGGAAACAACGCGGCGGTCTACCTGTTTTACCATTGGTCGGAGGAACCTTATTAGGAAGATACATTTATAAAAAAATTAAGTCCAAAATGTAATATCTTTGTTACGTATATAAATCATAAACAATCGAGTTGTTTTATTATTATTCAACCAAAAGGTATAAGTCTCATTAATAACAAATGCGACTTTTACCTCGCGGTTGATTATTAAGATTGTTTGAGAATGACAAACAAATCTTCGATTGTTTTCAATTGAAGTTTGATTTCATCACCTCGACAGCTCGAGAATATAATGCACATTATTCATCGATTTCCATAGGTTCTTCTTCGGTTTCATGAACGATCGGTTCCTCCTCAATTTTTTTTTTCTAAACACAAAATTAAAAAACAATACAAATAGTTTATGTTTGACAACATCTTTTCAACGTTTCCTTCTTAAAAAAATACAACACATCATGAAAAAAGACGACATTAGGTTATTGTATTATATTTTTTAACTTAAATAATTCATCCATACAATAATGACACATAATAATTAAAACTCATTATCTCCACGGATGGACAATGTATCATTTCACCATCATCAATGTGTCCACCACAATGTCCATATTTACAAGGAGATGTAATGTTTTCAAATTTCGGCAAACCGAACATTTCAATATTGTAGGATAGTAGTCCTTGTGAATCGCAAAAACGCTTTTCGATTGTACCACCTTTATACAATATAACATCGTTCTTATTTATAAACCGCATTAAGTACTGTTGTACATCTCTACAACGCATCACTTTAG
Source organism: Hydra viridissima (assembly GCA_014706445.1). Classification (NCBI taxonomy): domain Eukaryota; kingdom Metazoa; phylum Cnidaria; class Hydrozoa; order Anthoathecata; family Hydridae; genus Hydra; species Hydra viridissima. The sequence goes on along the minus strand of QPEY01002065.1, from coordinate 41,911 downwards.
TCGATGAGAACAATAAGTTGTTAGAAGTTGTTAACAAACTGCTTTTCGGATAAAATGGAAGTCGATGTATATATTTGCAGCAAAACTCAAAAGCGTTTCTATACTTTGACAACATATCATCATAATCGATGCACGGCACAGCGTGAACATTTATCATAAAACCAAAAGGATAGAACATCCTTGTTAACGATACCTCCCTTATGCAGCAGTGGGTTTTGGTGACTTGAATTTCTTCGACATCCATTATCCACCATCGTCTTCGAACTTCTACGCGTTGAAAAAATAAAAAAAATATGTTATTATTTTCGTCGTTTTGTCAAAACCCACTTAACGATTCTTTTTCCGACTCGATTTAATTTTTGATTCATCGCATTGTTGGTGTATCTCGAGTTAATTTTTCGTTTACAAAATTTTAATTTTTTACAATCGATTTTTTTTTTAAATAATTTTGTTTTCTCCACTTTTTCGATTTTCTTTTTTTCGAATTTATCACAGATACGGGTTCTGACGACACAATTTTAAAATCAATATCATCATTATCATCATCATTGATAATAGAATTAGACGGTCTTTTATACTTTATAATTACCATTTTATATATAAAAAAAAATTACAAACCGTCTTTTATATTTATATATATACCACAAAACTAATATCAATTTGACAACAAGCTTATTTGTATAAAATAAACGCTTTACCTGTCATCGTTGTCTCTCTTTTGTTTTCACCATTACAACTCATCATTTTTTATATTTATTTTGCTTTAAATGTTATTTATTCTAAAAAAAACAACTAAAAATGTAATTGTTACGGCAACAAACAAATCTTTGCACGATTATTTTACTTCTGCGCCAATATATAATGGTTATTATTTGGGTGTATATCCGCTAGACGAAATTCAAAATGCATTTGATTATTCGCGTTTGACTAAAAGTTTTAACGAAAAAGGTTGTTTTTTTATATATAACAGCGATCCATCCTACAAAGAAGGCGAACATTGGCGAATGTTAATGAGAATAGATAAAAATCATTTATTTTGTTTTGACAGCTTCGGCAAACAGAGTTTTGATCAACAAATTCCTCTATCTTTTTTAACTTGCAACGCGCTTTTCGCAAAATGCAAGTTTGGTAAACACAAACTCCTATATTGATAGTTTATCGCTTAACTACAATGAAATCGACACCACTTTGCAAGATTCGAAAAAAGATTTAAAATCAAACACTCAATTTTATTATTTTACGCAATTTATCAAACAATTTTCTTTAGAAAACAACGTACAAAACCTTACCATTTCATACAATCGTTTAACTTATCAACGATATGAAACTGTTTTATGCGGTGGTTGGTGTGCTTATTTCGCCTCTCTCTTCTTTCAACATTTTGAAAAAATCAAACAAAATATCAACTTGTCCTATTTCAAACAAGTATTAGCATCACATTTTCAAGAAAGCAACGTTTTTGATCAGCGTTTAGTTTTTAAATTCCGAAACTTTTTCAAAAACGTATTCTTAAAATATTGTGACGTAACAGCTAAACAAGCTTTCTTACACGATATACAAGATAAAGAAGAAATTTACTTACACGATTTTCAATCACCTTCTTTTGAATTTAATCCTATTCGTATTTTTCAAAACGAAGTTAACATTTTACAACATAATGAAAACAAAGCTTTACCTAAACAATTTGATTGGTTAAGAACAGAACAGAACACACACAATACGACATTTCTACATGAAAACGATCTAAACAAGCTACCTTACTATTGGTTAAACGATTCAATCAATACTTTAAAAGAAAATGAAAAAATGCTTTCATTGCAAAAAAGATTAACAGATATAGCAAGAGAAAATAACATTTCTAAAGAAGATCAACAATTATTAACATTATTATAATAGTATTTACATTTTTTTATTCTTCATGAGTCTGTTTTCATTTTTTAAAACGAAACAGTTCTTTTTTAGTTTGGCCAAACTTATTTTATATTGTTCATTTTTATCGATGAGATTTTCGTTCTCGCAAAGCATATCTGTTACTTCTCTATTGAGTAAATATCTTTCTTGTTTCAAAGATTTAATTTTTTTCTTCAAACGTTTTATTTTTCTAACCATTTCGTCTCCGCTTAATAAAGTCTCCATGATATTGTATTAGTTGTTGCTAAAACAAAAAAAAAAAAAACATATTATATATACATACATATTTATATATCTATATATCTTCAAACTCAAATTGCCGCCAATCAAAATCTTTTCTCCATTCGTGTTCATCTCGACATATTTCACTCTCGCATATATTTAATTTGCAACACTCGCATTTTCTTCTGACAATCTTTGTTAAACCATATTTCTTCACACATATCGCATTTAGATACATCTTCCAACATTTCTACAATCATTTTTCGATAACGAACAAGAGTTTTAGATTTTTCTTTAATATCATTCTTAACTTTTTCATTAATTTTTTCAATTATTTCTTTATCGTTTTGCATCTAAAAAAAATTCTTACATTTTATATCAGTATCGCAAAAACAAAATATAAAATCACATTGACATTGTCTTTGATTAGGTTTTTGCATTGAATCGCATTGACTTCGCTTTGCTTCACTTTGTTTCGTATTGATTCGTTTAGATATTTTGATTCTTTTTTCAACGATTATTTCATCTTCAAATACATTATCATCATGAATCGCCTTTCTTTTTCGTGTTTCATCTCTATCGGGTATTTCCATGTGTTATCGAATGATCGCTGCTAACTCTATCATCATCTTATATACGTTATCCTTATTAATTCACCTGTCATTCACCAGTTTACTAGTTTAATTGATTCATACTATTTTTTGTTTGTTCCTAATCAATAACACTTAATGACGTCACACCTCTTTTGTGCTCTTTTAGTTTGTTCCTAATCAACAACACGTATTTATTGATTCACCTGCTTTTTACTTTAGCGCGTTATATTTGTTTCTAATCAATAACACTTAATGACGTCACTCCTCTTTTGCGTTCTTTTAGTTTGTTCCTAATCAACAAAACCTATTTATTGATTCACCTGTTATTTGTTATAAAAAATATAAATTAACTTTTTTTTTTCTATTTCATATCGATCGTCATGACTCTCATATGCTATACATCGTTTTTTGAAAAGTTTATGAGTGAAATAAACGAAACACCTTTATTAAATAATAATATTACTATAAAATTGAATTCAGATATGAGAGTTGAAAAAATGGAAAAAGCATTTTCGTTTGCTGTTAAGGTGGTAGTATACCATTAAAAAAAAATCTTGTATTTCAACTTTTTTTTCAATCTATAATAGTGCATAACATATATAATATGATTAAAATAAAAGTAAACATTTTAAAATTTAAAAAAATTAATTATGCGCATAATTATTGATAGACAAAAGCCTAAAAATGAATAACTGGCGACAGGGTTTTTTCAGCAACCGTAAATAAATTTGAACTGAAATTTTGGCTTGTGATCCTTTACTTCAGCAATTACAACATACAGTAAAAGTTTTGGATTTTGAGCAAAAAAAGTCAAAATATATGCATTTTAGTCATATTTGGAAGTTTTGGTGATATTTGAGAACACAAAATCACTCACAAAAGCAGAACACAATTAGCTGTAAACATAATTCTAGTAGAGGTTGCAAATACATGTGTTACAAACAAGTATGCCAAATTTCAGATCAAATCGGTTATCGGTTTGAAAAATATCTCCGTCGCCAGGCTATAAAAGATGATTTTGAGAAAAACTCAATTTAAAAATAAAAAAAAAAAAAAATTGTTCAAAACTCCCCACTTCCATAAACTGCACCTTCTAATGTTTCGCTTTGATCACAAAAACCTTTTTGTATAGCTCCTAGTTTCTTGCATCCTTATTTCACTATACTTGTACATTGTTTTTCTGCTTTAGAAATGCGCTTTGAGTCATTTATAAGACAAAAGTTATGTAGATTGCAACCTACTGTTTTAAGCTTATCAATTAACATAATTTACATGTTTTTGTTTCTATTTGAAAGTCAATACATTTACCACTTTAAACTGAAATTGCAGAAACAACTCGATTATTTGAAGTAAAATCACGCTTTTGCCATGAACCATCAAAGCTACACATAATGTCTCTTGATGTTTCACCTGCAGGGATTAATTCATTAGCAGCATTTTTCATGTTCTGGTCAACTAAACTCTGATAAACATCTAACAGTTTATATAAAGTTTTATTGTAGCTTTTTTTGTTCATAGGTGGCTTCATATTCATTATTCAACAAAATTTTTCTGATGATGATAACCCTTTACCCATTTCACGAAAAGCCACAATGACACGTGTGTTAATATCAAATGGTTTTTGTCCACTACATATGCTTTTACTAGGCTCTTATTGTTCAATTAAATTTATTTTACAAAATGTAGCAGATGAAAAAAACTCAGTTTTCCAATTGCAACTGTTACAACATATTTTTAAACCAATACTTAACCCATACTTTTAGGAGGAATCAAACATTAAATAAACATTATCTTCACATAAATTCGGGCATTTCAGTAGCGATATAACGTTTTCTAACAGACTAAAGTTCATAACAAAGTTAAAATCTGTACTTTGAAAATCTTGAAAATCTTTATCAGCAATATTTAACTTTTTTGAAGAAGCAGAATGTGTAGCAGATTTAACAAAAGATAAAGTTTTCGTTTCTGAAGAAGAAATCTTTGTATATATGTTTCCACGAAATTTTGCTTTTTTATTATTGTATATTCTGTTTGATAATTGTTTTTTCTTTGATTCACCCATATTATTTTTACTTTAAAAAGATAAAAGATATACCATAGCATAAATAATAAAGTTTGAATGTAGCTTGAAACAACAAGCGAATTACGTCAATAAAGCCATCATACTAAACTAATTAGCAAGAAGTCGTTGCAGTCTACAACTTTGCACTTAAAAGAGTTGACAAGGTAAGTATTTCATGGCTTTTTTTATGGTTTAACTTGTTTCTGAAGCGCATAACAACGGAATAAACAAAGCGTTGCTAGGTGGAAAATAAAAAATATTTTATACCGATATATTATAAACAAGTTTTAACATGTGAAGCTTTTTTTATTTAACTAAATCAAATAAAAATTCGAAATCTACGATGATTATATTGGTTAAATTATAGAAGTAAAAAAAAAAAAAATTTTTTCACTTTTATTGGTGTACTACCACCTTAAAGCCGATACGATATTAAACTGGACACATGACAAGATTGCAAAATTGGAAGATAAATTGACTCGATTAAGAAGTTTGATCGGTAGTGGTTGGCTTGATGAAGAAAATGAATTGAAAAAATATTCAGATAAGCAAAACAGTTATTTGGATTTTGAACATCAGTTAAGAAATGGTATGTTTTCGATTGATCATCAAACCATATTTCATTTTAATGTGAATTCACTCTCTATGAAATATGCTGCTGTTTTAAAACAATCAAAAAAAAGAAAAAATAACGAGTAAATTATATATATTTACATTTGCTGTATTATTATATCTTTACATTTGTTGTATTATTATTTATTATTTTCAATTACTGTTTTCACTCCTTGTCCAACGCCAGCACTTATTGCCCCACTCGCTGCAGCTTTCGCTGTCCCTATTGCAATTGCTCCTGCTTTAACTGCTAAAGCTGCTTTCGTAGCAATAGCCGCCGCTGCTGCCGCTTTACTAGCGATGGCTGCTTTAGCTGCAATAGCTGCTATAATTGGTGCGATGAGAAAAGGTAATCCTCCTCTTTGTTTTCTTTTCTTATTTCGTTTCTTTATATATTTTTTTCGAAAATGTTTTTTTTTTCGAATTAAATTTCGTGAATTACAAATCATCACATCAATTGACTTCTTCGGGCGACTGCCCAATCTAATGCTTTTTTTCCGTACGTCGAAGAAAGAAACTGATCACCAGCAATTTTCTCCAATCGAATTAATATTTGAATTTTTTCCCCTCTTCCTCGCTGTTTTCTGTTCTTTTTTCTTCGACACCTTTTTTGTTTTCGTCGATACATTTTTTTAATCGCTGATAAACATTTCTTTATATATTCATTTTTTTAAAAAAATTAAATGTCTTTTAACTGGCTTTTAATGAATTAGGAGAATACGTTATTTCTTCATGAAGACCCGTCCCATTTTGAATATATTCAGTCGGAACATACACACCAACCGTTACCTGACCAGTGAAGTTGTCTTTGAATTTTATCGTAATTTGAAAAGCATTACTTCCTGTCATAATTTGCGGAGGCGCACTTTGTATAGAATTATAATCACTCGTCATATCAAACACTAATGGTTGATCATAATTAATTGTCGTGTCAAAATAATCACCTACATTACCAATAAAAGTATCATTCTGTTCATGATAGGCTGTGATTAGATTATCAGTATTTGATGTTGATGAAAGTCCGCCATTATGCCAACTAGCGTACATGCGCCAAACTTGACAGCGTGTTAAAAAATCTTTCATACCAAACTGAACCACATCACCCGGGTTACTATCATAACTTCGTCTGCAATTCGAAAACGAAACTTGAGTCACTACAGCCGTTGATACATCACGCAAAGACATACAATTTTTGTTCTGATGTTCAAGCTGATCTTTTCGATAGCAGGATATTATAATCGTTTTTCCCAACCAATTAGAAACTTTATTATTTCCCATATCAATAGTAAACTCGTTTCTATTATTAACAACGTCATCAATGGTTTCTAAATGCTGCATTCGAAACAAAGTATAAGGTTTATCCGGATTAGCCATCATCAGAGACGTTTTTTCAACAACCAGCGTAGGGTTAATTTTATGATTTAACATAAACAAACATGGATCTTCCATTTTCAATCCAACGTTAGCCAAACTAGCAATTTAAGCATCAGTAATAGGAAATATATGTTCTAACAATTTATCATACTTGTTTTCCAAATATATTTCCAAAGCAAATTTCTTTCTTCCAACATATTCTTCTATTTCAAATATTTCATTCAACAACTTTAAAGGAATAAGAAAGTTTAAACCGTTTCCACAACCTTTCTTATTATATCTATTACACAAAATTGATTGATAATTAGGAGCTTCACCAGCAATCGCTCGTATATTCGCACCTGTAGCTTTACTTTCTTCCAATGTCGGATGTTTAGCATAAAATTCTTTAGGCGACTTTCCTTCAAAACTCACACTTCCCATTTGTTGATCTAAATTCATTTCTCGATACGTTTTCTTGTAATTTTTCTTGTACGTTAGCGCTTTCATTCGCGATAAAAATTCGGACGGAACAAAATTATTACTACAATGTTCTTGATTTTTCGCTAAATTTGTAAACAATTTAATTCCTTTTATCCAATAAAATATAAAGTCTTCTCGCACGCAAAACTTTTTCATTAACGCGTCATCAGCATGACCATCTGTCATATTAAAATAAGAGTTATCATTCACATTTTTTAATATTCGCAATTTAAAAGCAAAACATATTTCACTCAATTTTATATGTTCAACATATAAAATTGAGTGAAATATGTCTTGCTTCCCATTCAAAACGAAGTTTTATATCTCGAGTAGTATTGTTATTAGGATACACCACTTGTGTAGTAGACTTAATTATCTATTCTTGCACTCCTGTTGTATTAAAACCAGTCCATTTTTCACTCAACCTTTCTTGCCACTCTTTAGATAATTTTCCTGAGAGAGCTTGTTTCAATAAATCTCCTTCTTCTTTCGTATTAATTAAACTCTCTTCAAGAGTAGCAGGATTATCGTTAGGACTATAACAATCTTCCAAGTTTTTTTTTCGTAACTTACTTTCCGTAGGTTCATAAGCAGGCATCTTTTTTTTTAATAATCAATACAACATATTAAGTTTTTATATATAATTCACAACAATATATACATCAATTAGAATCGCTTTCAGATTCACTTTTAAACACGTCTTTTTTTTTGTTTTTTAACGTCTTTCAAGGCTTTCTTATACCCTTTTTGTAACCATTCTTTTTTTCGATTTTTATTTTCAGGTCTTTTACATACAACAGTTCTTAAAGCACACGCTCGACACATACCTTCAACGTTCACCGCTTCGACATTTTCTAAACACACATTACACAATATATTTTTTCGATTTCTCTTTCTTTCTTTTCGCACTTCTTCCTCACTTTCTTCTTCATTCTCTTCTTCACTTACAACCTCATTTTTTTGTTTTTCGTTTTGTGACTTCGTTTTTCTTTTTTTTATTTTCATATTTTCTTCTTCTTCGTTTACGTACTTCTCTTTCTTTATCAGTTCAAGTTTTTCATTCATTTCTTTCATTTCTTTTATTCTTTCATTCGTTTCTTTTTCACTTTCTTCTTTAATTTGTTGTAAATAAACATTTATTTGTTTCAATTTTTGATTATTTATCTCACCTAACATATGTCGAATCTCATCATAAGGAGATTTCTTTGATTTATTTATACAAAATCTATTTGCATACGCTTAAATATGACTCATTCTTATTCACGGTTCACTTGAGTTTCAACAATAAATAGCGGATTAAATTTATCATCTTCAAATACTAACGGTTCCTTATTCGAATTTAAAAACGTACATTTCATTTTCTGTAACGATGTTATTCGATTTAAAACAAACGTTCTCATCACTCCATCAATTTGAGGTTTTCTATTATTTACTACTACATGAATATAACCATCTATTCCACTTCGTTCATAATCATTCATGTCAAAAGAACAAACAACATTTTCCACAAGCTTATTATTTAGAAATACTATTTGGGCTAAAGCATTTTCAAACTGAACATGCACCATTTTGTCATCTTCGTGACGAAAATTCAACACATTAGTCGGCATAAAGAATATTTCTCTAACAACACATTTTACATTATTCTCACCATATCTTCGTAAACATTCATCTATAGATTCCATTTCCACTTCCAATAATAGAGGATTATTTTCTTCCACTCTATTTTCATTTATTTTTTTCCATTTCCAATTTTTATGTAAAATAAAAACATCTTTCAAAACACCGGCATCCATTGTAAAACAAATACTGGATCGATGATGTAATTAAATAATAATTTTTCATTTTTCGAATTCAATAACGTACAACTAAATATTGAAAAATCAACCGTATCTTTAACTTGAAAGTAACGCATTTGTCCTTCTAAAAGAGGTTAATGATTATTTAATAATGAAATGTTTGTTCTTTTATCTCCTTTAATCGAATAACGATTTAAATCAAACGAAGCCACCACATGTTCAACTTTTATATTGTTTAGATATACATCACATTTCTCCGCCATATTAAATGAGATATGCACCCACCGATATTCTTCAGAAGGAAAATTAAGAGCTTCCGTTGGAAAGAAATAAATATTAGTCAATACACAACGATAATATTTTTTATTTATATTTCTTTGTTGAATTTCATTGACTACGGCATTCGATAATCTTAATGAGAAAGGGTTACTTTCGTATTTTAAACTATTATCATCGCGATGAATAATCATGGTTTCAAACATATTCGTCAATTTTTTATTCTTATTTCTGTCATCTCTAGGCTGATATAATATTAAATGTACCCCTCTAATAGGATAACTTTCTTTCCAATTATCAATAATAGTACCATCATACCTTCTTTGAACAAGCGGTTGTTGATATACATCAGTACAATAGAATGTGAGCTGTTGAATAACATCATCAGTTAATAAATTTATTTGTCCTTGACACCAACGAAAATAGTTCGTTTTTTTTTACTGGGATTTTCTTTTCTCCACAAGCCTAAACACACCAAAGGCAATTTTACAAAGGAAGAATAACTTTCTTTCACTTGTTCGCAATATAACCACACTTCCAAATTATTCTTTCTGTCATTCATGTACGGTTTAAATTTAACTAATTTAAAATCCCCATTTAATAACGAAACATAATCATCGTTATAATTTAATGAATATTTAAAATTTCCGACAGGATTTTGAATAAATTGAATTACATTATACACAACACTTTTATCAATCGCTTCCAAAGAAATATCATCATATAACGGAGGACACCATTTTAAATTATCTTTTTCACTCCATTGCGGAGTCCATAATTCTTTACACATTACTTTCAAATATATATTATTCTTATAATCTTCAAAACTTAAACCATTTAACACCATATTCGTTTTTCCATCCTTTGTTAAACCTTGTTTAAAGTAATCTAATATTTTAGGAGATCGAATAGGAAATATATTCTGTTCTGTTTGAAACCATGGAATGGTTAAATGAGATACAATAGCATCTTTATTCGCCGACACTTCTAAATACTAATAATCAGCTTTGTTTGCAACTCTATTATTCTTCAATCTTATACACGACATTCCAAATAAAAAATCTTGTATACGAGGAGGAAAACAAGGCATATATTTCCAATCCTTCTTATCCGGATACAGCAAATGTTGCCACTCTTGTAATAATGTCTCTATTTCACCATGTTTATCTTTAATTTGATCGTTATCTTCACCGTATAAATATTCATACATCGTTTCAATAGACAAACATTCGTTAGGTGTTCCGCTATTATGTCCTTCTCGAATAATATTATTTCCAAACCAATTCCTCATATTGGTTAAATGTTTATTTTTGTTAAACTTATAATAATATTTTACACCAGTCGAATATATAGATCTTTGAATAAGTTCTTCAAAAAAACTCGCAAACGGTGTCGGAACAAATATTGGATAAGAATATCCAGTTTTAGGATCTTCACCAAACACATGACCAATATTAGAAACACGAACAGTGATTTTAATTTCATTTACATCGCCGCTTTTATTAAATTTATCTGAATCTCGAGGTTCAATTCTTATCGAAAACAGATATGTAAATTTCCTTCGATCAGGATCAATCATATCTAAAACGTTACTGTCTTTCGGATTTTTATCATGTTCCACAAAAAACAAAAATGGTAAATTGTGATATTCGGAAGGATCTCTTAAAATATATTCTCCATTCTCATACTTTTCATATCCTTGTCGAGCAAAATTATGAAGATTATCATACATACTTAGTTTTTCGTCATATTGAAAACTGATATATTGATGAAACGGAAATACTTTATAAATAGCAGCCTGGGAATGAGTAGGAATAAAACCAAAATCCATTACGCTTTTTACAACTTCAGGTTTCACAGTGAGTAAAGGAGTTGGAAGAGGAAAATAATGTTGATTATAAATATATGTTTGCTTAACATCGTATTAATCACTCTCCGAGTCACTTACTATTCGCACATTTTTCGCCTTCGGTGTTAGATCATACCAAAAGAAATTTTGTGGTCTTAATCCTCGCATTTTAAAATTAATCTCTGCTCGGTTTTTATCCGTCACCATCTTGCAAAAATTTCTTTCTCTCGAATTATAACTTTCATTTCTCAACGGACTAGCAGATATTCCACTACAAAACGAACCATTCCAAAATCTAAACGGTAAATACGAATTCGGAATCAGCGGAAAGTTCATGTTCCACCAATTATTATCAATATCACTTCGTAAATCATTCCACTTAAGCCATTTCGTGCCATCATTCATAAATGTTCTTTTCATAAACACATTATCATCATCATTCCTTTTCAAATATTTGTCATTTACCAACTGCACAATACCATGATATATATTAGGTTTTCTCCGCAAATCTTCTCGAAAATCGATAACTTTTAAACTCCATCCATGCACAATACAGACTTTTTCTGTAATCCAATTTAATATAACCGGTTCTTCATTTAATCCAATTCGTGAAAAAAATTCATAATTATTATTATTATAATACTCTTTCACCTTTTGAATCCACGAATCATCGGTTCTATCTTCTTCCTTTTCCATCAGAGACAAATTAGTGGGAATCAACATAGATTGTAAATGGATAATTGAATCTCTCTTCAGCATATTTCGACTCACACTTTTTCTGAAATCAACAAAAGGTAAAGTAAACTCATTTGTCACATTAAAAAGATTTTTCGTCGACGAAGGATCGCGACGATTTTCGGAATAATAATAACGCGTGGCTTCATATAACGAATCATCTAACACTTCTTCCCACAACATAATAATTCAATAATTCGATTATAATAAACAATCAACCTTTATTTAATATCTTTATATAATATTATATAAACTACATCACATCATTTTATTTATTTACACCCGTCTTATTTGTATTTTTACCTCAGTTTATTCTCAAATCTGATTGGTCGGTTTACTTTTTTGTTTACTTTTCTCTGCAATCTGATTGGTTGGTTTTCTTTTTTGTTTACTTTTCTCTGCAATCTGATTGGTCGGTTTATGGACCCCCGCAAAGGTTTGTTTACTTAAGGGCCGTCGTTTGTTTACTTAAGGGTCGTCGAAGCTATATATACCAGTGCAAAGTTGAAACCTTCTTTTGGGCGAAAGCCCCAATGGAGAACGGACGGCGAAGCTCTGCTCAAATTTTCAACATACAACATTCAAAATGGCGGCGAAGGAAGGTAACCTTCTTGTTCATTTTATTTTTTTCATTCTTTTTAAAATGCGCGGTTTAGTTCTTTTTGGGCCTGGGAACTAGTTATGTAACTTGTTCATTTATAACGGTGTTTTTTTTACATTGTTTACGGTTTTTTTACGTTTTTTAAACGGTGTTTTTTCGTTTTTGTACTAACGCGTCCGCATATATATTTGTATTTATCGTTGTCAAATGTTTATTTCTTTAATGGATGTTGTTTCAGATGCGCAATAATTTTTTTATTTAAGCTTACCTACACATTTCACTTTTTTGTATACAGAGTATAAATCTGGTGTTATTCCGGTGTCCATCTCCTCGTTTAGATCACGTGATATTGTTTGTTCGTTCCAATCACGTCATTGATGACGTCATCCTTCACGTCATGGATCACGTTCTTCTGACGACAGGATCAGGTTGTGAAGCTGTGCTTGCACAGCGAAACAACGTGATCGTGATGTCAGAAGAACGTGATCCATGACGTGAAGGATGACGTCATCAATGACGTGATTGGAACGAACAAACAATATCACGTGATCTAAACGAGGAGATGGACACCGGAATAACACCAGATTTATACTCTGTATACACATCATCAGAGACGAACATGGCATACCCCAGTAATCTTTTTCCTTCCGATTGAATCGAGTTGTGCTTGGGTTTTAGAAGATTTAGATGCTGTTGGTTGCACTTATGGATTTATAGCTCGACAATAAAAATTTTCAAATGCCACTTTCGTAGTAAACTGCCTCATGATTTGTGGATTATGCGAACATTTTTCAACAAATGGAGTACACAGCTCTCTTCTCAGTTGCCGATAAAAGATTTGTCGCTCATATGATTTTTTCGGAAGCACTTTATTATTCTTATATTAAAGGATATGTGCTACAAGGCAGACAACGTCAAAAATATTGTAGAAAAATGCTAGAGGCCACCTTTGAGTTAATCTTTTAGTAGTATATCTACCAAACATTTTATCCATTGTGCCAACACAAGCTTTTGACCAGTTGTAAAATTCAATAATTACCGGTTTTTTCTTTGCATCATCGCCGATCTTTGCTACCTGATATATTGATGATAGCATAGTTACAGAGAAGAGAAGTCATTATCCATTGTAATGTTTCTACCGGATCCTTTTTATTTTGCTACTAAGTCTTTTACAATTCTCTCACCAACATTTTTCTCACGACCGGCACTTGATTTTCCAGTGTAAATCTGACCTGTGAGAGGATACGAATTTCTGCATGACATATCCACCATACTTTAATTCCATACTTGGCTAGCTTTGATGGAATATATTGAGTGAACTTAGTTCGACTCCGATATAGGTAAAGTTGCTCATCGATGGTCAGATGCTCTGTTTTGGTAAATTATCATTAAGCATTGTCCAAATGTCTCGTATTGGAGCAGCTTTATCAATCTCCATGCGCTGAGCATGAGTGTTGGCATCATCAAATCGAATAAAACGAATGATGTTCCAAAAGCGATTGGTGCCCATTGCTGCACGATATAATGGGTATGAGTACAACCGCCACATACCCTTTGTATTGTCAGTGTTTGAGTTGTTGGCGCCAGAGGTTATCAAATTAGCCAGGAATGCATAAAGTTCCCGAAGTTCAAGATTTTGACACACTAGTTGTTTTTTCATTGGATTTTTACCAATTACTGCTGGAAAACTCCTTATTGATAAAAGCCTTAGCACTATCAGTACTCTTGCTTCTGAAGAAATTGGGTTGCTTCTCAATGTGATTAGTGAGAGATGATTGTGTAAAGTGTTGACAATATCTCTTATATTACTTTTTGGTAAACAAAACTTTTGAAGACATTCCCCATCAGAGTAATAGGTTAAAGCAACACGCTGAGTCTCCTGCCAAAGTTGATCTTGATCATGTGCAGCTAGAATAATTGGAATATCTATTTTGACTAAACTTTTATAAAGCTGTTAACAAAACGATATGAATTATGATCATAATACGTAATAAGACATGTACCTTTTTAAAAAAATTTTTTAAAGAAAAACGTAAATTTAACAACAGTAATACTATATCTTTATAAGATGTTACGTTGTTGTACAGGGACTGTGCAGTTATATTTTTGTACAGGGACTTGTATAATACAAATCTGCACATAATATAACATCTTATGAAGATGATATTCTAATATTGTAATTATAGCGTTACTTGTGAATAATTGTGTGCGTAAAGGATATGTCATTATAGCGTTACTTGTAAATAATTGTATGTGTGAAAAGATGTGTGAATGCC
>QPEY01002065.1:0-16761 GCA_014706445.1 Hydra viridissima | reverse complement strand
GAAGAACGTATCAAAGAATTTATTATATATTGTATTTGCGTCATCACTAAAGTAAATATGTTTCCAATGCAGAAGTGATAATTGGTATTGAAAGGATTTTAAATCATTCTTGTTGAAGACACGTTTTTTTATTACATTTTGTCTTTCGTGCTTATTAGAGGATACAGTGTGGATTGTTAGAAAAATGGGGAAATGATTGGATATGTCAGTTTTTATAATTCCGTTTTGTAATTTCTTACAGACAGATAACCAGCAGCAACTTAGTTTTGCAATGTCTCTCCAGCATAGAGCCAAAGAAAATCATGATATTACATTCAATTTGATGATGAATGATAAAGTTTATTTTAAATTAATGGCTTTGTCTACAAGCTAAATTACAGAACGTGGGCAACGACCAGTCTTAGGTTTACCTTTAAGGACCAATTACATCCTCGCAAATATAAATTTGGTATGGAGTTCAAAAAGATTATTGGTCCGCAATGTTTTGAGAATGATGCCAGTGCTTTAGTTACCATCAATGCTGTTCGTTTATGAACTTTGTTTCAAAATATTATGAGAGGATGGTTACCCACAGGTTTACAACAAAATGGAGTTGCAGCGCACTCATCGAGATCATCAGTGAAGGAATTATGCTGGCACGGGAGATTTTCGGCGAACGAAGTATTTCATGAAGGAGTAATTTTAATTTGCCATTACATTCACCAGATTTAGTCGCCCTCCATTTTTTGGGGTGTGGGGAGGGTTGGGGAGAGGGGGAAGGGGAGCGGGGGAGTGGGATGTTTGAAAGAACGTATGTACAATGTACATACGTTTTTTCAAACTTTGTTCTCTAGCTTGTTCATACATTGTACATGATCAAGCCAGAGAACAATTCAACTATAAAACAATATTCAAAAAGAAATTCAAGAAATAACTTTAGAAAGCTTACAAAATGGCAAGGAAAGTTCTTACAAGTAACACATGACTCTGGGATGCTTCAAACAGAAACCACTTACACGACTTTATTTTTAACTTTTATATCAAACAAATTTTCCGTTCATGCAGTTTAATTTAAGTTAATTCTTAAAATAAAAAAAATCTTGGTTAGTAAAGCCCTATTGTTTCTTTTCTGTCAGCCCATATTATGCAAAATAAATAAAAGCTTTGTTTTAAAGTTTGTTCCTAATTTTCTTAATTAGCTGAATAGATTTTATTTATCAGATATGTAAAACATCAATATAGTAACATAAGTTAGGATTAGTGTTTTTCCCGTTAGTTACGAATACTAAAAAAAAGTGAAAGCTTCAATATTAACCACTAGAAAAAAATTAATTTTGAAATAGTTGACATATTTAGAAATATAAAGTTATAAGATTCCAGAAAAAAAATTGTCATATATCACATAACTTATTTTTTTTCAAACCTTTGAGACGCATCCTCAGAATAGCGATTTAATGGTAAAGCTTATTTTTTAAAAATAACAAACCGTTTATCAGTGCAAACCTTTAACACTATAAGATTCACTTGCAGCTCGTTATTTTACCTCTGACGTTTTTTAAACTTTAGGTTGCATGAATAAAATTCAATCTTTCCGAAATTTTTCCATGTGGTAGACACAACAGATATTTTTAGAATTTTAATATCATTTTTTGTGAAAAGTGCTCGTAAAAAAAATTGAAGAAGAACTTCGTGAACAACTTGTCAAGGCTCTCCTCGCGGGTTCGGGACTCTTCAAAGATTTTCAAAATTATTATGGGTCCAGATTCACAGTTTACAACATCAAAATTTGTCTGTTTAGTGAGGGTAATATCAAAAGAAATAAAAGAACTAATCACAACTTTCCTGTTAACAACAAGGCCATTGTAACCAAAATCAAAGATAGAATCAAGTGGAACCCTTTCAAGACCATGAGAGTGATGACTTGGGAGACGAATTGTTAGAGGAGACCATCAGGAAGGTTTTCTGTCACCATTTTGGAGTTAAATCTAAAGCCAGAAGATTAAAAGTTCTTGTTATTCAACGTCTTATAGCATTGAGACTTCAAAAAGCTAGAAGCTACTTTGGATTCTCAAAAAAAAAACGCTGGAAATTTTCTGTTTTTGATAAGAAGTACTTCACAGTGAATCAGGCCTATAACAGTAGTACAACCAGATACATCTTACCTTAAAAGTTGAGGATGTCTCAGAAGACATTAAATCCATCTTTCTGACAAAGTCTTTAAGAAAACTGGAACCTACTAAGAAAACAAATCGAAACTAGTTACTTGCGAAAGAGGACATGCTCTGTGCACAGCAATGAGTAATTTGCACAACAATAATTGATTTACACTGCTAGAACTAGTGTGCTTTTGATTGAGCTCAACGTAAAAGCACCCAAACAAACTCTTAAATTACAGCATACAAAAGAATGACGGTCACAATTACCCAGTAAACAGAATTCAGTTGAAGTTCTTGCAACCACTCGATCCCCGAAGGTATACCACATTCATTTCTTGCTCATTTATTAGGATCTAACAAGGTCTAAATGCAAATCATTTTGCTAAATGGGTTTTATGGTTGAATTAGACTGTCTTAGACAGCTCAATGATTTTTTTCTGGTAAACAATTAGATTGCACCATGTCCACTACGATCAGCCAACAGCTTTATAATGATGTTTTTTCATTTGTATGATAAAGTAAAATTCACCAATGCTGTAGTAATAATTTTAGCTGGTCAAAACTTATCAAAATTAAAAATAAACAAATCACAAGCTTAAAGTAATACTTTAGATTTAACTCTTTGTTGAGGTCTTAACTGGCTTATTGATAAATTTAATGTTTTGCTTAATCACTAATACAATGATGTTTAACTTTTGGTTTCGTTCCTCTGTGGAAATTTAAATGCGGAATTTTCACAGAGGAACGAAACCAAAGGTTAAACATCATTATATTAGTGATCAAGCAAAGGCTATCTTGCTGAAAGTTTCTCAGGTAAAAGCTTACTCATTTAAATTATTAACGAATGTCAGGTGTGAGTCAAATATTTCTAGTCCGATTTATGAGGTAAGACTCTGACTTCGGGAGTCGAAATCGGTCTATCTTCAACATAAACCTTTTTAAACCAATGTGACTTCGCGCACCTTACATCCGAAAGGAGCTTCAAATATTAAATATCATGAGGAGAAATGTATCCAGACCTTTCGTCAAAATCTTGTTTTTTAACTAACTTCGAAAATATAGGGAAAAAATTTAGAAAGAACTACGAAATATATTACGAAAGAACTACGAAAATATAGGGAAAAGTTTCATTTTTAAAACTGTGCTCTTTCAACAATTTCCTCATATTTACTAATAAACGTGAGGTTTACCTAAGAAAAATGGTGAGGAGCAAACTGGTTTCTTAAATCAAAAAATTTTTTGAGGAGGTTTATACATAAATATATATATATTTATGTATATACATAAATATATATATATATGTATATACATAAATATATATATATTTATGTATATATGTGTATATATGCATATATGTATATATATTCACTTTTAGCATATTAAAAGCTAACTCATACTAAACATTAAAAAACTGATTACTAAGTATATTTATCTAACTAAGTAGCATATTGAAATTTAAACTTTAATCCTTATTTAACTTTGAAGAAGTAAAAATTTTTACTTCTGCAAAGTTCTTTGTTATTTATTTCTAAAAGAAATCTGTTAGTTTCTTCTACAATTACAAGTTTACAATATTTATTTTTGATTATGAAGAAAACTAGATAAATGCTATTCATCTTACCATAGGTATTTGAATCATGTATAAAATTGCATAGTACAATATGGAACATAAAAGTAAACCGCTGAGTACTTAGTAATATTAATAATATTAGTATGATATTATTAATATTAACAGTAAAACTAATTTTACTTTAATAATAATTAATTCAATGGCCGTTAAATTTGTTTAACATTTTAGTTTTCGATGTTTTTTTGTTTGTATAGATATATTTTTTATATTAAAACTAAATTCCTATAAAAACATAGTATCAGAACCCAAAAGAAAGTTACCCACATTTGCTTTTGTTTCATTCAGGAAGAAAAAAAGATTTATTCTTCAATGACTATAAGTAAAAAATGTTATTTCATTAAAAGTTGCTTATTAACTTTACTTTCTTTTCTTTTTTTTTTTAACTTTGATGTATGGACTTTTAAAAAATTATGTAGTCTTCAGTTAATTGTGCTAGACAAAAAAATCACCACTTTAACACTTGTGGTTTGGGTACAGAGACCTAAAATATGGGTTACAGCACTGAAAGCCTCTTTAAAAGAAGGCAAAGGAATCATTTTTATTCTATTCTTATTATTAACTAAGGAAGTTTCAAAATTCAATAGAATGGAACCTTAACACCTAGCTTTAAATCTAAAAAAAAAAAAAAAAAAAAGCACAGAACCAAGATATAACCCTGCAAAGATGCAGCTATTAAATTAGGAAAATCACCTTTAAAAAAATGGTCAAAAAACTTTTCGTGGTTTTTTTATGATTCAAAATCACAACAAATAACTAATTAGAAGTAATAAATAACTTATGAATATGGGATTTTATGGTTATAAGATTTCACAGTTGTATGCACTTTTCCAACACAAAGGGGTGTGGCACAGGTTTATATAAACTTTGGGATGGTAACCCAATAGTTTGAGGCATTTTCTTTTAGTCGTTCTGAAGTTAAAACACAGTTATTATCTTAATTTTTAGTTGTTTTTGTTTAAAATGATTAAACAATTAAATAAGTACATACATAAAAACATGAAATAAACTCATATTGTTGAGATCAAAATTCAAATTGTTGAGATTGAATTTTTTAATTTAGTACTAACAAAATATTCTCCTGAAAGATTTTTTGTAAAATTAAAAAATGAACAAGTTTTATATATAATCAAACATTTTAGACAAGAAAATTCACTATCAACAAACATGATGTTTCAATTATTTCCTATTAGCAATACTTAAAGTCATAGCAATTATTTAAAAAATCCAATTCAAAGTTGCTTACTGTCATAGTCAAACACAAATTTAAGTACCTGGTCTCCATAATCAGGATGATCAAAGTTTCTTTTGTACCTGTCTTATTGAGTACTGAAAATTTAATCTAAGATTTCAGTTATTTGCTTCCTAAAAATGCTCTATATTGCACCCTTAAGATCAATAAATTCAAGAGTATGATAGAATACTACATGGGCTTTTGGGATGATTGAAGCTGGAAGCTGAAGATATGAAATCCAAAAATGTTTGACATTTTAAACATGTTGTATGTAATGTGAATTCGAAACAGGAGACAACAGCACTCTTAAAATGTTTGAATGCTCTGACAATTCCTAGCACATAGTCTGCTATTTCTCTTTCAACGAGTTTTTGCAGAACATTTATATTCTTTCAAACCTCATGACAATCTTTGTTAACCAGCTCTACATCATATTAAGTTTGTAATTTCATTTTGAAAAGTAATGGCACTTATTGCATTTAGGCCAAATATTTAACTTTGGTTTATAAAGATGATATAGACCACATTAAAAAAATCATTTATTTATTTCATATTTCCTATTTCTTTACCAATGAATACTTTGCACAGCATCCTAAAGGATTTGAAGCTCCTCGGAGTTCTCTGATCTTTGAGCTCTTCAGACTTTGCTTCACACTGGCAGCAAGAATGTTTCCTTGAGTGATCTTGAATACCATTAGTGATATTGGCTGAGTTCATGTCATATGTAATAAAGAAAGGCACATGAACTTTCGCAAATAAATTCAAACTTTATTTGATATTTTTGTAAGTTTCTGAAACATTTTCACTATTAGCAACCAGTAGCCTGCGCTCAGTACTTGTTTTTTGTCCATGTTCTTCAGCCAACATGTTCTTATCAACTGAGGCTGAACTTGTTTTCACATTTTCACTTCCACCATTGATAAGAACACTCATGCTGTACTTGAGGAAAAATCCTCCTCCATTAATATGCATTTAGATCAGTGGTGGTGAAGTGATGCCTGCAACTCTGAGAAGTAAGTGAATAACTTTGAAAGAATTATAAATTTTTTAACCAGCCGTATTAAAATTTTCCTTAAACTTCATTTTAACAATATTAAAACATATGACTTAGATATATGATTTTTATTTAAAAGACCAGATTTTAACTTGAATCATGTCCAAAGTACTTAGAACTCTGAATGTACCTGGTAAAATAGAGACAACTTTATTACTTTCTCTGCTCATCCTATTTTAGTCCTGTTAAGAGGATAGGTTTTGAGTTACTTCAGAGGAAAATAGTAATGAAAAAAATGATCTTAGAAAAATAGTTCCAGCACAAGATTGTTTTGATAAATATTTAATTGAAATTTCTTTATACCTGATTAGGTTATTGACTGCTAATGTTTGGTTACTCAGGCGTTGAAAATTTTCTTTGAAAGTAAGAAATATTCATTTTAATTTTTTTAAGCAATAGCATAAACTTGGTTAAATTAATAAAAGAGTTTTAGGAGATCCTTAAATACAACCAAATAAACACTACAAGCTTAATAAAACATTAATTTATATAAAAACCTGAAGCCCTGCCATAAAAACTGCCATAACTTTTGAAGGTTTTGTCCACGTTATTGACTCCTTATTTTCGGTCCTTGAAACCAACCTACAAGTGTTAAAGAGCTTATTTTTTTTGTCAGGATTTATCAAATAGATATATCTAAAGGGCTTTTCTTGATTTTTTAAAATTATTAAAAAGCAAAGATTAAAAAAAAGTAAAGTTGGCTAACAATTGGGCTTCAAAATCTGATGATTAACACAAACTTCCTGAAAAAAATCAAAATGTTTTTTTTTTTTTTTAGTTATAGAGATAAGATGTTAATGTATTCGTCTGGTGATACCTAAGACCTTGTAGATTAATGCCCCATAGACCTTTTTTCAGTTCTCAAAGTTGAGTTTGGAACCAATTTTGAAAAAGAACGAGTTAAATGAATTTCAAAGAAAGTTCAAAACAATAGTTCAAGATTTTTTTATTTTGTTTTTATTTTTAACATTGTAGTAATTTGAAGATATAGAAAGAAATTTGATAAAACCTTTTAAGCTATTTTTAATCTAAAACCTGTTATGCCTGTAAAAATGGTTTAAATTTGTCTGAGAAAGAAAAATAAAAAGGCCGCAGATATGTTGCAAAACTTTGTCACTTTTGTCAGAGTATTTGCTATAGAAATTACAACAAGGTGGTGTCTATTGATTTTTATACTTCTTGGGAATCTGTTTGCCTCAAGATTTCTTTTTGTTGTTCATAAGAAAAATTTTTTACCTTAACTAAACATTTTTTCCAAGAAAACTCGGAGTTGTGACATTCAATACTGAGAATTTTTCAAGATCACCTTTCCTTATATTCAAGGTATTTTTTTTCTCTTTCTGAAAATTTTCCCTTTATTCGTTTCTTACCTGATTATTACCTGAAAGCAAAGAGCACTTAGTGACTTTTTCTTCATTAAAAAATTGAATTTAAAACTCCTCAAACCAAAAATCTTTCTCCACTTGAAGTTGAGTTATATTTGACCATATAATTTATATGTTAACATAACTTTCATAGGCTTACTTTGATACATTTATTTTGAGCCGTAATATAGAATAATTACCTACTCGCACATTTTTGAATTAGCCTTTATTTTAGCTCTGAAATTTAATGACTTCGAAATTCATGTTTTTGATAAAGTTGTAAATGGCAAGGTATGCCTTCTTACTCTAGGTTCTTGAAAGTGTCATTTTTAACCTTCTTTAACAATGAATCTGAGTCAGCAGATATCCCAAGAACTGCCGAATAATTGGGATTATATCTTTTGCAATTTTATTATATGTTTTATAAATGGCATAAAAATCAAAATGATTCTAAGGCAATATTGTAAATTTTTACTTATTTTTGGATTTGCAATCAGCAAATCTTCAATGCTCATCTATTATTATTGATAGCCTACTCTTGTCCTTCTTTGTGGCCACGGATAGTTTTCTTAGGTCAATCCCGATGTATGAGCCTAACTTTATTCTTACTTATTTCTTTAACATCAATTCACCAGAAACCGTCATATTTATATGCAGAGTAACATATTTTTTTTAACTTGTAAATTATATGATGTTTATTTAAAAATATACGACAAAAATTGATAACAACAAATCACACTTGTTTATCTTTTAACAAAAGTTTTTTTTGCTTTAAGTTTCTCTTTAAGTTAGTTTGCTTTAAGTTACTTTGCTTTAAGTTGCTTTACTTTAAGTTACTTTAAATTTTCTGTACGTTGTTGAAAACAAAGCACTTCTTTTGTGGCAATTTTAAATCAGCAATATAATAATGGTACTGTTAAAAACAGTGAGTTTAAAAAAATAGTATTTTTAGTGATGAAAAACACCTAACTTTTAACTATTTTTGGTGGTGATATTAGATTTAATAATTTTTGGAGACTTTAACAGTTTATAGTTATTATAAAAGGTATTATATTAAAAATAATATAACAATAAACCACTTATTTAACGCTCTTTATATAAAAAGCACTATAAAGTAGACTTTATAGTGCTCTCTAAATTAAAAAAAAAATAAAGAAGTACTTATTTAGCACTCTCTAAACATCGAGAGCTTATCTGTAAATTAAAAAAAGAGCTTTATCTCTACAGACTAAGTTTTCTTATTCCTTTAGTTGTTAAATTTTTTTTAGAACAAAAGAAAAATAAAACATGTTTCCTGCCAAACATTTTTACTACTTCAGCAAGTTTATTGGGATAGAATGGAAAAAATTTGGATCATTTCTCGAGGTTACTAAAATGGAATTGCGAGTTATTGACTCATCAAAATCTATTCCTGTACTGGAAAAGCCGTTTCAAATGTTGTTGGTAAATATAACAGGTAATATAAATATAACAGGTAATATAAATATAACAGGTAATATTAATATAACAGGTAATATTAATATTGAAATCTATTAAAAAAGTTTTTAAGTATGTGACTATAGTTTGTTCATTTAATGGAGATAAATTTTGAATGTTAGACTTAGCCTTTTGATTGGTAGGTTTCTTCTGTATAAAGATAATATGTTCGTTAATAGTGCAAAGGTTATTGGGTTAAACCTGAAATTAAATTAAGTCAGTTTAAAACACACTATTCAATTTACACTATTCCTTAATGTGTCAATAAATATTTTTAAAGCAGTTTTTTTTTTTATTATTTAGAAAAGCTCCAGGAGATTGGTAGCTCATCACCAGGTTTGATGTTTTTATAATAGAAAAATATATTTGGATGCATTTTTAGAAATTGTTTTATAATCAGCTTAACAATTGTAACATTTTTCTGTCATGATATTGTTTATATTGCTGTATAAAATCCTCAAAATAAGTCAAGACTATTTAACAGTTAATTTACAATAGTAACATATAAACAAAATTTTATTGAAATTTAATTGGTCTAAAACAACAGAAGTGAGCATTTGATAAATGAGGAAAAGCAATCATTTCAAAGTGATTGAAATGTTACTTCTCTTTTGTTAATAAAAAATTCTCTACGGAAGATAATGTTCACTTTGCTCAGAGATTAGATAAAAACCAGGTGATTAAATAAAAGATAAAATAGTAAGAGTTATACAAAGTAAAGTTCTTTAACAAATTTTTTTGGGATAGAATCCAAGTTCAATACTTTTATTTTGAATTTCCGTTTTTTGATGGGTTTGAGTTATTTCCCATTATTATGGCTATCAAGACTTTTATTTTTAGTTATTTTAGTTTATTTTAAGTTAATTTTAAATTGAATTAAAAAATTTCATTTTAGTAAGCGAAAACATTGGTGCTATGAAGGATTGTTGTCTCAAAAATTATCATATGTTTTTGAGTGGACTTTTGGGTAAAAGGTGGTATGTTTTTGGAGTAGAGATGCAGATTGATTTGATTGAGTTAGATGATATCAGAAACAATAATAAAAGTTATACTGATTGTTCCTTTGAAATGCTCCACAAGTGGGGTAATAAAACACATGATACTTCTTGGAGAGAATGTAGGAAACAGTTGGTATGTAATAAAGAATGGAAAAGTGTTATAGGAATTATGGATTCTTACATAATAGAAGGTAATAAGTATGCATATTTCTTAATCTATGATAATTTTCAGTTAATTCATGTATCATTGCAGAAATACTATTTTAAGAATTTTGATATTTAAAAGAAATTTTAGATATTGAAATGCAAAAGTTACAAATACTTTTCAGTTACAGTTTCTCTAAATTTTAATTTTCTTTTGCAAGAATAAAATTAACAAAAATTTTAACACTCAAGTTTTAATGGAAAAAGAAGTGGATTAATTTTTTGTACCGTCCATTAACAACAAAAATATTTTCTTTACGATGTCCGTAGTGTTTTATTATTTTAAAATTAAGCCATTAAAAATGGTGTTACTTTGATATTAAGCAAATGTTGTCATCCTATGGTTAGTTCAAAAATATTATATATGTTTTAAAATATTTTTAAAAAATGTTTTCAAATGCAGTTCAACCTTGGTCTTAAAAGAAGCAAAATTATACAAAAATTTCAAAATCATTCTCATTAAAAACGTCTTAATAACAACTATTATAATGAAACTTTAAAAAAAAAAGACTTTTTTAGATAAAAAAAGCTTTTATGCAATAAAATAAAAATTATTATGTCTTATATTACTTTTAACTAGGTGAAATGATCCATATGCTATTTGGATATGTTAGGGTGGGTATCATTTTTTGTTTTCAGAAATGGAAAAACTCTCAGCGAAACTTTGAATTTATCGCCATATAAGATTGAACATAAGCATTATTTTTGAAATAGATTTAAATTTATCTTCTAAATTTAAAAAATGATTATTTAACCATTTGCTATTTTCTATACTTTTACTTACATGTTGTGAAAAATAAAATAGCGAGAGATATTTAGCATATGATAGACATAAAATTTTAAACTAGTCTAAAATACTTGTACTTTAGCATAAAATAGCAAGAGGTAATTAGCATAAGATAGACAAAAAATTTAAATAGTCTAGTATACTTGTACATGAGCAAAAAATATCAAAATTGAACAACCATAATAGAAATTTAATTTAAAGTTCTAAAAACTCTCTTTTGTAAAATTTCAATAATGGCAAATCCAGAATTTTCCCACGCCATCTGAGTGGAAAAGATATCACGCAAGATAGATCAATTTGGCTAGCAGAATATGCTTACTTTGATGTTCAGAAAACAGACGGTCATTTGAAGTAAAACATGTTCAGTTTCTGGTGGAGTTCATTGTTGGAGTTGATGCATCACTTTGGTTTAATAACAAGTAAAATTAGTGGGTTGAAGGACCAAACCACATGCTAAAGCAGTTAAATCTTGTTCGTCATCAAAGACAGGAACTAAAAGAAATTGTAATGCCATATACTCACTTATCTTCATAAAAATGTATATAGAAATTATTTTAAAGTTTAGAAAGTGGAAACTTTACACAAAAAAAAAATTTCTATTAAAGTTAAAGTTGACTTATTTAATGACAAAAAGCAACTAAAAAGTAAAAGATATAAACGGACATAAGATACCATAACAGAGCACTCTACATGCTTCATTGTAAGCACCTACACTTTGTTGGTGTATTGGTTGATTCAAACAATATATCTACATAGAAATGCATAGATATTATTTGGATTTTGTAGAAGGTTTTGGTAAATTTAGAAAAGTTTAACTCTTCTTGATGAAAGCTGTTCATGCACTTGGTAGTTTTTTTTTGAACTTCCAGATCCTGGTGATGTTGGATGCTTTCTGTCATTTTAAAATTTTTCAAAATATTTCTAGACATTATTCGAAGCAGATTATTAATATCAAAGACATATCTCTGATATTTATAATCTGCTGGCTATTTCTCTGTTTCTGATCCTAGAGCCATTCTTCATACCTGTTATCTGCTACGTTCTTGCCACACTTCTAAGTTATGATGTATCTTAACTTTCAAATCATCTCAAATCTAAAAATAATAAAAAGTAATAAACTATTGAACTTGCTTGTGAGTTGTAGAGAAATATTTAGGCATTCACGCAAAAAAAAAAAAAATAATAATAATAATAAAAAGATTTAACTAAATATGGGTGCTTTTTAAAGATGTTTACATAAAAAGAACTTGCAAACAACCTATCTTTTTTGAAACGATTGTAAATATATTAGAATTAATCAAATAAAAGTAATGAAAAAGTTTGAGTTGGCCAGATCTTTGGTGCAGAAAAGAGCCCAATATTATGTTCTTGGTGTCTGATTTGGTACATTAATCTTTTTTTGACCTTCCTAAAGAGGCACACACTAACTGAAAAGGTCAATTTTCGCCCCAATTTAGATAATTGTTTGGTCAAAATGTTTGTGGGAGCTCTAAGTATTTACCATTTTTTAATTTAATTTTTTTTTTATTGTACATCAGTTGTCGTTTGGTTCATTTGAGGGGGTTCATTTGAGGGGGTTCTTTTCTGCACCAAAGTTTTTAACTTAGAAAAAGAATTCATAAAATTGGAAAATCAACAATTTTTTAAGGTTTCATTAAAAATGTTTGTGAGTTTTTAATGAACGAAATATTTCAATCGAGATTGTCATTAATATACAAATCATATAAAAAGTATATGCATAATCAAATAACCTATTTTGCATTGTGATTTTAATTCTTAGCAATAGTTAAATGTCTATTTAGTATGCATAGTAGTAATTAAATGTGTGTTATGACCACCTCAGGAAGATATATCCTTGCAGTGATACTGAAGTGTTAGGATATATTTTCCAGAAAAAGTTCTGTCATAATTTGCTCAATATTTTAAATATTTTTATGAGAAAAGTTTTAGTGTTAAATTTAAAATATACTTCAGATTGTTATTGAATTTAAACAGTTTTTAAAAAATTGATTTCAAAAAGTTCAATATTATCTTGAGTTTGAACAATCATTTAAAGGGTTTAAATATTGTAAATGAATGCTCTGAGAAGATGTTGAAGTTAGTTCAACACCATAACAACAAAGCTAACTCAGAAGAAAAAAGATAAATTTCTGTTTACCCATGTTAGCAAAATAAACAATTGTTGGTGTGGGGGTGGTCGATATCAGGGCTCTGCGTAAAAAGTCTAAATTTGCTGCATAAAATTAAAAAAACAACAACATTTGATAAAAATGACTAATTTTTTAAGATACTTTAAGTTTTTTAGAATCCGTTTTTGTAAATTAAAATTTTTTTTTGAAAAAAGAGACCTCTTAAATCATGAACAAGTAAATTATGGAGATTTTGTAAAAAAATAAATATTTGTAAAAAAAAAAAATTTCTTAGTACCAAATAGAGGTCTAAACATAGTCTCTACTCAAATTATAAACGCTAAAACATTAAAAAATTTTCTTCTCAAGAGTTTTTCATGACTTGACTGACTGTCCAACTCTAATACATGCTTTGATAAATAATATATGTTTATATATGTTTTGATAAATAATATATGTTTATATATGTTTACATATGTTTACATAATTATATATGTTTATATATGTTTTGATAAATGATATATGTCTAATATATGTTTTCATAAACTACAAAGAACTAAACTATTAGGAACTTAATGTTGCTCTAAATTCCTTAAAATTAAATAAAACTCCAGGTATAGATGATATCTGTAGTAGGGTAGTAAAAAATGCCTTTAAAACGATAAATAAACCTATATATGAAATTTATAAGTCTTCGATTAAAACAGGAGTTGTACCGAACAAGCTTAAAGTAGCTAAAGCAGTACCAATATTTAAATCAAGTGAAACATACTTAGTTAATAACTATAGACCTATCTCGGTACTCCCTACCTTTTCTAAGCTTCTCGAAAGAGTAATCTATGACAGATTGTATGAGTACTTAATCCAAAATAAAGTTCTAAATAAAAAGCAATTTGGTTTTCAAAAACAATATTCAACTGAACACGCAATCCTAGATCTAGTTAACAATATAAGTGATTCTTTTTACAAAAAACAGTATGTTCTAGGCATCTTTATAGACCTGTCAAAAGCGTTTGATACTGTAAATCATAATATCTTACTTAAAGAAATAGAAAACTAAGGGATAAAAAACATAACCCTTGACTGGTTCAAAAACTATCTTAGCAACAGGCAATATTATGTTTTTTCAGATAGATATAAACACTCAAAGCTACTTTGAGTTGAGTACGATGTCCCCCAAGGTTCCATTTTTGGGCCTCTTTTGTTTCTTCTATATATAAATGAGCTTACAAAAGCCTTGGATAAACTTGATGTAATTATGTTTGCCGATGACACAAACTTATTTTATTCCTCGAACTTAATCAAAGCCTTTATAAATGTATGAACAAAGAGCTTAAAAGATTAAGTATATGGTTGAAATTGAATAAGTTATCACTAAACACAGAAAAAACAAAATACATATTGTTTCATTTTAAAAAACAAAAAAATAGTATACCTACTATCCTTCTTTCACTAAATAAAGATAAGGTAAACATTGAAAGAACAGAAACAACTAAATTTCTTGGGATCTTTATTGACGAAAATGAATCTTGGAGAGCCCATATAAGTACAATAAACACCAGAATTTCAAAAAATATTGGGATACTCTACAAAGTTAAACCTATGTTATCGCAACATAACCTTAAATTGCTTTATTTTTCTTACATCCAAAGTTATCTTATATACGCTTATATAACATGGGCAAGTACACACAAATCCAAATTGAGTTCCATTTATATAAGTCAAAAACATGCATAAAGACTAGTTTATAATGAATATAAACTCTCCCATGCTGAACTCTTACTAAAAACCTTAAATGCACTAAATGTCTACCAAATGAACATCTACCAAAATGTACTATTTATGCTAAAATACAAACTCGGACTAGTCCCATCGCATTTTTAAAATAACTTCTTTAGAGTTAACTCTAATAGATATATAACAAGAGCAACAGGCAACTTCACACTGCTTAAAAGAACAAGAAAGTTCTCACGGTTTTCTATTTCCTACCGGTATCCGTACCTGTATAACAAAATAATATCAAAAAGTAGAGAACTTAAAGTATTAAATAATCCTGTCAACTTAAAAAAATAAAATAAAACACCTCATACTTAATATCAACAATTATATTGATATGGATTAAACTTAACAACAGAATCTATTGTGAAATATTTATAAGTATCACTGACTGTATTTTGACTATATATAAATATGAAATAGACTTTATTTAACAATTTGAAAAGGTACTTGATGATAAGTTTTCACAGACTTCTACGAGTTTTCCTTTACAACAACATATATATATAAATATACATATATTTGAAGTAACAAGAAAATTTTTTGTCTTTTTATCTTTTTCTTATTTTTATTCTATTATTTTTAAAAGAACTGATAGTTTTTATGATAAGAAACTCTACTAATTTACATTATACTTAAATATACTTGTTAAGCCATGTTTTATTATGATGTGTTATACTTGCTAAACCACTTTTTATTATGATGTTATACTTGGTAATATTATGTTATATATATATATATATATATATATATATTTTATTTACGTTGTATTATATGATGTCATGTAGTTTTAATGTAACAATGTGTAAATTTATTGAATCTTTTAAAAAAAAATAAATAAATAACTAAATAAATATCAAACTTAGATATGTACACATGACACACCTATTTATAAAAACTTACTGATATCTGTAGTAGAGTATCCCAATATTTGAAGTTCCTCGAACTTCAAAAAATATTGGGATACTCTACAAAGTTAAACCTATGTTATCCCAGCATAACCTTAAATCGCGTTATTTTTCTTACATCCAAAGTTATCTTATATACGCTTATATAACATGGGCAAGTACACACAAATTCAAATTGAGTACCATTTATAAGTCAAAAACATGCATCAAGACTAGTTTATAATAAATATAAACTCTCCACTGCTGAACTCTTACTAAAAAACTTAAATGCACTAAATGTCTACCAAATGAACATCTACCAAAATGTACTATTTATGCAAAAATACAAACTTGGACTAGCCCCATCGCATTTTAAAAATAACTTCTTTCAAGTTAACTCTAATAGATACATAACAAGAGCAACAGGCAACTTCACACTGCTTAAAAGAACAAGAAAGTTCTCTCGGTTTTCTATTTCCTACTGGTATCCGTACCTGTATAACAAAATAATATCAAAAAGTAGAGAACTTAAAGTATTAAATAATCCTGCCAACTTAAAAAAATAAAATAAAACACCTCATACTTAACATCAACAATTATATTGATATGTATTAAACTTAACAACAGAATCTATACTGATATATTTATGTGTATCACTGACTGTATTTTGACTTTATACAAATATGAAATAGACTTTATTTAACAATTTGAAAAGGTACTCGATGATAAGTTTTCACAGACTTCGACGAGTTTTCCTTTACAACAACATATATATATATATATAAATATATATATTTGAAGTAACAAGAAAATTTCTTGTCTTTTTATCTTTTTCTTATTTTTATTCTATTATTTTTAAAAGAACTAATAGTTTTTATGATAAGAAACTCTACTAATTAACGTTACACTTAAATATACTTGTTAAACCACGTTTTATTATGATGTGTTATACTTGCTAAACCACTTTTTATTATGATGTTATACTTGGTAATATTGTTATAATATATATATATATATATATATATATATATATATATATATATATATATATATATATATATATATATATATATATATATATATATATATA
>QPEY01002064.1:157493-190385 GCA_014706445.1 Hydra viridissima | reverse complement strand
TTCAGCAAAACATATTCGTTTCCGTAAGTTGTGTTTATGTATCTGAACGTCCTCGTGTACAATTTAACGGAGGAAAGAAGAGGAGGGATGGTTGTGAATGTGGAAGTAAAGGGTTGAATCCAGTAAGTAACTAGATTTACTGTTTCGATGAGCAATTGGATGATTATGTTTGTCCTGAACGGCATGTCAAGCGTAAAATATCCACCTAACGAAGTGGTGCTGAAAACGTTGCATCCTTGCAAAGAATTGGAGAATAACGATCCGCCGAGAGGGGAAAAGAGCAAGTCGCAAGCAAGGGCAGTGCTGTCCACACCAATTCCTTCAGTGGTTGTTGAATAATTCCCAACGTTAATTTCTCCGTCTGTAAATATTCGAATAAAAACATTTCCAGGAACATTTAATCCTCCTGTAGCGGTTCCATTAAGAGCCAGCCATAACCTTCTCAGAACTCCAGGACCGTCTGAATAAGTGAAAGCGGTAACTGCATAAGGCATCCTCCTGCTATAGTTTGCTGTTTTATCCCCAAGGATGAAAAGCTTGAATTGGGAACAAGTCCTAAAAAGTTGGATTTTTGTGACAAAACGTCTGCGTTACTTTTTGTCGCAGCGTCTTGCGCGTTTGAAGGATCAAGCACATTGATCAATTTATGGGAATTTAAATCCAAGTCCGTGGTGCCCACTGTAGTTCCGCCTGAAGCATGTGTGTCCACATAATTTTTTTGTAGCTGAATCTGAGGCTGAAGTGGGCTCAGCCAGATTGGTCAATTTGTGTGATGTCATGTTAATGTCTGAGTAATTGATGCTCGAATAAGCCACTCGAGTGTCCACGTACCCTTTTGTGGCGGCGTCGTGAGAAGTGGTTGGATCAGAGACGTTTAGCAATTTGTGGGAATTTAAATCCAAGTCCCCAGTGATCGTGCTTGACCCGTCCGTTTTGATGCGCATGCTCGAGCTGACGTCGACGTAATTTTTTGTAGCGGCATCATGAAGATTTGTCGGTTCGTTCAAATTGATCGCTTTAAATCGCTTGAAAATTTAAATCCAAGTCTGCAGCTCCAATCACCGTGCCAGTTCCTCCCGACGAATGCGTGTCCACATAATATTTCACATAAAATACACCAAAGAGTGTTGATGACGTCTTGAAAGCTGTTTCCCTCTTCACATTTTTTCAAGACGTAAAGACACAAGTGACCACAGTAAGACGTGTTTCCAAATTGAACCCTTTCGCTGTTGTAAAAGACGGGACTTTTTAAATAGTTGACGAGCTCGATGAGAGGGGGTTGGGCGTAAGAGTCAAAGCTGAGGTTTTTATCCTCGTCTTTGTACCAGCACAAACAATGAAATCCTTCTGTGCTTGAATCCCCCGTGTTGACAATTCACATTCTTTTTTCATTGCCTTTTTTGGCAATTTGTCTCTGACAAAAACTCCTCTAAAGTTTTTTAATTTCAGTTTTTTTGCTGTCTTTATCAATTGAAAATTAGTCAAAGCCTCGTTTGGCAAAACGGTTCCTTCCACATTGGTTTTTTTTGTTACTCATTTTTTACTTTGTTAAATTTTTAAAAATTCGTTTGTGGATCTGTGTCTTCTGGACCGAAAAACTTCCAGTAGTTGATCAAGTTAAATCTGTTTTTGTAATGACCATAAGCCAACGTGTGAAATCCATCTTCCAAAATGATTCTTTTGTCGTCGGCGGCGCTGAGAGAGACTTTGTTAATTTCTTCCGTGTAAATTTCGTGTAAATGGGATCTGATCACGTTCATTTTACTTACCTTTTCTTTTTAGTTTCGAGACAGTCTTTGTAATCGTCGTGGGTGATGTGTTTTTGGACGACATTTCTTTTGACTCCTTTGCATTTTTTGTGTTCTTTTTCATGGATCTTTTAAGAGTATAATTTCGATCGAAGCCCTATAAATTCTTCAATTTGCTTTCCTCCTGTTTCCTCTTTGAACATTCAAATGACTTTTTTATTTGCGCCAACCTTAAACCCAACGCTTTGAATGGCGGGATGGTTTTTATCGAAATCGCTCGTGTCAAATTTGCTTTCCACATCCTCAGCAATGTCTTTGTAAAAATCGTCCGTTTTTATTTCATAAATCAATGAGTCAGTGTCTGTCATCAACAATTTTGTCCGATCTGAATACATTTTTTGATGTAATCGTAATGGAATTCGAACATTGGAATTTTGCTTATGTCTAAGATGCACATTCCCGAATAAATGGGTTTGTTCTGGACTAACTTTGTTCTTTTTATATGCACTGCAATCAAGTTTTCATCGAAAATCGTGTCGGACGTAATTTGGTTCGGACGACAATTTAGTGGCTTCTTCCCTTTTTGTAACCAGTCTCACGTCCACTCGCTTTTCAATGTTTTCCATGGTTTTTCCAAACACCGAATTGTTCATCAGCTTGAAAAAATCCTTCTCAAAGTCGTTTGTGGCTTTTGTTCTTAAATTGGTGTTGAGGTCGATGTATTCTTTCATCCAAGGGCTTTCTTCAAATTTAATGCCTTGATGTATTTTTGTAATGACCAGCCCCAATCGCTCATACAGTTTAAGGTTTACGTGATGGATGAAGTAATTCTTTTTGTTGTTTAAAATTGGAACGAGTTTTTCCACTTTTTCAATGGTCATTCCTTCCGGAGGCAAAGGGTAATCGTTGTGTTCGTCGTGAAGAATTTCTGGATAATCCAAATCGACTTCCAGAATGCAAGGCATTGATTTCCAATTTAAAAGTTCGTCTTCAGTCATCCATTCAAAACCATGATTGGGAAGAGGTTTGCTCATGGCCAATCCGTATAAGTTGTTGGCGTTCAAGTATTTAATGAATGTGCATTCTTTATTAGGGTCGTAGGAATTGCCCATGTATTTATTATTTGCAATTTCAAGTCGGTTTGAAATCATGCTGACTCCTCCGCGGATTCCTTTTTAAACCATGAGCAATATGTCAGGGTCGCTCAAAAGCTCCAATTCCACTTTTGTTAATTTTAGAAGGGCGTCCCAAGACAGTCCGGGAGAGGTGTAATACCAAGCAGGGTAAAGTTTGTAATTTTTTTAACAAACGTCCCTAAAGTTTTCAAAGACATCTGCTAGCATTAGCACGTCAGATACGTTGCACAGGTCGTGGTAGTCTCTGAACGTTTTATATCCAAGTTCAGTCCAAACCGTTTGAGCATGTGCATAGTCTTCGTCGATTATTTTATCATCGTTTAGTTTGGAGAAAAACGCTTCTATTGGAGGCAGTTTTGTTTCAGAAAACAATTCAATCGAATCCATCCAATCATAAGGGTAAACTTCTTTTCTTCGTAATAAATCAAACTGCTTTCCAGAGTAATATTCAGCAACGTTTTTGTATTGGTCATTGGTTAGATTTTTAGCTAAACTGTCTAAACTGGAAGACATGAATTTGAAGCTGTCGACGAATCTGAGCTTTCTTTTAACTTCAGCTACCTTTCCTTCTTTATTAGTAAATTCTCCCACTTTGATTTCTTTGGTGAAGCTTATGTATTTTTCCTTGTTGTTAGGTATGCAGCTTAATTTTCCACCGGACAATTTCTTGATGAACAAGTGGCTGTCATAACCTGACAAATTGTGAAACACGACAGGGATGAATTTTGGAATTTGATATTTTGCGTTGCAAGTTTTGTGTGCAGCTCCTCGGTACTTTCCAGTTATATGACAGTGGTTGCGCAGTTTGTCATCTTCGAGATCTTCTTCGCAAATGTGACACATGGTTGCAGAATTGAAATTCTTTTTATCCTCTTTGGTCATGATTATCTTTTTTGGAAATTTTGTCATTTCACAAATTTCCTTGATGTCTTTTTCGAGCATCTCCACAAATATTTGGGCAACGTCGTCCGTTTCGCTCGTCGCGGTAAACGTCACTGGATTTTTTTCATAAACGGTATCGTCAAAGCATTTGATGAAATTGCAGAACGAACTCGGAGTGTGTTTTTGGTACTGTTTTGTGTAAGACTGTTTTGGGTCGGGGACGCAAGTGTTCATTGGCTTGATGAAACTTTCAAAGTCAGCATACACCACAAACGGAACTCTAAAAGACCTGTTTTTATTGGCAAACTGAATTTTTGTACCTTTTTCGGAAAGTTCGATTCTTACCGAGCTGTTCTCTTTACAATCAGTTGAATGTTTTGAGAGTGCTTCTTCATGGTCATAACATTGCAAACAATTTCTGCAAAAATATTTCTTTCCTTGATGCGTAGATGCTGAAGAGGAGGCAAATCGGCTGAAGATTTTAATGAGGCAATAATGGTTGTTGTCTTCGTTTGAAATGAGCAGCAAATCTATTTCATGCTTTCTGTTTAAATATTTGGATATTCGTAAACGGTATTGTTTTTCGTTTTCGAATCCAAAAACGTTAACGGCGATGTCTGTATTGTTTTTCTCAAACTTTCCAATTTGATCGAGTTTGACTGGTAATTCAATCCCTTCCCAATTCAATTCTTTCGATTTTTCAATCAAGTCTTTGTTAATTCTTTCAGCGTGTTCCTCTTTCATGTTTAAAGCCCTGGTTACTTACCAATTGAAACATTTGTTGTCATCGTTGCCCATGTTGATGATTGCTTTTTTGCTCGACAAAGAATAATCTAGAGGAATGAATGACCACGTACTGAGTGGAGTGTAATCAATCAAGTTGATGTCCATTTTCAAGATGTTAGACACTCTGCAATTCGAGCCCATTTTGTTGTATTTAACAATGTTTTCAAGGATTTCATCTTCCGCTGTGTCGTAAAATTCTCCCAAATCCGTCGACTCCAAAATAATTCCAGATTTTGACGAAAAAGGGACAGTTCGAGACACTTCATCTCCAGTCATAATGCTCACACTCATCATCTCGCAAATTAAAACAATGTACGCTTTCTTATTTTTTTTTTCACTACGGACTTTCATCGCACCGTTTTTAGCCGATTCTAAAAAGGCAGAAGCATCATCATGATTTCCTTCGACTTGATGCGAAAACTGTGTGGCAACATATCTCAAAGCGTGATTGGTCAATTAAAAATGAATGCGGGGTCTGATATGATGCGGAGCAGGAACCGGTTTTTGTACAATCTGACGCGGAGCTGGAACCGGTCTGTTAAATACGATCGACTATATTTTTTTTTCAACTCCGCCTCTGGAACGTACGGATCAATTGATTCAAGAACACTGTTAAAAATTTCAACAACAGCATTTCTTGCAGCAGTCACAGTTGAATCAGGTGTTTTTAAGTGAGCTTGTCTTGGAGCAAAAAAAGGCTTTAACATGTTAGACCTTACAACAGGTCTTGGTGGAATAATGGATGGTTTTGGAGCATTGGTAGGTTTAGTATCAGGTCCAACAACAAACCTTATAAAAGACCTTTGTATAGGTTTTGCAGGAGCCAGTCTAACGACTGTAGGTCTTGCATCAGTCTTTTGACGAGGTGCAAGAACCGGTCTTTGAACAATCGGTCTTGGTGCAGGAACCGGTCTTTGTACAATCTGACGCGGAGCAGGAACCGGTCTTTGTACAATCTGACGCGGAGCAGTAACTTGTCTTTGAACAATCGGTCTTGGTGCAGTAACCGGTTTTTTAATATCCCATGAAAGTATGCTCCTTTGAGATGATGCTGCGTTTAATTTTTTCACGAGATCATCCTTTTGCATCGTTGAATAATTTTTTATTTTTTGAACTTTGGCGATCTCTCGCAATTTCTTTAACGTTTCGTTTTCCATTTTTATTATGCCAAGAAAATTATTTAACTCAAATTCATTTTTTTTCATTTTATTATATCAAGAAATATTTTTAACTTTTTTTTTTATGTTAAAAATATTTTTGGACTTAGTCGTTTTTTAAATACTTTCGGAAAATTGAAAAAATTTTTAAGCAGCAAGAGCGCAAGTTCTCGTTTCATCATATTTAAAAATTTTAAGAAATGTTTCATCCAATTCGTATTTTTCTTCATAAACTACATATGCAGAACCAAATTCATTACATTTGATTTTAACGAACCTCCCCTCTTCATGCCAAAATGTCTTAATTTCAGATTCAGACGAATGAATTTCTTCGCCTTATTTATTAAATATATGCGCATAACCCGATTCATAATTAAACTCAACAATATACCCCATTTTTATTATGTCAAGAAATTTATTTGACTCAAAATCTTTTTTTTTTGACTTTGTCGTTTTACGGTTTTCTAGTTTTTCAGAATTTAAAATTTCAATCTTTATTCCATCGTCCACTTTTCCATCTTGACGCTCAAAACATCTCCATCCGTGCCCCGTTTTTTTCATCGCTTTGTAAATAGATTCGTATTCAACAACCTCCCCAGTTTCAATGTTGGTTGTTTTCACAGTCACAGGTTTTTTTCGAATTAAACCAAGTCTCTCATACTTTGTGTCGAACGGTTTTACTATTTCCGTTTTCACTTATTTTTTTGGTCGACCTACAGGCCTGTCTTCTTTTGTACCTTCCAAAAGCAAATCTTTGCTGATCAGATTGTTCTCAACCGCAATTATCATCAAAGTCAACAAATTGTTTGAGGTTTTTGTGACTCCATTTTCCCTCAGCAATTTTTTCAGATAATTTTTTGTGAATCTCATGTTTTTATTTTAAAAAAGAAAAAAATTTTGTTTAATTCATTTTTTTGCCAAGATTTATTCATGTGGATTCTTTAAGAATCTAATAAACAGCATTCATGTTGGTTCCGTCTGAAGCAAATTTAATTATTTTGTCGGAAATGATCACTGCGAATATAACGGTGCTATCTGGCGTTGCTGTTCGAAATTTAAGTTTCACAACCAATTCGGCCGTTTCAGAAACAACTCTTTCTTTTTGCTTGCTGATATCGACAAAGAAGAATGGAAACAAATTTTTATATTCAAACAGAGACAAACCAGATTGACAAACAAGTTCGTTTGTGCCGTGATATTTTTCATCAAAAGAGAACTCGTCAGAATGAGCCATGACAATTTTCTTTTCTCCAAAATTCAAGTCGTAATTGTAATTTGGATACTTTATCCCATTGACGGTCACGTAAAAATTGTTGACATCGCAATGATCGAATACGGCTGGATTTGCAGTTTGACTGGAAGGTCTGTTTTTCTGAAGTCCGAATATGATATATCTAGGAACGCTTTTGTCTGTGATGCTTCCGAGAGTCCAGGTAAATTCTGTAAGACCAGCTGGAATAGCTTGCCTTTCTATTTTTTTTGCCTTACATGCCACTGGAACAGAAATTTTCTTCGTCATGAAATCCATAAATTCGGCTTTCTTCAAAATATCTAAGTCGATTCTCGGCATAAAAAGTCTGAATTTTTTAATGTCGATCATTCCAGCAGCAACAGTTCCAGCTCTATAAATGGCGTCGTCATATTCTTTCTTTGTAAAGGTGATGGTGTGTCTGAACCCATAAACAACTTTGTCATAAGTTTCACAAAAACCAAAAATGTGTTTTAAAGGTATCCTGAACGAAAAAGCTCCAATGGATGTGGTGTCGTTTAACAAGTTGTCTCGTTTGACGTTGAATCCTGGATTTCCAGTTGCGTTTGAAGTGTCTTTGTACCACATTTGCTTCAAACCATCTGCAAGCTGAAAACCATAAGGGTATTTTAACAATCCAAGCATGGTTGTTCCTTGACCTGGATACATGACTCTTTCCACTTGTTGTCCTGATAAGTTATAAGTTACGTCGCTGAACAAATACATTATGGCGTTGTTCACCAAGGCAATGTTGTCTGTTGTTGTGTAAGCAGTTCTGTCAGCTTTTTTCAGAACTCCTTCGACGAGTATGTAAGCCTCTGACGGAAGTGTCTGCACAGACTGACAATCAATCTCAAAAGTGATCGATCCTGAAGCATTTAAATCGAGATTTGTTGGAAGGTACTCGAAATAATCAATTTTTTCAATGTCAGTGTCATACTATGGCATTTTATCAACTCTTAATCTGTCGGTGTTTATCATTTTTTAAATACGGAAAAAAATTTTATATCATTTTGATAAGTGAAAAATTCACGCAATCAAAAGTCAACTCCCCATTTTGACTAGATCTTGAATTCTGGCTGCATTCTTTTTCGTCATTTTCCTTTTTCCTTGAATGGACGAACCAAACATTTTGTTATGCAGCTCTTCCATCGGATTAATAGGCACATACTGATCTATCTTTGCCCCTTCGTTCGCAATTGTGTTGACTGATTGGTTTGGATTCACCGTCCCTGTCTTGGCGTAAACTTTTTTAATCGCTTTCTTGCCTTTGTCGATGGCGACGTCTTTGGCTGTCAATATCGCGGAAGAGGTCAATTCTTTTCCGGCAGACTTGGCTGCTGTGATCGCTTCTCTTCCAATTTCGCTTGCTGCCGCCTTTCTCAATAAATGAAGAGACGATCTCGACGCGTTTGAAGCTGCCATTCTCCTCAAAAAATTCTTAGCCGTTTCCATAATTCCTCCCCCTCCGACGACGTCCTTTTTTACATATCTTCTTTTGTTAACAATGACCATTTTTTAAAATGAGAAAATTTTTTTAAATCATCCATTGTGCTTTTACGACTCGATATATTTTTGAATCGACTTGTATTCTTCATTATTAAATTCCCCTTGTCTGAACAACTTATCACAAATCGCTACAGCCTCGTTTCTCGATGCGACATTTCCAGCATGACCTGCGGCGATGCTCAAGTTAAGTCTTTGCACAAGCGCATTCGGATCGCATGGAAGTATGATCACTCGGTGAACTTTTTTTCCCCTCGTTTTAATTTTATTTCTATCCCAAATGGGTGCAATGATTCTAACATAATTTTCACTTCTCAAAGCGTTTGGTCTGTTCGGATTTACATCAGATTCAATCGCATGAGTGCTAATAATAATTTTTTCATAATTTTCTAAGTCCTCTTTTGTGTAAATGTTTTTATCAGGTTTGGATCTTGAAATAAGCTCCCAAAGGCCTTTTGTTCCCATATACTTTTCTCCACCAACAATGATGTCGTTTTCATTGATGTTAATTGGTTCTTTTCCAATGTACATTTTTCAATCTTTTGCGTGAATTCCAAACACTCTATCTGAAGAAAATCTGTTAANTTAAAGGTATCCTGAACGAAAAAGCTCCAATGGATGTGGTGTCGTTTAACAAGTTGTCTCGTTTGACGTTGAATCCTGGATTTCCAGTTGCGTTTGAAGTATCTTTGTACCACATTTGCTTCAAACCATCTGCAAGCTGAAAACCATAAGGGTATTTTAACAATCCAAGCATGGTTGTTCCTTGACCTGGATACATGACTCTTTCCACTTGTTGTCCTGATAAGTTATAAGTTACGTCGCTGAACAAATACATTATGGCGTTGTTCACCAAGGCAATGTTGTCTGTTGTTGTGTAAGCAGTTCTGTCAGCTTTTTTCAGAACTCCTTCGACGAGGATGTAAGCCTCTGATGGAAGTGTCTGCACAGACTGACAATCAATCTCAAAAGTGATCTTTCCTGAAGCATTTAAATCGTGATTTGTTGGAAGGTACTCGAAATAATCAATTTTTTCAATGTCAGTGTCATACTATGGCATTTTATCAACTCTTAATCTGTCGGTGTTTATCATTTTTTAAATACGGAAAAAAATTTTATATCATTTTGATAAGTGAAAAATTCACGCAATCAAAAGTCCACTCCCCATTTTGACTAGATCTTGAATTCTGGCTGCATTCTTTTTCGTCATTTTCCTTTTTCCTTGAATGGACGAACCAAACATTTTGTTATGCAGCTCTTCCATCGGATTAATAGGCACATACTGATCTATCTTTGCCTCTTCGTTCGCAATTGTGTTGACTGATTGGTTTGGATTCACCGTCCCTGTCTTGGCGTAAACTTTTTTAATCGCTTTCTTGCCTTTGTCGATGGCGACGTCTTTGGCTGTCAATATCGCGGAAGAGGCCAATTCTTTTCCGGCAGACTTGGCTGCTGTGATCGCTTCTCTTCCAATTTCGCTTGCTGCCGCCTTTCTCAATAAATGAAGAGACGATCTCAACGCGTTTGAAGCTGCCATTCTCCTCAAAAAATTCTTAGCCGACGACGTCCTTTTTTACATATCTTCTTTTGTTAACAATGACCATTTTTTAAAATGAGAAAATTTTTTTAAATCATTCATTGTGCTTTTACGACTCGATGTATTTTTGAATCGACTTGTATTCTTCATTATTAATTTCCCCTTGTCTCAACAACTTATCACAAATTGCTACAGCCTCGTTTCTCGATGCGACATTTCCAGCATGACCTGCGGCGATGCTCAAGTTAAGTCTTTGCACAAGCGCATTCGGATCGCATGGAAGTATGATCACTCGGTGAACTTTTTTTCCCCTCGTTTTAATTTTATTTCTATCCCAAATGGGTGCAATGATTCTAACATAATTTTCACTTCTCAAAGCTTTTGGTCTGTTCGGATTTACATCAGATTCAATCGCATGAGTGCTAATAATAATTTTTTCATAATTTTCTAAGTCCTCTTTTGTGTAAATGTTTTTATCAGGTTTGGATCTTGAAATAAGCTCCCAAAGGCCTTTTGTTCCCGTATACTTTTCTCCACCAACAATGATGTGTTTTCATTGATGTTAATTGGTTCTTTTCCAATTACATTTTTCAATCTTTTGCGTGAATTCCAAACACTCTATCTGAAGAAAATCTGTTGGATGCGTAATCGGACAAATAGTACATAGCAATATTTCCGACATTCATTTTTTCAGGAGGCTTTTCAGTAGTTTCTAAACTTTTAAAAGTCGTCTCACTTTTTATATAAGTCAAAGCCAGTGGATTGTTGTCAACTGCTCTGTAAGCAATGCTCTTCAGCTCGTTTTTCACCTTTTCATTGCTCTCGATCAGAGGCTTGAAAAACTTGTTCAAATTAGTCTGATAATTTGTATCTGAAATGTTGTTGTTGATGCTGTTATTGTAAAGCTTTTCTCTGTTAGCCATATAATTTTTAACAATCTCGTCCCTCTTTTTCGGGTCTTGTATTTTAAAAAAAGACATTTTTAAAATACGTAGAAAAAAATCTTAAACTAAAACACGAACGAGTTTGCGTTTGTGTTTATTTTCCCTTTTTAAACATGTTGTTAAACGCTTGAATGGCGTCTTCTCTTCCTTTTTGGATCAACAACTCTTTGGTCAATTCGTCAATGCTGCTTTTGGTCTTTGTTCGTATCTCCTCTGTCATTGTCTTAAATTTTCGAAGCTCGCTAAGAATTAATTTGTACTCTGAATCGCTCACAAAGCCATCCATGAGCGCTTCTGAAATGTGGTTGCTGATGGTGTTCAATTTGGACTCTCCAAGAACTTTTAATTTCTCGTGCTTTTCAGCCTTCAGCATCAGTTTTTTGTTCTGTTGATTTCCGAAAATAGATAAAACCCCCATTCCAATAGCAACACCCTCGCACGCAATCGATGCTGGAGCGGCTACGATGGTTGACAAAAGTGCAGTTCCTGTAATCCCCAAAGCAATGCACACCGTTTGTAATCCATCATCTGTAAAACCAATAATCTTTGCAGCTCGATGGTACTTTTTGCTAAGAGCCATTCTCTTCGTCTTTTCATCCTCCATTTCTTTTTGGATCTCACTTATTTTTTGAAGTCGATAAATGTGACCTTCATCTGACGGTGCTGTTGGAAGAGTCGGATAAATTTTATCTGTGTTTTTTAATATTTCCATCTTTTTAACAAATTCATATCTTTTTTAATTCAAATTGATGTAATTTCTTTTACAAAGCTTCTCTCCTTTTTTGATGGTGACTTCCTGGTTGCTGTAATTGTGTATGGTCATAACAATGTCATCCACAGACTCTGAAAGAATAACATCATTTTTGTAATAATTCAATTGATCACTGATTTGGTTCATTAAAGTGACGACAGCAATTCCCTTTCCCAAATTCAGTCCGACTGAAAACGATATCTGCTTGTGAGTTAAAGGAAGAAATTTAATGTCTTGTTGAGCAAAAATCTCATGCTGTTTGTTAACGTTGAAATAGGTGGGATGGCTCAATTTTTTAGTGACCACAATAATGTTTTTTGGATTTTTTCGTTTCAATTCTTTGATTCTTTCCTCCAAATGACCCAAATGCAAATCCAAACTGTGGACTTCTGCTGAGGCGCTGTTTTTAAACAACTTGTGAGGGGCGTGCATTTTTTTATATGAAAGGAAAAATTTTTAAATCATTTTATTTTCATGAATTTTATGTGAATTTACAACTCAGAATTTCTCAAAACTTCTCCCAAATCCAAATCGTTACACATGATGCTTTGAAAAGAAGGTGCAATTTTTGTGATGACCACTTCTGAAATCTTAAACTGAATGGACTCGATCTTCGCTCCGATAAAAACACCTTCAATTTTTAAAGAAGCGATGGCGAAACACTTTTGTCGAATATATTCCAAAGGATTTGCTTTCACGATCTTTTGACCACTTTTTGCAAAACAAAGAAGTGATGTTCTTTTCTCTTGTGAACAACTTTCCGAAAAAAATGGGAGCTGCGTTTGGATTTTCAGATCTGCTTTTAAAAAAGGACAAATCTTCTGTCATGATTTTTTTTGCTCTTCCTCCTTTTCTCTAAGCTGGCATCATTTCATTTACTTGCTCGCGAAGAAATTTTGATATTTTTTCAGTCACCTCGATGAACTTTCTTTCTTCTTCGTTCATTCCATTTTTTTCGTTAAAACCAAGAAAGGACATGGAATAACCATTCAGTTCTTTCGTTTGAAAATTGCAACTTTCAAACACACCCAGAGAAAACAAAACTGGAGTTCTCAAAATGACAGAACCTTTTCCAGAGGGGTAATCATAAAACAGCGGAATCTTTTGGTACTGAACTGGCTTGGTTGCCGAATAAATTTCTCCAACTGATAATTTGCTCTCATCAAAATTTTCAATCGTAACAAAATTCATCTTTTTATAAAGAAAAGAAAATTATTTTTATCATTTTTTAAAACGTATCAATTCTTTATGGTCCACCCAGGAGTTGAACGAGTCTGGATATCCTTGCCATTCGACCAATTATTTGCTCTTTGTTTTGCGAATTTTTTTTTCAATTCTAAATATCTCTTGCTGTGTCTTTTGCATTTCCTGTTCGTAAAAAGTGCCTTGAATTTCTTCACCGTTGGCGTCGGTGACTTGGTACGTGGGCGGATCAGTGTACTGATTTTTTGACACTGTGAAAACCTCCTCCGTCCATCTCGGCGTGTACCCTTTTTCAAAATTAGACTT
The DNA here is from genome assembly GCA_014706445.1 of Hydra viridissima. NCBI lineage: Eukaryota > Metazoa > Cnidaria > Hydrozoa > Anthoathecata > Hydridae > Hydra > Hydra viridissima. The sequence continues at coordinate 177,180 of QPEY01002064.1, read as the reverse complement.
CTTTTTTTTGATCCTCACATTGCCACCCATGGAAAATTTTGGTTCTTGTCTTTCTGTTTGCACCTTTCCATTCAGATTCATCCAAACCTTATTTTTATTCTTTTCATCGCTGGCTTCAACTGGAGTCATTTTTATGGAAGAGTGTTTTGCGTTGTTGTAATTTCTCACCATTTCATCTAAAACATCAATGTATTTATTGGTTTTGTTGGCTGAAAAGCATTTAAACATTTTCTCTTTTATCGTTCTGCTCCATCGCTCGACGACACAACTTTTTTCTTCGTTTTCAGTGGAATACAATTGCATGCCCAACGCTTTCACATGCTTGTTATAAAATTCTTTTCCTTTGTCCACCCATATTTTAGATCACCTTCTTTCTTCAAAGACTTTACTCAACGCTTCAGCCACGTCAAGACCTGTTTTGCTTTTTAAAGGAACAATCCACCCATACTTTGAAAAAACGTCAATCACCATGAGCAAATATTTTACGCCGTTGTTGAATTTTGAAAATGATTGCATGTCGACCAAATCTACAGCCCATATTTCATCAACGTCATTCACAAACATTTTTCTTCTTTTGAAATGATGAATCACTGGTTTGTGAAGTTCCTCTGCAAGCTGATCCGTCCATTTCAGGTTCTTCGTTGAATTTTGTTTTTTTTAGATCCTTCGGATCCATGAAAATTTTTTGAATTTTTACCAACACCCAGTCAGAATTTGGCTTCGGCTTTAATGATGGGAGTGATGAGTTTTCTTTTGTTAATTTCTTTTTGAGTGGAGTTTGGAATGGAATTCATTTTTTCAAGCATCATTTGATCTGCCATACTTCTGTTTTGTATGTCGTTAAAATATTTATAAGCTAAATCGTGATGGTATGCTGCATTATCCACTCTGTCCAATTGTTTGCTCCACTCCTGATACATGTCGGTTGAAGTGAGCCTTTTGTCCAAGTTTGTGCCAGGCCCTGCAAAATTCATGCCCGGAAAGTGCATTTCTCTTGGGAATTTCGCCCAAGGTAGTTTGATTTTGCTTGACAGTTTGTTAAGAGATTCAACCAAGTCTCCCCCTTTTTGAAATGATTCATACGAAGGAGCAAACTTGCTTTTTGTCGTTCCGCAAATGACACAAGTTCCTTTGATCATATTTCTGTTGTTTTTTGAGACTTCGTTTCTCAAATGGATCGTCTCTATTTTCCTTTTACATTTCACGCAATACATTTTTTAGTTTAAAAAAAAAATTTTTAATAAAAATGGAAGTTACTGATTTGTCATGGAATATTGGAAAGACCAAAAGAAACAACAACAAACTTCTACCGAGAAGCATTCGAGGAATCATCGTTGGAAAGTCAGGTGTGGAAAAACAACTTTGCTTCTGAATTTGCTGTTAAGACCTTGGTGGTTGGATTACAACCACTTACAAGTTTTTGGAAAATCTCTTTTCCAGCCCGAGTACAAAATACTGAAAAGTTCGTTCGAGAGGAATTTACCAAAAGAGGTTATTCTCGATTTGTTCAAGGTACAAAGTGAAATCGAAAATTTGAATTTAAACCCTGAATGCGTTATTAATGACCTTTCAAAAAATTATATCGACAAAGAGAATATGGAGTGCCAGTTTTTCGAAACAGCTGACAACGTTCCTGAACCTGAAGATCTCGATTCAACCAAAAACAGTTTGATGATCTTTGACGATTTGCAATTGACCAAACAAAACAAGTGCGAAAAATATTACATTCGAGGAAGACATTCCAACGTGGACTGCTTTTACCTTAAAATTATTTCATGCACCCAAGACAAACCATCAGAGTAAACACCAATTTTATTTGTCTGTTTCCTCAAGATTCAAAAAATGTAGACCACATTTATCGAGACCACGTTTCGAGCGACATGGGAAAAAAGAGCTTAAAAAGTTTTACAGACATTGTTGGTCTGAGCCTCACGGATTTGCGGTGATTGATTTGTCATCAAAAAAGTACGATGGAAAATATCGAAGCGGATTTAATAATTTTTATTTTCCAAACTCGTGAAAAAAATTTTTTTAAGATGGCTTAAAAAAAATTTCTTGCGTAAATAAAAAGATGTCGGGAATTATTTTACTTGTGAAATCAAAAAACAGCGTCATCGAGACATATTTTAAGGAGCCAATCGAGTTGGATTCAAATAAAAGATATGACATGGCAATGGCTGAGTTTGTAAGTTACAACAACGTTGATTCAAAAACGATCATATTGACGAACGACATTATCGGATCGTCTTATTCGAACGGAAAAAGCACAAACATCATTTATTCATTTTATCCAGATGTCGCTCCAGGACACAAATTTATTGGAATTCCTCGTCACTTGATATATTTACCATTAATGGTGAGCAAAATTTCAAAAATGGAGACACGAATTGTGGATGAAAATGATGATTTGATCGACTTTAAAGGAGAAGAGATTGTTGTGAGATTTCATATCAGAGAATCTATTTTAAAAAATTGCGCATATTAAAAATGTCAGGAATAATTTTAGACGTGGATGGAAATTCCAACGTAATGATAACGGATTTTTTGGAAAAAATCGTTTTTGAAAAAGGAAAAGTTACGAAATGGTTTTTCTCGGTCTAGAAACGTACAACAGCTTTCCAAATATCACCAGCAAAAACAATTCTTTCAGGTACAGCATGAACAACGGGGGCAATTGGGAAAACATTGCCATTCCAAAAGGGAGTTACGACATCATCGACATTACTTACAAAAGTCCGTCTCAAACATGATAAAAAATTACGCGTCACAAAGTGCAAGTTACGTCACTATAAATAAAATCAGCTACTCCCCTGAAAACATCATAATCGGATCCAATTCCAACACTTTAAAATCAACCATTAAACTTGGTTTGAATTATTTGATGGACTTGAACGTGGAAAATAGCATCGCGTCAGTTTTGGGATTCACAAAAAGACAGTTGGCTTCCAATTCTGAATACGAGTCCGATGACATTATCAGAATTTCAAGCGTCAACACGATCAGAATCGTCAACAACGTCATAGGGTCGGCATACATTAATGGCTCCCAATTAAATTGCATTTACTCCTTTTATCCCGGTGTAGGTCCAGGTTTTAAAATCATCGAGAGACCTCCCCATTTGCTTTATCTCCCTGTCAAAGTACCCGAAATTTTTACGATGATCACTCGCATCATCAATCAAAAGGGAAACTTAATCGACTTTCGAGGGGAAGACATCACGATACGATATCACATTCAAGAAGTGAAATAAATATTTTTCAAACGTTAAAAAAAAGAGCAGATATATCAGTTTCAAAGTAAATGTGTCTCAGGGACAGACCGAAAAAATAAAAAAAATCAATGATGGAAGGCAAGCCAGTAAGCATCAGGATTTCAAAAGAAGATTTTAACGGAAACGATGTTTTGCTTGTGACGGAAATACAACATCAAAAAATTGTGGACGCTCTCCGTCGAGGAGAAGGAGTGACCATTAAAATGAGTAAAACTCAGTTAGAGTACAACTCAAAAGTGAAAGGAGGATTTATTGGAGCTCTTTTGCCTTTATTGGGAATGCTTGCCGCGCGAGCCGCTCCAGTACTTGCCACTGATCTGTTGGGAGGAGCTGCCTCTTCGATTGGGTCCACTGTGATCGACAAAATTTCAGGAAAAGGCGTCGTTTACGTCAAAAGAAATGGAAAAGGAATGAAAATGAAAACTCTGAGAGGAGATGGACTTTTTTTAACACCGTGGATAAAAGGAATCTCAGTAAGAGATGGACTTTACGTCAAAAGCGGAAAAGGATTTGAATCTATCGGCTCCGGATTACTTCTCGGACCAAACTCCCCATTCTCAAGCATCCCATTTTTAAATTTAATTTTGTGAAAATTTTGCAGAAGCAGACTCCATGCCAAGCGTCGCAGCTGAAAGAAGACTCGCATCTTATCACGCAATTAAAAATTTTTTTTGGAAACAAAAATCACAAAATTTTTAATTCAAAACATTTTTTGCAAACAGAAAATAATTCGCAAAAGTCGCCAAGAAAATTATTTAACTCAAAAATAGTTTTTGTCCTAGAACTCGCCAAGAAGAACTCGACAAGAAAATGTCCCAAAACTCCCAAATGATAGTAGTTAAATCCTATTAAAAGAAAAAAGTTCCTCGTTGTGAAGAAAAGCAAGAAAATGTCGCAATTCGACGTTCAAAGTAAAAAAATCTTGTTTGATTGTTGACGATGGAACTTATTGTGCTGCATATTTCTGATATCTTCCAGGGCACCATTATTATTCAGCAATTAATTGCAAGAAACTGAATTCCAATTGTAAATGGATTGGAATGCAAAAATTCGCTAAAAAATTTTTAGCTTGGCAAGCAATTTGTGAATGTGGTGAAAGAAGCTCTTGTTTTGTGACTATGGGAACAATTAACACCAAAATATACATAAATGAAAGCCTCAAGAAACGTCTTTTGCCATTTTTAAGAACACGCAGGTATTTATTTCGGCCCGATTTAGCATCATGTCGGCCCGATTTAGCATCATGTCGGCCCGATTTTTTCGATTTAGCATCATGTCAGCCCAATTATTTCGGCCCGATTTAGCATCATGTCACTACTCTGGGACAACTATAAACTGGCTTAGACAATCCACCAAATAGTCCCGAACTAAGTCTTATCGAAAGATATTGGGCTCTTGTCAAAAGAAAACTAAGGTTCAATGTAAAAGAAGCCAAAAACATTGAAGACTTCAAAAACAAATGGATTAGAGCTACCAAGAAAGTCCAATTGCAGACTGTGCAAAAGATGATGTCGAGTGGAAAACGCAAGGTGCGTTCGTTCTCACCTACAAAACTTCACTAACTTTTAAGTGAAATTTAATAATATTGATTTATGTACTTTTAAAATATATATAACATTCAATATCGAAATACAGTAGTTAAATAAATATCTTTTATAACGTCTGCGCAGATTTTTTCTGGTACATATCTTATATCGAAATATTTACGATTTGTCCTCAAAATAAATCAATCATATATTTTGTCAAGTTTATGTCAAATACCAGGAAAGACAGGTGACAGTTGCGAGTGTATATATATAATCTTCACAAAATATTCAGTTTTATTAGTTTTAAATATAAAAACGCTTCAAAAATGCATTTTTTCAACGCTGCCCTCCTCTCTCTTATATATATATGTGTGTATATATATGTATATATATATATATATATACTCTCTGTAGCATAATAAAATGATTGGAAGCATTATTAATCTCCTCTCTCTTGTATATATATATATATATATATATATACTCTCTCTAATATAAAATAATGTTTGTGAACATTATTTATCTTCTCTCTTTTATATATATATATATATATATATATATATATATATATATATATATATATATATATATATATATATATATATATATATATATATATATATATATATATATTCTCTGTAGCATAATAAAATGATTGGAAGCATTTTAAATCCAAATAATTTTTATAATTTGCTTTTTGTAAATTGCAATTTTAAAATCAAAATGTTTATACATTTTTAAATATATACAATTACATAAAGTAGAAATTTTGTGTCACAATAAAAGAACACTGAAGTAATTAATATTTATCCTTTCATCTCATTAAGTTCATAACATTTCAGCTTTGTCAGTCCAATCAAAGATACAAGGCCTTTCTCGATCATTCGGTATGGTACTACATATAATTGATAACTACATAGATTAGTTATAAAGATGCAGAAAATCTTATTTTAAAACGAGAAAAGCAAGCAGCAAATTACCACAAATGAGATATTAATTGTAAAGTGAGAACATATTTTTAGGAGAAAAACTCTTCTTTTCCTATATTTTTCACTTCTAGTTGTTACTAGTTGCGAAAAATATAGCAGAGGAAATTTAGCTTGATAAGTTCAATGCTGTTAACTTTTCTACATAAACTTACCTGGCAAAAACACAAAAATGTATTTCAGCCTTTATTTTTACATTAAGAATAAAAAAGAAAAAGAGTGGCAAAGTTTTATCAACTCTTGTCTAAAATAATAATATAAAATCATTTAATATTGTGCCATTAGGCTCACTTTATAAGTGACCACTAATGACGTTTTTCAAACTAAATTCAAAAAGGCTTCTTAAGAAAACAACGGAATTGGAAACTTAAATTGTATATCTTTCTCGTAACGAATTTAAATAGGAATTAAATGAAAATAATGTATCGAGCGAAAATTTTTGCTTAACTTTAGAGGGCTGGAGAAAAAAAAAATTAAAAAATTCGTTTCATTGCTGGTATAATGAAAGGGTTCTAATGAATGGGAGAATTAAGAAACTTAAGCATAACTTTAATTGCCAGTTATTATCGTTTTATATTTCTTTTCATATTCCCATACTTTGTAACACAATTCCGAATTAAAATTTCTGATACGCAGCTGAAGCGCAATGAAATTGAGCTATTTTTCAAACGTGTCATAATCGGTGATGAAAAATGGATCACGTGCATCGATGAAAAGCGTAAATTATTGTAGATAAGGAATAATGAGTCGTCCCGAACGTTTGCGAAGAGAGGATTGACGTCTAACAGGGTGACGCTGTGTGTGTAGTGGGACTGGAAGGGAATCATAAACTACTTACAGTTTTTCAGACTTGTGATTCTCAAGCCTACTGTGAGACATACTAGAAAGATTACCCCAAGGAATTTAAAGAAAACAGTCCAAGTTGAATGATAGGAAAGGTGTTTTCTTTCATCATGACAATGTTCGCTTACACACTTTTTTAATGACCCTTCAAAAATTGCGAAAGCTTGAATGGCAGTTTTATGGTTTTTTAGTGGTTTAGTTCCTAAAAACATGACTTCATAGCTACAAATGCATTTCTGATTAGTACAGTAAAGATTAATATCTAATAGCTGGAAAACCTGGTGAGTTGCATCGGGTATTCCCGTTTGTATTTGAATATCATATGATCGACAGTAGAAAATACTTTTCATAATATCTGAATTAAATCTGCAACAAAATGGAAAACCTTTATGATTTTAGAGAGATGCTTTGAAGTTTTAAAAAACGAAAATAAATTTAAACAAAGATGTTTAGTTAATCTAAAAGTAAAAGAAAGATGAATTTTTTTTTTTTTTTTTTAAATAAATTCTCATTCACAATCGCAGACCTGTTAATGTTCCATCAGTCTTCTTGATGTCATCCTTGTTGAAAAAACAATTTTATTTTTGATTTTAAAAGCATTTTATTTGGAACCTTTTATTGGACATTTAAATGAGTAGCTTTGAATTTCTTATGATTATATTTTTTATTGAAACGATGAAACGATGCGAGTCTATATATACTTAAATATTTTACTACAAGTTTGTTGACAGAAGAAAAAAGCTGCGAGTTTCGCATTAATTCACAGTTCGTGGTGTTTCAACAAAATCTTTAACTTACAAAAAAAAACAATAATTTGCACATAAACAAATAATTCTTCATTCTATTTGTTTATGTGGAATGAAAAAAAAATACAAAACACATGGATTTTTTATGGCTTTTGTGCGCGACATTTTTCTTGTATTTGGTTTTTGCTGTAAATAATGAAATGAGCCAAGTTTAATTCTATGAAAATGGTAGTTACCTAAAAAAGTATGGAGTTTTTCAAAGAACTAATAAGTAAGTGAATTGTGTGTTTAATAGAAATGATATAATTATAGTGTTGGTATAGTATGAGCTCTCTACCCAACGTATACCTTGGAGTAATTAGTTCCCAGTTGTTTTTACAGTTAAAAAACTTCAAATATTTCTTTTGATTCTGGTTAAAGTTAACATCAAAGCTAAGATAACAATCCAATAAATTTTAAAAAAGAATTTAAGTTTGATAAACTGTCTTTTCAATTAAAACTTTGCCTCAATCAAATAAAATTTCTAAAAAAAAAAAAAGAAAAGGGTTATTATTTAGGAAAAAGTTAAGAAGATACGAGAAACAAGTATAATTGTAGATGTTTTATATATTAGTTTATATAATTTTTTTAAATAAAGTTGGTAAAAACGCCACAAATGACATTTATAATGTTACGAATCTTAAATTATACATTATTAAAACTTTTGGAGTAGCTTCGAAATGCTAGGTAAACTCGGCGCTCTTACTCTAAATTATATAATGGAAGGATTAACTATAGATTAAATTTTAAAGTCTAAATATGAAAATAATTTGCTGCTGATAATAATTTGCAAGTTCTTATGTTTATTCATATTATTACATTAATATTAGTAATAAACTTTTAGGGGGAAAAAATAGAGAAAATCTTTTTTATATTCAGTATAAAAATAAATCAGAAATTGCGCATGAGCACATTTCTTACACTTGGTTGAAATTCAAACAACGTGTTACGATACTTTTAATTGGATATAGCTTATAATTTTTAAAAAGATTTTGAAGAAAACGATAAAAACCAATATTACGAAGATTAAATTATTCTACTATTTAAAAAACTATTTTGGGAAGAATCTTTCTTAAATGTGATGATCAAGTATACTGTGTAATTTAATGTAGGAGTTGCTGTAGTTTTAGTTATTCATAGAAAAATATTGTAAGTTATTTCTTTTTCAAACAAATTATCTCAATGATTAATTACCAAGAAAAAAATATTACCTTCATTGTTTAAACAAATATTTATTGAATGGAATGGACGGCCGATGATGGCAAGAGGATAAATCGCATCAAAAAATTGATGACGCATTTCAACAGATTTTAAGTTGAATATCATTACTATAAGGGAACAAATATGGCTGACGGTTTTGTGGGAAGCAGCACTGTAACCACGAAGGAAACTTGTCAAACTTTTATGCCACAGCAGTGGCGTAAAACAAAGTGCAAACTTTGTTTTGGTGATATAATTGAACACACGAAACAACTTTCGAAAGAAGAGTCGGAAGAGTTTATAAATTCATGTTTAAATGGTGAGACTCGTAAGATCTCGCCTCGCATCATATCACATCATCTTGATCAGATTCAACAAAATCAAGGTTTGTTCTGAATCGCAGATTTTTAGACTTATGTTTCAAATTTTTAGAGTTATGTTTTAAGGTGGAATTTTAAAAAAACGTATTTATATCTAATTACAACTACTATGCTATCTATTATTGAGTTTTTTAAATATTTTATACCTGAATATAAATATATACATTATCAATAACCGAGAGTAAACGTGTGTGTGTGTGTGTGTGTGTGTGTGTGTGTGTGTGTGTGTATGTGTGTGTGTGTATTTTTTCTAGAACAAGACACCCTAATGCTCACTCATTTTTTAATTTAAAGACATGCGAGAATTATTAGTATGGTGCTTAATATTAAAAACAGGGAAATGATTTGGAGTTTATGCATTAATCCCAAGAGCAGTTTTTTTACTTCTGCACTTCTACATTTACAAATTGAGCTATAAAAACTTTTAACCATTTCTATTTGAATTAAATTGGTGGAAAGCATGCTCAAAAAAACATTTTTTCATCATTTTTTCGTATGACATTATCATATACATATTCTGAATATAATACACCCTTTATCTTTTTAAAACAGCCAGCCCAAAAGTTTGTTAAGGAGTGGCTGTCAAATAGCTGGCCCCCAGAAAAGCTTGATGGCTTAACCTTAAATCTATAAAATTTGTAGTTGTACTTAAAAAATAGTATACAAAAGTTAGCTTGATGGGATTAGGCAACCTGAAGAATTAAAAAACTTGTTCCCTGTTTGTATGTGATAACTATTAATTTTAGTTATAATTTTTCAAATTTTGAGTTTCATAAGTACTAGGTACAGAATAAGTGACAATAAAACAAAAGCATTAACTAGTAATGTTTGAAAATATCTTAAACTTTTATAATGCAATTCAGAGAAAAAGGAATTTTAAAAAGTCTTCTTAACTAGCACAAATCAAATTTTTAAAAACTTAAAATGAAAGAGCTCTAAAAGCTGCAAAAAACTACCTCTCAAAAGATTGAGTAGAAAGAGAGAGAGCTAAATATAACTTTAACTTGAACTTAACTTTGTCATTATCAGAAGAGGCTCATCAGGAATTAGTGGATTGTGCTTTGAAGTGCCTAAATATTTCAGACCAAATTTTATCTTTTCAATCTAAAACTAGACCATTAGGCAATTTAAGGAAATCATATTGATAAGAGCTGATCCTCAGGTGTGTGGTGACAACTGTTTAATCTGATTTTTTGCTGGATCAATTCAGCAATCATTTTGCATCCCTGATAATATTTGCAATTAAGATAAATTGTTCCATAAAGCTTTCCCTAATAGTTTATGCATCCAAAAAGAACTGTTTGGTTCCATGATTTTATTTTACAGCTTGTGTTTAAAATTTTCAGCTGTTAAATGTCTGAATAATCCAATTATCAAACAATCCTGTCAAAATGCAATGGTTTTGTTTCCCTAAAGAAAAGGCTTCAGCCTTGAGTCATTTATTGACATGCTTCAGCATGTCATCATTTTTGACTGGTAGCTTGCAGAATAATATTACAATTTTTCTGACTTTTGTAATTAAAAATTTTAATTCAGGAAGAAAGTCAACGCTGTTTTGATCTTTTGAGTCTAAATCTTTCTTCACAAAACTTCATCTCAGAATTTTTTTCTCTTATCTTAGTTGTTGCTTCTTCAAATTTTTTCATAAATAAAACCTTGGCACAATCCCTGCTCTTTAGAATGTTATATCCATCCACTCTAAATGCATATTTGATCTAAACACTTTTGGAAATTTGGTTAAAAGTAAGGCCATCAAGAACAACAAGTTTGGCAATAATCCAATTGATTTTTGGTCTTTTTTGAAATAGTTACTTATCTTTGCAACTTTTGATCTTGGCTCTGAAGTAGTGCTTTCCATGCATGACTAGATATAAATGTTATACTTGGATTTGTGATGAGTCATGAGACTTGTGGTACTAGATCCTGATGATTTGATACTTTTTACACTTTGCATTTTCATTAGTTTTATTGAGCAAAAAGTTTTGCCATACTTTAGAATTTCTTAATTGGCTCAAATCTGTGTAATCTTCCATCCTAAGAAATACAAAAGCTAAGCTGTTACAAAGATCTCTGGAGCACTTAGATAAATTGGCTGTAAAAGCTACTCCTAACTTGTTAAGAACTGGCCATTTTGAACTTTTAAAAAGTTTGTTTTGTTTATTTTTCACTGTTTTTTTTAGTTTTTATAAAGTTTATCTGAGTCTTTAGTTGATCTTTAGCTATATATTTTGTCCTAAAGTTTTTGCAACATATTCTATTATTCCTTCTAATGAATACTTCTCAAAAATCTAACCTATTTAAAAAAGATCTAACCTACTTAAAAAATGTACTATAGTTTAAGTAAATTTTACAAATACTAGCCTATTGCCAAATTAGACACATTTGGTACAACAATTTTTTTTTTAAAAAAATCACAATTGTAGTAAAGTGTTATATTGTCTATAATGATAATTTTAATCTAGAGTACATTAAGTTAAAAAAAAAATATTCCAACCAATTTTTAATTGGCTTTAGGTCTGGAAACTGTTTTGATGTATTATACATGACCCATCCCATCACTACCTGGAAGATCTTTAGATTTTGGTTATGCCTCGGAAAGCCCTGGCTTTCCAAAGTATACCATGTCAACAGATACCTGTAAACTACTATGCACAATATGTAGGTTTATACCTCAATTGTCACATTCTCATGTTTGTCTGAAAAACTTCCCAAAGTCAACTTTAAGTTTTTTGGGTTAATTTATTGATTTTAGAATTGCCAAACATTTCCAGAGTCATCTCTTTCAAACATGTTGTATTTAATTTCATAAATTAACTAGATAATTTTCCAAAACATAAGTTCAATATATTGATATATTATGTTGTTCAGGTTTTCTCTTGGATCCTCTTCTGTAAAATCCTTCATTTCTGAGGATCCTTTAAACAGTCTGACTGTATTTATGAGATAGTTTAAATAAAATTATTGCCAGATGTTGTTTATCATTTTGTTGTAACCTGTTTTTATGCAGTAGAGTGGTTAATCTTTTAAATTTAGATTCTTTTGAAAATAAGGACAGCATCAGTGAAAAAAATAACCAAATCGAAGAAGATGAAGAATCTGAGGATAAGGTAGGAGAAAGTATCCTGATATAACTTAACAAATGTTAAAAGTAAAACTGGAATATGTTTTTCATTATGTTAAGTTCTATATCTGAGGTACAGTACTGTGCAATAGTTTAGAAACACCAATTTTTTAAAGCATTACTTTTCCCAGACTTTCTCAAATCATCTGAAACTTTTGTCATGTGTTCTTTGTATTAATTCAATTCATAATACAAACTGTAAAAATTGAAAATTATAACTGTTAATTAAAACTTCACTTTTTTTAAAAAAAAGTTTTCCATACAAAAGTTTATAAATAACTTTGTTTTAATAAAAATTTATTTCAAAAATCATTATAATATCAATTTTTCAATAAGATAATCTTGATAAAACAGTATTTGGTGGCATATTCATATGCCTTTAAAACAGCATCACAGCGAAGAGGCATTGAATCAAATAAAATAAAGAGAACATCATGAGGAATGTTATACCAAAGTTCTTTAGTCAAAGCAAATAAATGGCCTTTGTTAGTTAGTTTTATACCAACAAAGTACAACAAAGTATAGCAGACTTTTGAACAGCCATTAGCTGTCCAACTAATAAGATCTATTGCAAATTTTATTGTCTTTTGAATTGCTTGTAGATATCAGTAGTTTCCTAATCAGACAATGACCTTACAGATTATTTTGACATAATTGATGCTCAGTTGTATTGATGCTATGGTTTGTGCCATACAACTGATGTATTGTTGATGTACAACTGTATTAAGTTTTGAAACATTGTAAAGTTCAGAAATCTTTCTGTAAGACATTTTTTTCCGCAACTTTTATGATTAATTTTTATTTCTTTTGAAACTTCTTTAGCCTTCACCATGCTTTTGGAAATATCACAAAGTAATGGAATTATAAATGTTAAAAAATATTTTGGGCTTTATTGCTTTTATTTACAAAAATTTGATTTACTTGCAGGGTATGAAACTCTTTCTAAACTCTTGTATGAAAATTTTTTCCAAAAAATTTCACATCAATAAAATATTATATTTTACAACTTCTTTGGTTTGTATTATAAATTGAATTAATGTAAATTAATGAAATTAAATTAATGAAAATTGAATTAAATTAATGAAAATTGAATATAAAAAGTATAAGTTTGGTGAAAATTTCAGCTGATTAGAAAAATTTTGTGAAAAGTAATCCTTTAAAATTGAAAAGAAATATGGTATTTCTAAATTTTGAACGCTATTATACCTAGATAAAACTTAAAACTTAATATATTTTTTTTAGGGTAAGTGCATCTGTACTAACTGATATCACATGACATTAATATCATTTCTACATTTGAAAACTAGAAAATGAAGATGGCTATAACATAGTTCTCCTTATTATCTTTATTTAGTTTTTTTTTTAAAGATATTTTGTTATAATTAGAGAATCATGTTCTGAGATCCATGGATCAAGTCTACTCCAATATGATTAACTGTACCATAAAAACTATGCAAAGGTTATAAATGCTCATCCAAAAATAAATTATTTGGAAGATTTACACTTTTTTACATTTAGGTTTCTTTATCAATTGATAACCCAGATAGCTGTTATGAGGTTGATGATAATGTACTCACTCCATTAACAAATCAAAAAAGGCGACCACGTTTTGATAAGAGGAATCCATCAATTTCAATGCAACTGCCTTCAATAATCCGTTCATCTAATTCTTCTATATGCAGTCTGACCAGTGAATTAACAGATGGTAATATTATTAATAGTTCTATATCTAGTTTACTTCTATTAAGATGATTAGTTATTGCTTTGCTGTTTACTATTATTGAATATTATAGAATCAGTAGAGCAATAACTAAGCATCTTGATACATTAGTTCTATCAGGCTACTAGATTTTTCAAACTTTTCTTTGGAAATCTATATTAACATTTTTCACAATACAATTTTCCCTTGTGATGTTTGTTTTTAATGAATGTTTCGTATAAAAACTAATTTTTATTGGTTTTTTAAAAAATAAATTTATTAATAAAATCTATTTCTGTAGAATATTTTTAGTTGAAAAGTTATATTCCTTTAAGGAGGAATGGATGCTACCACCTCTGTTGTTGTCATCATATGACTCAGGGATTTCAGGCATAAGTAACCTGTTAAGGCAAATTTCTATCTCATAGTGCCTTTTTTCCAAAATTAATTTGTTCATTGATCAGCAAATTTCAGCTTTATAGGATCTTTGTAAATGGCAACTAATATTTTATTCTCAAGCAAAATACCCTCTCTTTTTTTTAGGCTCCACAATATATTTGCCTGTTAATCTGTCAGGGATTGGTAGAATATTTACCTTTTTCACTCAATCAAGAATGCATTTGAAGTTAAAAACTCAGCTTATATTTTTCTGTGACTTTGAAAGTAATATTCTGATTCTGTAACATGTGTCTATCGGCTAACTGAAAAATTTGGGTTATCTATAAGTCTGTTCTTTTTAATTTCAAGATCTTTTAAAACTTTTTCCACTAGCTTTTGTAGGAGATGAAATATACTGAGGCACAACACAAGTGTGATGTGCCTCTGTATCCTTCAATCCTAATGTTCAAGTCACTATTTGATTGTTGTTATCAGCAAATTAAACATTAATGTTAAAATAATTTACTTAATGGTGTTTACATAAAGATGACCTTTTTCAAACCCTTTGATTTAAACTATCCCTGTATGATTCAAGAATGAAATTGTAATAAGACATTAACGACAAAACAAAAACAAATAAACAAACAAAAAAAAAAAGGAAAAATGTCTTCAAATGACAAAATCTTAATCCTTTCAGTAATATTTTTTTCCTGTACCACTTTCAATAGAAAGAGCTTCTAAATTTATTTTTTTTTTCAAATTTTTTAACATATAATATTTTCTGTCAAATTGTTTTCCATGAAAGTGAATTGATCAGTTTTCTAGAGAAACTTTAAGTTGAGTTTCTTTTCTAATTTTTTAACTAATTTGAAAACAGATTTATATAAACTAGGTAAGCTAGGAGTTAAAAATGTTAGTTCCTTAATTTGACAGTTGCTTAAAAACAACTTTGGATGTGTGAGTGGATTAATGCATATATGCAACTTACATATGCACAGGGTGTGCATGGTTTTAACAATCACATTCAAACTGCTTGCAGCCTGCAAGACAAAGTTTGTTAGTAGTTGTAAAATTTTATTTGTAAAACAATTTTTTTTAAAAATGTTTTCAAGAAATGAATTTTTTATATCACAATCACGGAAAAGAAAAAGTTATTTGCTATTCTCACTGGACAAGACAATGCCAGTTTTGTAAAGTTCTTAAAAGTATGTTATTTGCTATTCTCACTGGACAAGACAATGCCAGTTTTGTAAAGTTCTTAAAAGTAGACAAAAGTTTGGTTTGGAAAGTGAAAAAAGTGTTTGAAGAAGAGTCTGAAGGTGACTATAGCTGAGAGATCAAACTTAAAAAAGATGGTCTGATTGTGTCAGAACTCCTGAAATCAAACTAAAACTTTAAAAAATGATTGATATTGACCCTGGTAAGTCAATAAGGTAGATTGCTTGTGACTTAATAATTAGGAATTAAGTGACAGAGGACTTAAGGTATAAGTTATGCTATATGTGAAAGGGTCAGTTGCTAACAGAAAAGGCAAAAGAAAAGCAGCTAAAGAACTCTGTTGAACTTCTCAGAAAATTGATACCAATTATTTAAATAAATTAATACCAATTATTTAAATATTTTGAAGAGTTACTAATCACGCTTAAAATATGTTGATTTATATTTTATTGTTATAAGCCACTCTAAATGATAAATTGATTAAACATTAAAATTAAATTATTCTTTAAAAAAGTGCTCTTTATTATTTTAAAAAAGCTGTTACTCTTAGTAATATTCATAATGCATATTCACCTTAAATGAAATAAAAGTTTGTTTTAACTTTTTCTAATAGCTCATCATGCCTCTGTTTCAATATTTAAGATTCATGCAAGAATCTTTAGGAAAAAAAATTTAGGAAAATACTAATTTGAAATCTTAGCCAGTCTGGGACTGGCTAAGATTTCAAATTAGTATTTTCCTAAATTTTGTTAGTCTAGAATCAGTACGATGTTCTAACCTTGTAAGTAGGCTTTCCTAAGAGTTATTTGGAAAATTATATTCACTTGGCCTACGTGTTTGTCAGACTTATCATAAACTTATCTTGTGTAGAGATCTCTAAATTATGATTTATGAATAAGAAATTTACTACATTAGGCCTAAGTTAGACATACATGTAGTTAACTGATAGTTAGTTAAATATTGTTTTCCTTCCCTAAGCTTTAATTATTCTTATTTGGGTTGATAATTGGTAGTGGCTACTAAAAAACTAATTTGAAACTCAAAAAATGCAACCTAAAATGTTTGTTTTTTCAAAAAAAAAATGAAAATTGCTTTATTAAACTGGAATAAAAAGTAATAAATTCAAATTTTTATTTTCTGCTAAACCATTGAGATGGACATTACCCACTCTTTTTTTACTTATTTATTGGCTTTAGGGATAGTTTAGTTAAGTTCTAGGGATTTTCTTTAAATAATACTTGATTCTACCAAATATTTTCTCGATATTTCAGGTTTTTCACTTTCCATCATAGATAAGGTCCTTCAAATAACCCCAGAAAAATTCAATTGCCCAAGTTTCATGACATCTACAGGATTGTTTTTCTTAGTTACAAAGTTAATGTTTTCAGCATTAATATAAATTTGAATAATGATGGTAGGTCAGGCCAAAATACAAAATTGGAAAATAATGTTGAAGAATAAAAGGTAACAATTGTGACTTGTTGCAGTCTTTTATATATGTGATTCAACTGATAGAATAACTACATGGCTTAAATAAGGCTCTATTCATGTCTCTTGGAATAATTGCTAGCCATACTAAAACTTTGCTTTCAGATTATGCCTTTCTTTTGAATTTTGATGTTTGAGGAGAATTTTTGAGTCACTGGAGTAAAATCTATCATTTCCAGCAACTGGAGTTGTTGATTTGTTGTCTGAAAAAAAAAAGGTTTTTTAGGAAATTTTTATAAAGCTGTCCTTATTTTGGCTGAGCAACAGCTCTTTATGGCTTATGTTTTTGGTTGAGTTAAGCAATGCTGTTGTTTTATTCCTGCTCTAGTTTTTATTATATAAATAATATAGTGATATAGCAATTGATATAGTGCCTTTTTGCTTTTCTAAAGCATTGCCTTTGGATTATTGTCAAAATATCATTTAAGCTCCTTGATTTTGGTTTCTACCATTTTAATTCCTTTTCTTTGTGGAGTTTCTTCACTGTACTTGGTTTTTTTTCTTCTAAAAGAGGTTTTCACAGATATGCCTCTCTCTGAGATATTTTCTTATAAAATTTGTACACTTGTTTTTTCACTTGCACTTTTTCAGACAACATTTTTATCACCAAAAAAATATGTAACCCTAAAAAGCTATGTGAGATGAAATCCTCATTTTGTGTCACACAAATTAAAGTACATTTTGTTTGTTAAGAAAATGTACAATGAGTATTTTGTACAGATACCAATCAAGTCTCTCAGCACATTTGTTGCTGGCATTTGGCTAACAACAAATGTGTCACCATCTTAGGGGGGTAATGTATAGTTGCATTCTATATATAGTAAAAAACCTTTTTTTTTTTAATAAATGGTATATGAATTCAGAAAGATGATTCAAAAAGACACTAATGGTTACTTGGGTTTACAAAACTATTAGTAATGATAATTTAACACAATAAATAGATATTTTATTTTGTTCATTTAGTTTAATTTTCAAATAAATATTTGTTTTATTTGGTTTTGTGTAATTTTAGAAGGCTGAAAAAAATATGGAATACAATCTGTAAAATACAGAAAACAATAATCTAAGCCAATATAGTCCAAAATATTTTAAACAATTTGAATTTTGAAACAATACTCTTAAAATGTAAGATTTTTTTTTTGTTTCTGTGGTGAATTTGTTAATTTTGTTTACTTTTTGGTGTTGATTTAATAGGTTGCTGTATTAAAATTGCTACAAAATTGTAAATTTTGGCTGCAAATTTTGGTTGTTTTTTTTTTCAGTGAAAAATCAAAATATCAAATGAAATTAAAAGTGTACTAGTTAAAGAAGTTATAAGTTGTTCAAGATATTGATTCCTGAAAAGTATTACATATCAGGCACAGATTTTTATAAAACTATAAGAAAGTCCTTGTGTTCTGGTACTGTAATAAAAAAATTTGGAATTGGGAATCAATTCTCTTACATAGGTCATGATAGTCAAATAGTTTATTGCTTTTTTCATGTCAGTCTAATGGGTGAGTGGTCAAGGAGCAATTAAACTTAGGTATATCTTAGGAGTTATTTTGATTTAGAATTTAAAAAAAAAATTAAAAAGTTGCTTTAAAAAATTTGTAAATATATTTTTGAAAAAATTTAATATTGAGTAAATTTAAGATAAAAGGTTTGAAGAAAAGACAAAAAATCATTATACTTGTTCACACAACTCACAGTGAAGCATAGGAGAAGGTCAGTAAAGGCTTAGAGTAGTTTTTCATGGAAAGGTGTTGGTAATTAAATTGAAATAGTGAAAAAGAATATTGAGGTATTATACATTAAACTTTAAGTAGAGAATCTTAAGCGATCTGCAAGAAAAATCGAAATGACTCTTTTTAACAAGATGATAACCCTTAACATGTCCAAAGTTGCTAAAAATATTTTAAAATAAAATGTTTGATTGGCCACCACAATCACCAGATTTAAACAATTAAAAACATTTGGGAAATTTTGAATAAAAATATTTTGATATTTTTTATAAAGTCTTTGGTTTATCCAAATACTGAATCTGTTTTGAAACCAGTACCTCCTAATCCAATCACTAAATTAATCCCAGTTCAACCAGAATAATTCCATCAGATGTGAATGAATCATTGATAAGTGATAGTTTATCTGGTTTAAAAATTAAAAATTAGTTCTGACTGAGGTTTTATATTCTACAAGAACAGGATTGAGTTTTCTAAACATTCAGAACTTTTAAATTTAATTTAAAAAGCACCAGCAGAATTACTTAGTCTGTAAATGGAGTATTTTAGCACCCAATACTCCATCATATAAATTTTGTTATAGACATAGAGAACTTGTGCAATATACCACAACCTATAATACCTATAATATAAACCTATAATATACTGAGGTGGTTGATGATATTTGCTATTGAAAGAATGTAAATGGTATTCTTAAATATTGAGCACATAGTTGACAGTTGATAATTTACTTTTAATTCTTCTAAAAATAGTCTAAAATCATCAATTCCAAACACCTACTCTGTTTATATGAAAGAAATTGATAATATTTATACATTTGGAAAAGTAAAATATTGCCATGATGAAGCTACATTAATAAAAATGGCAGAGCTTAGCCACACTTGCCAAATACTGTTGAATATTTTATTGTAATTCTCCACATGCTTTTTGCTGATTAAACTCTATGCCAAAGAAATTCAAGCTTACATAATTGTTAGATTTCTGGTACAAATATGCTGTAATATTGTGTGTGCTTTATCTAAGACAAAGCAGATTTAGCAGCACATTAAATGTGACCAGAAAGCATAAAAA
>QPEY01002064.1:130732-155991 GCA_014706445.1 Hydra viridissima | reverse complement strand
ATCTTTTATTGGTATTTGTTAAAAATGTAAAGAAATATTTATAGAAATGAGTATGACAATAACATAAGAAAGTATAGTATGACTATCATAAGTTTCAAAAGTATTTAAAGCTCCCACTTGATCTGTATTTTTTTTTAGAACTAAAAAAATACCATTACGTTTTTTTTTTGTTTTACTGTAAAGTTAAAAGTTCTATATATGCTTGCCCTCAGTTATGCTTTTGCCTTCAAAAATGGTTTTGATTTGTAATAATAGTTAATTTTAAACTAGCATTATTTTTTATTCTACGTTGTCATTACTTTTTAAATATTTAATGTCTGTTTTACTTTAAATTTATATTCACAATTTAATATATAAAGCCCAAAGTTTGTATGTGGGTGTGTTCTTTACACAAATTCGCAGTTTTGATCCAGTCCTCACCAAATTTGGTACACTGGTCTAGTTTTTCCCAGAAAAGATTTAAGGCCAGGTTTGGACCACCCTGGACTCCATGTTCAGGGTGCTTATGGCTGGAACCAAGTTCCAGTCCTAACCCTAGCAAAGAGGTGAAGGTGGGGTATGACAACTCTGTGGGGATCAGTCAAAAAAGAACATTGAGTTACCACAGTGTGGTTTAGTTCCCAAAAACATGATTACATGTCTTATAAACTTTTGAATTTTTATCTAAAACTAGCTGGAAAACCCAGCGAGTTCATTAAAATTTAAAAGTTTAACAGACATTCCTAACAATGTTCTTAGATTTAACATATTTAGAGCTATAATCTTTTTAGGTTATTCAGATTATGATGCACCTAGTGTTACTGATGATACAGATGATTATGTAGAAATTCAAGATGTAATTAAAGAGCGTAGAGACTCTCGTTCGAAGATTTTTGACCTTGAGCGAGAGCTTGAAGGTCAACAAGACATTTACAGAGCCATTGAAGTGGCCAAAGATAGACAAATTAAATCTTTGATACGTGAAATTGAGGGTAATGTTTATCATTTTTATTTTTAGATCTTGAAGATAGTTTTCACATCATTTTGTTATTTTCAACATCTTTAAGTTCAATGTTAATTTTTTTAGGGTTAGCTTTTAAAATTTTATTTTACTTTATTTTAAAATAGTATTGTATTTTAAAATACTTAAGTTACCAGAGTAAAATTTTATTATTATTTTTTTTTTATATTTTGGGAAGAGATTTACGAAATAATTTATTTTTGAGAGATTTATTCTGATGCAATAAGTTTTACACTTATTTTTTACTTTAATAACATAATGTATATTTAAAACAAAGACTATTCTTTTTACCAAATGTTTCTTAACTCTTTTACTGGCTATTTTTTAGGTCTTAAATTGGAGCTTTCAAGTGTTCGTGCTCATGAAAATATGCTTGCTTTAAAATGTCGTTTGGAGTTGGAAAGTAAAAGTATGCGAATCGAGGATTTGGAACAACAAATTAAATCATTACAAAGTGAAATTCATAAGTTGTCTTATGTATCTGACTCGTCTGATCGCCATCATGAAACTCTTGCTAAAGAATTAGAACGAGCACGTCAACGGTATACTCATCTTGAAGAAGAAAACCGCTCAACTGAGGCACGATTAAAACTTGCTGAAGATTTACAGCAGAATGACCGTGAGTTGCTAGAAGTCTTAAGGAATCAGCTTTCACAAATTGAACAAGAATTACAGACTTCTCAGCAGTGCAATAAACTTCAAGAAGATAGGCTTAAACTTCATGAATTAATTAAAGGTATATTTTTGCGATCTACTTTTGTTTAATGGAGAAAGTTGTTGTGCTAGTAATCCACAAATACTGATTGTGTTTTTACTTCAGCTTTGCTGTATTTGTTTCTATGGGAAATTTAGTTGAAAAAATTGAGCATAAATTTGAAAAAAATCTTTTTGAAATTTATAAAATATTGTATGTTTCTTCTTAAGGAGACTTGATAAAGGAGCAAGATAAAGTGATGAAGCTGACAAAAGACTGTGATAATCTTCGTCAAAAAATAAAGCGTAGAGATCGACACATTGAAGATCTGGAGGATGACAATGTTAAGCTTTTACAACTGAAGTCTGCACTGGAGTCTCAACTTGCAAAAAAAGAATATCAGATGAAAAAGATTGAGCGCAAACTTTCTAGTTTACAAAATGATGTGCGATTCTGTTTATTATATGATTCTTTTCTGTATATTTATTCACACGAACTGTCATTAATACTATTGAATAAAATAAGAGTAGTTAAAGAATTTTTTTTGTACAGATATAAATCTTTTGCTAAAAAAAGTCAATTGTTTAATGATTTTTTTAAAAAAATTTAGGTTCTGCGGAAGAATCGTGAAATTTCAGATTTGACTGGGGAGAAGCTTACACTATTACAGGTTCGTCGTTTAACTGATCTTAAATTAAACGGCCAGTTAAAAAATGAACCTGCTACCGAGATACGTGACGGTGAAAATATATTTATAAACACTCTTGAAGACAGACTTGTGCATAGTGAGTCACGTGTTAAAGAGCTTGAGTTAGAGAACGACAATTTTTTGAAAGAAATTCGAGATTTTTGTGATAACTTAAGTGTTGCTGAAAAACAAAATAATGAATATAAAGCACAACTGGCAGACTTGGATGGGCGAAATATTAAACTTCGACAAGAAAATAAACATTTTGAAAAAAAAATAGAAATTCTGCACAGAAAACTTAAAAAATGTGAAAAAGAAAAAATTCAAATGTCATCCAGGCAGCATGATGCGGAATACAAATTGACTCAGTACCAAGAAGAAGAAGAGTTTTTTAAACATTCCTTTCGTTCGCCTCCCGGTAGCGAATGTTGCGAATGCGGGGATAGTTCTCGAATGTTGAGGCTGAAACTACAGTCTACTGAAGCCAAGCTATCGATGATCGAAGGTAACAAAGGTTATCTTGAAGCAAAAGTTAAATCATTGGAAAAGAAGGTTTATTGTTATTTTAGCTTGTTTAAAAATAAATATTAATCCATTCTAATATTTGCGAAAATTTTCAACGTTAAATAATTTTTATAAAAATAAAAGGTGGGTACCAAACTAATGTCAGGCAATATCACTTTCTTTGATTTTTTACATTTTTTTGATATTGATGAAAGAGATACACTCGAAATTTAGTTTAACAAAGTGGGTTTCCACCTTGAAATTTGAGTGTAAGATTTCTATTTAAGTTAAAAATTTGATTTCCACTCATTTAGATAATGGAAAAAGATATGGAAATACAAAACTTGCAAGATTCAATGGAACGGGATTCAGGTGCTCCTTCACAAGATTATGACAGGTTAGATGCACTTGAACAAGAAAATGTTTTGTTGCAAACGCGTCTTGATGAAGTCATTTTGGAAAACTCTAAGCAGCAAGAGGTTCTTCGCGAATTAGAGAAAAATAACATTCTTCTTGAGTCGACTATTAAGAATTTAAACGGCAAACTAGAGCAATGTACGCAACGCTTAAAAGGACTCGAGGAAGCTAACCATATACTTGGTCGTGAAGCTCTGCGTAACTGCAGCGACATTGAAGGAAGCATCATAAATAATAATATAGAGGAGTTAAAAAGTCAAAATAAAGAGCTTCAGGTTGATAACAGTTTTTAACTTTATTACTGACATTCGATTGTGATGAACTAAACACAAAAAGGCAATTTTGTAAAAACAATTATTTTCCGACTAATGTTAAGATGTGTTATTTTTTATCTTTTAAAAGGAAAAGATTCGTCAGTTCAGAGATGTAGAGGAACTTGTTGAGCTTCTTGAGCGTGAAATTAGCAAGGAGAAAGCGACTACACAGTGGTATTCCGATCAAAATGAAGCAATGAAGTATAAAGTTGAAAAATTGTCTGATACGATATGTCAGCTTGAAGAAAGAAACCAACGAATAGAAAAAGAAATGCATCTATTAAGTATTTCCAACCAAGATTTACAAAATGATGTAAGAAATGCTTTTTTAACGACCATTTTCATCGACTTTATTAAGAACAATTTTTTATGCAAAATATTACACTCTTTTTAAGGTAAAGAGGCTTGAGCAAAAGTTGGAAATTTATTCTGATCTATTCGGAGAAAATTCGACAATGCGCTCTTCTTTAAAACGACTCTCCTTCCAGACTGATCGTCTAGATGAAGAGTTACTGATTGAGAACGCTCTTTCTCCACTTACAGAAGAAATTAAGGAAAAAGACGAGAAAATCAGACAACTTCAGGCTTCTGTTCATGAAAAAGAAAGCAGCGTTAATGCGCTTATCGCAGAAGTTGAGTTGCTTGAGGCCAACCTTGCTGCAATGGTTTCTGAAAAAATTAAGAGAGTGTACTCTAATGATGAATCTAAGCTTCGTAAACGTGACAATCTTTTTATTTTTAACAACTTTACAAACTCTTTAGACAAGGATCTAAAAAATATCGATATGTCCGCTTTTGACCCGGCTAAAGAATTAACTGTAACTACCGAAGAATTCTATAATATATTACAAGAACATGAAGAGCAGTTGAAGCAGAAAGACGAAACACTTAAAAAGAATTTAAACAGTGATTCCTCCCTACATAGTCCTAATCCTATGTTTCAAACGAATGATGAATATGAATATCCTAAAGATGATGATCATCCAATAATGGTATCAACATTGTTAGGTAATCCTAAAAGAAATACTGAACTCAATCCTAAAGATCTTTCTAGGGAGAGGCTACCTACTGGCCGAAATAATAAAGATGATACAAAACAAGGTCTAGAAGATGACATGTATGAGCAGTTAGAGCAACTTGAAGATTTGGTGAAGGATAAGATCAAACCCCGTGATAATTTAAAATTGGCTTGTGCACCTTCAAAATTAGAAGAATCCCTCAAGAATGGCTCAGCAACAAATTGTTCAAACAGCATAGATTTATCTGGTCTTGATAATTTAATATTTGAGGTGGCGCAAAGAGGAAGTAACAACTCATCAGACAACCCTGTTAATGATCAGGTTTAACCCATAGTTTTTTTTTATCTCTGTCATTTCTGTTTTTATTTCTGTTATCGATTGTTAGCTAAAACTAAGAGATTTAACGAATAAAAGAAGTACTTAAACAGCAAAACAATTTTTAGAATTCGAATCACATTAAAGGTGGCGTAGAAGTTCCTTTGAAGCGTCCAGTAATGCCATCAATTATTACAACTAAAAGAAAAATAATACGTTTGGGCAAGGTTAAGGAAGGTCACTGATTATGAATGAATTGCGTTTTTTTGTTTTTTTTTTTGTTTTTTTTTGTTTTTTTTTCACTTCTTTTCAGCTAAAAATGCAGTAAAAGTTTTAAATTATTCAAACGTAATTAATGAAAGAGTAGCTTTTTGACAATCCGTTTATATAATTGAAAAGAAACTTGTTTCTGCCACTTGTATCTTATCAACTATAAAGTTGTTAATTAAATAGATACGAAACTTGCCTAACTTATATCCAGAAGGAAAATTTAATAACGAATTTTATTAACTGAATTTCGATATATTTTTATATTTTTACTGTAATATATTAATAGTTATATTTTAGAACTTTATAAATGTTTTAGGGAAATGTTTCCGCCGAACATAGTTGAAACCCAGAGTGTCTTCTCGAGTTCTAATTTTGAAAATAACAGTATAAATTGAGCTATTAGTAATGTTCGTAGCTCAATGTAATTTTTTTTTAATTATAAAAAACACTGGTCAACAAGGTTTTTGCTTCCAGGAATCCGAAAATTGCTTCTAATAGCTCGATTTGTTCATCGAGATAATTTGCTATGTTTTTATCATTGTGACGTATTGAAAAGGGGCTGGCACCCAGAACCCGCGGTCTTAACTTAAAATTATTATTGATGTAGTGCAAAGTTGTTACTTGATAGGCGTCATTAGAGGTAGTGGCCCAATGATTCATGGTTAGGGTCACCTAACCTTAAACAGTTCTGCATCCACAGGATTTCACCAAAGCGACCTTTTATGGCTTGGTACAGCTAGGGTAGCTTGATTTTTAGAGTAGAAAAAATTGCTTTGTGTTTTGACAAGATTAAAGGGTAGGTTACCACATGCCAATTATTCCATGATTGTCATGCCTCTTCTTGCTGATTATCTAAATAAACTTGCTGACTTGTTTGTGTCTCATAGTGCTCATGTTGCATGTGGTATACTTAAAGCGGTACCGTTTGCCATTCCAAGGGTGATTTGCTTACCCTTAGGTCCCGAATTCTTTCATTTGGCGTTGGCCTGACCAATCCTGTTAACCTTGATTTGTTATATAATCTACATAATCTGATCTAATCTAACTGAAGAATATTTACAATAAAGAATCATAACGATTAAAATAAAAATTATAAAAAGCAAATTTTATTATCAACATTTCCA
The DNA here is from genome assembly GCA_014706445.1 of Hydra viridissima. Lineage (NCBI taxonomy): Eukaryota > Metazoa > Cnidaria > Hydrozoa > Anthoathecata > Hydridae > Hydra > Hydra viridissima. Next base: position 149,646 of record QPEY01002064.1, on the reverse strand, counting down.
AAAAATCAACAATACAAATAAAAATATGACTTTAAATATTTACAATTTACTTGTCTCGTACATGGAACAACTCTTTAAAAAAAACATTTTTAAAGAGGTCCATATTATATTACATATCAATTTTCAAACAAATTATTCAGAGTTTTCCTTACTGAAGAAAGCTTTGGCGTTTGGTTTTCAACTGTTGTAACTTTGTTGATTGGTCACTAGAACAGGTCATTCGTCTCCCAAGTTAACTGTTGTTCAATATAAGTGATATATTTGAGAGTCTCTCAAGTCTCTCAATATGCTCAAGTTTGAAAGTTTTGTTTTGACAAGAAAATTTTTTTTTTTAATTCACTATATGAATTAGGATCGAAGTAAAGGATACGCAAAAAAATTTTTGTATCTTACTCTCAGTTTTTTGGGAAACAACTAGCGTTTGAATTTACACACACCGAAGTTAATTTTTCCCCAGAAAGCAACTCAACAGCACCAAAAGTAGTTGCATACTGTATTAGTGCAAAATCACTTCTAGAATAAACTTTTTAAAACGAGGAAATTTAAAAGATCAACTTATGTAGGTTGAAATTGATGGAGGAGGTGGCTTTCTCAAAATCAGTTTGGGTATCATGAATTTCCAACAACCTACTTAACAAATCACAAAAAAATCTCTGACTCGTCAGACCTTAAAGGATTCAGATGTAAAACTTCAGCTTCTGCTTGCTGTCTGAAAGGTTCTTCCAGAAACCTATGAGAATGTCAAAAGCATCTTGGAACTTGTCCAAGTGCATTGAATCAGCTTCTTCTTGTCTTGTGATATGAAACTTGTAAACATGATATTTGGAATTCATTCTCTTGCTAGTTTACATTCCTGTACTTGGTGTGATATTGACGTAAAGAATCTTGCGTGCTGTGGAGCTCCTAGAGCATTTGGTTCTATCAAGAAAAACCATGAAGCATTTGTCTCATCTGGTGTTGATAGCAAAAAAGCAAAAAAAAAAAAAAATTAAAAACACTGTTTATTCTCCAATTATAAGTATGCCTGATGATTCTCTCATTATTGACTTTATTCCTTCAATGGAACTTCACCTGCTATTGGAAGTTGTGAATCATCTGCTTAAATAACACAAAAAGTCATGGCCTAATACTGACATGTGGTGGCTTATTGGCAGGACCAGATTGCAGAAACAGCTGGTGGAAAGAGAATCTACATTTCTCAAGACTCAACAACTGCATTGAACTTTTGCATTGTATCAATAAAGTTTTTAGCTTTATTGACACACTGCGAAAGTTCAATTCAGTTGTTGAATCTTGTTTTGGAAATGAGCTTGACAAAGCTTACTCTGAAAAAATTCAAAGCTCAAGGAATCTACATTACTCTCAAAGGACCATCTATAACACCAAAAGTTCAGTCTTTTATCTTAGAATCTTTAATATCTATTCTTCGATATTTAGAGTACTTGACTAACTGTCTGGTTGAATGCAACAGCAAACACATGTGAAGACTAAAAACCTTAAAGTAATTAGAATTGTGATTATTACTCCAATATGTAAAAGAATTTTCTTTCTCTATAATTGTAGAAATTTTCTCATCCTTTTCTTACTGTCTTATTATGAAGTGTTTATGAAGGAAAATGTACTTTGGAATTATAAAAATGAGTTCATCATTTTGTACTTTGGTAGGAAAAACGTTAAATGCAATTTTTTCTCTCGGGCGATAATAGTGGATTTTGGGGTTAGTATCTGTTTGATCTTCTAAGTACCAATCCTCCAGAGGGTTTCTCTGTCTCAAAAAGGTTGGGTAGAAAGCCATTTTTTGGAACAAGGAATGGATAATCCCTCAACCTTGAACAAAAACAACATGATCGCGAAAAATCATGGATCATGGAAAAATCAAGGAAGGCATAACTCTGTCTGAGAAAAACAAAATAAAAATTTATTACCTCAAACACTGTACAGGGTGCGGCAGCAATTAGCTAATTAATTTTTGGTTGGGTCTTGTGATCTAAATAAAATACTTCCGCTCTTTGTTTTTGTTGGTTAATGTTCAATGAATGTCTTAGATTTGAATAAAATTGTGAATGAAAACATTTTAGTTAAGTTTTACAATGGAAACCAAAAGAGCAGAAGTTTGAATTTGATTCACACGGGTTTGCCTGCACGTGAAGTGATTCGTATTTCTGGATTGTCTAAAACTACATTTTACAAAGTGAAAAAACGTGAAAGTGCTGAGAGAGCCTAAATGCCCTCTTCAGTGAATAAAAAAGTTGATAAAAAGTTCACAGAAAACCTTAAAAAGCATGTTGAAAAGACTCCTTCTGTATCCATCAGAAAGACATCAAAACTGTTTAATGTTGATGAAAGGACAGTCAGAAGAACTCTAAAAACACTTGGAACAGTCAGTGTGGCCCGACCTACATGCCAACTTTTAACAGAAAGGGTAAAAATTTTGAGAATAGAGCGATCAAAGAAGCTTCTAAATCAGCTAAAAAGTCATGCTTCGTCAACAGTTAAAGTTTTCTCAGATGAAAAACCTTTTAGCGTTGACTGTGTGCTCAATAGGCGAAATGATGTGCATATCAGCTTACTAAAACGTTATGTGGTGCCATGACTGAAAAAGACATTCCCAGAAAACAATTACATCTTTCAACAGGGCAATGCACCTTGTCATGGACCAGAAAAACTCAACAATATCTTCAGAACAATATGGCTAATTTCTAGCCCAAACACTTTTGACCACCATCCAGCCCTGACCTGAAACCCCTTGACTAAAATGTGTGAAACGAAGTTGAGAATAAAGGTTGCAAAAAGTCTCAGTCAAGTGTCAGGTCACTAAAGTCATCAATTACCCGTGCTTAGAACTCATTGTTAAGGGACTATATAATTAGCACCTACCAGTCCTTCTGTTCTAGGCCTGAGGCAGTGATCAAAAAAAAGGAGACCAAATTGAATGTTAAGGTGGGAAAAGCATTTATCTTCAACTTTTCTTTTAGTAATATTCCATGAATATAATTTTTAGTGCTTTAAAAATTCATTTTAAAAAATATTCTAAAAAGTTCGCGAATCGCTGCCGCGAACTAAAATCTCTCGCTCTTTTCTCAGAGACTTAATCAGATCCATGAGAAGAATTGCATTAAGCTCAATGCTGTTTGAACCATCAGTCTATAGGGTTGTCAAAGACAAGTGTAGTGCCCGAATTCAAACAAAACTTTTTGTTTGAATTCGGGCACCAAATAGTGCCTTAAAACTCATAACGTTTTTTTGACTAGTGTTCGTATTTTTCCTTGCTTTTATGATGGCGGATCAGCAAACATAATACTAAGTAATAATACAATTTGCTGCTTGTTATATATTTTTTACTTGTAAAGAAACTAAATACGAATGTTTAGACCGTTAAAAGTATTGAAACTTGTATTAGAGAGTTCTGTATTTAAAAAGAGGAAAGATACATTAAATTTTAACGTTTCTCATCATTTTTTAAATAACAATATTAATACAATTTAATTTAATTCTCGCAAAGCACTTAAAACTCCGGGTGTTTTTAGATCTCATTTTTCTAAAAAGTGCAATGTGGAGAAGAAAGTTTTTCATAGTAGTTGTAAAAAAATTCGAAATGCAACTTTGAAAGTAATAAGTATAAAAAACAAAAACAAAAAGATAAATAGTTCTTAAAAAAAATATTTCACTTTTCACTCGACTTTGATTTGTTTGCCAAGAAACTCCCTAAAAAAAAACCACCCAAATAAAATAACTAACAAAATTATTATACATTATTTTATATTTAAAATTAAACAGCAAACGATCAGTCCCAAAAGTTATACAAATTTAATTTTACATTTTCGGTTAAAATTTTTGTTTTTTCGCTCATCTAGATGAGTGTTTTGGCTGCATATCGTTGTTTTATCTTCATTTATCATAAGCGGTCTCCTTTTAAGAGGTATGAAATATTAGGTATAGAGGTAGCGGATATAGATAGAGGTATAGAGGTAGAGAATATAGATAAAAGTTTATGATATATTAAGTATACTGGTATATAGGTAGAGAATATAAAGGTCTGTGATATATTAGGTATAGAGATAGAGAATATAGATAGAAGTCGAGGAGATATTCAGCAACTGTAAGAATCCCGTTATAATTTGTATTTTACACTTAGTCCTAAGTATTTCTTTAATAACTTAGATTACTGTTTAGGAAAAAACAGATAAATTTACTCAATAACAACTTCATTCACCTAATATTTCGAACTGTTTCAGTTGTAGATAAAGTTGCATTAATTGTAAAAATATTAGCTTGAAAGCTCCATTTTTTTAACTCGAAAAGACAGGTGTTTAAAATCTACGATTTTTTAAAAAAAATTCACAGCTTATATATGCAATTGGAGCACATTTAAATTTTGTTAAAACCTAGAAATCTCTACCTGTTACACAATAAAGTAATTCAGTCTTACCAGTAATTCAGTTTTATCAGTAATTTAGTCTTACCAGTTATGAACCATTAATTTTTGTACACTGATAAGCGCTTCGTATCTCACTTGAGGATCATCATGACCCATGCAACGCATAATTAAATCCTTGCAGCCCAATTGATCAAAAGCACTAGATAATAAAAGTTTGAGTTTCCATATCAATGAGATTTTCTAACAGTTTTGTCCAACGAGGTTCATCTAACATTGATAATAATAAAAAAATCTAACATTGATAATAATAAAAAAAGCACATACGGTCTTCCTCTTGGATAATGCCTGATAAATTCTCCAAGGTCATGACATGCAACTGCTTTTATTATAGGATCATCACTTGACTCTAATAAACGCACTAACATCCTACAATAAAAAAAATATACACTTAAAACAGTTAATGCAAAACAAAAATTTCAAATTTACCCTTTCATCAACTTGCAATGTTTTCTCAAATAAAATGTTCGAAAATTCTTACTTCAATAACTCGTAGTTTGCATCGGTTATTTTTATAGCATTCTCTCTCTAGAATAAAATTAATTATCTAAGAATAGATGTGAAAAGTTTATTGTTTTTGGAAGGGAATACTTCTTAACTCTTAATCATGTTTTAATGAGTTTTAACAAGGATTTACTAAAAACTGTGATCTAGGAAAAATTGAAATGTAAGAAGGGTTTGTATGAAAACGATTTTTTCAGTGGAAAAGTTACATATATTAAAAAAAAAAAAAAGTGCTTAAAAACAGAGCTCACCCAAAACTTTTCTTGGCGATGAACTGGACTCCACTCCAATCTTCCAGATTTTACCTCAGCCACATACTCATCCCAAGTACTATGTAGAAGAGATTTTTAAACAAAATTGAATTTAGAAACATTTTGTTTAACATGATGAAAGACAATGAAAGTTTTTTCATGTTGAAGTTTAACAGCTCCAATAAAAATCCAGCTCAAATAGACTTTTAACTTAAATAAAAACCTTAGATCTTGCACGCTTGCATTTAGTTTCTCAGTGATAAATTCAATATCCTCCTTTATATCTTCATCTCCCCAAGTCTTTTTAGCCATCACATCAAAAACCTGGAGGGATATTGAACACAAAACTATGTAATTACTAGCATTGTAAACACTTTTCAAACAAAATAAATTGAAAAATCTTATGAACTTACTGGCAATAGTTTACATTGAATAAGTGATACAGAGGCTGTCTTGCTATCCTCAGCTTTTTCAAGAAGATTCTAAAAATTTTTATTTGATCAATAACGTTAAAAAGAAATATTTGCACAAAATTCAAATGAAAGCCTTCTCTTTTTCTGATGCTTCTAAAAAACAACCTTTTAATATCAAAAATAATCTCATAATTGTATGAATTATGAGATTATAGCACATGAAAGGTTGTACCAATAATCTTTTGCACTTAAATAAAGTACTAACATACCAATATAAAAGCTGTATTTTTTTTTAAACAAGCACATTACAAAAATACAAGTTTCCTCAAAATACATAAATCTAAAATATTCATAACAAACTTAAAAATATACCCTAAATGTTGCAATTATAATTCGGGTAACTTTTTCTTTCTCTGAGTTTTTCATGATATCAGCTAGCACTGGAATCACATTACCACTATAAGAGGACAACAACAACAAAAATTATCTAGATATAGCAAAAAAATAACTCCAACAAAAACACAGAAAAAATAGAAAACGATGGATAAATGGAATCATACAAATCTACTAGCAATGTAGATCACCTGATATTCACAACTGAATCAGGTGGAACTCAACTTTATTTTGTAAAACATAAATTATATTTATTTTAGTCTATTTTAAAGCAAGTCATATTAAAATAAATTAGTAGCAGGATTAATAAATTTTTATAATTCTTAAATATCATTAATAAATGTGAATCTTTCAAATAAATCTTTATTTATTATACTTTTATCTTCTTTAAAACTTCAAACTAAATACCTAAAACACATTAAGCTGCTCAAAAAATAGAGGTAAAAAAGGTAAAAAAAAAAAGATCTCGCTGAATTGACCCATGTTTTTCCCAAACAGTTCAAAATGATGAAATTATCAAAGCTCTAGAGTTGGATAATACAAACCTCATACAACACTACAGCTTTGATAGTTTCAAGTATTATAATCAGTACAGGATTATCCTTAGTCTTGAAGAATCTTGAGGAATCTATAAAGAACTTTTTTCCATTCCCATAATACAATATTGCAGATGGAGGATAAGAGGACATTCTTATTTCTTGTTTTTATATAAAATTTGTTTTATATACAATAATACGTAAGTTAAATAGTTTGAGTTATAATATGAATCAATTTTGATTAAGATAATTGTTTAGTGTCCTGTATTGAGCAAAAATTGAAAAGAAGAACCCACTTAATTAGATGACTTGTTAATAAGTCTACTTTTCAAAAAATATTCTATTAATATTACAAAGTGTTTCTCTAGTGAAATGAAATTTTATAACAACTTTTAGGCTTTCTTACTTTAAAAAAAATCATTAACTAAATAGTGCAACTCAAGTTAAGTTTAAATTTTAAAATTCTAAATGAATGTTTTTTAGTCAATCAAAATTCTTTATGTGTATCAAGTATGCATGTCATTTATGTATATCAATTATGTATATCATTCTTTATATCAAGTTAATCAGCATTCTATATGTACACAGAAGATCAATCCAAGATATCATTTAGGTCTAGTTTTATATCTTGATTAAACTGAAGTAACAAAATATCTTTGATGATGCTTATACAATTGTGTTAATCAATTTTGCTTACAATTAAGGGTAATTTTTAATTCTATGCATCTTATTTAAGCATTATTTATATTTGAGTAGATATTCTAAAGTACATACATGGCATTGTTTCCTTCCTAAAATATGAAGAAAGGGTTAGGTAATGATCAAAAGGCCTATATGCTTTGCAGTGAGTAAAAATTTACCAAATCAGATGAAGGAGTCTGGAATGGAAGGTATGCCATTACAAATTTAGAAAAAAAGGATTAGCCAAATTTTTTATCAGTAAATTACTATTTTTTCTCATTAAGCTTAAGAGGTTTAGGTTTACTTCTTTTTTTTTTTTTTTTTTGATTTTGTCTATAAATGAGGATTATTTTTCTAAGTAGATTGAAGAAAAGAGTCCTTTTCTCTATTCTAATACTTCAATTAAGGATAAAATCTAAAGGTAAGGCTAAAGGTAAGAGAGACATTACTTTTTTAAATCTGGATGGAGGGAAATATTTAATTGATAAAGTTATAACACTATGATGCAAATTCATATGTAATTAGTATGTATGAGGTGTATTATCCTAAAACTTGATTTATTGATAAGGCTTTCCCAAATGACTACCTGCTGTGCTTTTCACAAGAATATTCAAAAAACAAGATTTTTTTACTTTAAAGATTAACTTTTTAAGGTCAAATTACTTAAAGAAAATATAATTTTCAAAAAAACATTAAATTTAACTGGACTTATTCCAAAAAGATAATTATAGTAGTTGTGCTACAATTAATTTAAAAATCATCATTAATGAAAAAACCCTATCTACTTACCAAGCATTATTTTTTATTTATTTCTTATCAACTGGAAATTTTGTTTATTTTTAAGTAATGAATGAGTCTTACTTATAAATGTATAGTCCTCCCTCTGTATATTTATATAAACTATACACAAATATATATAAACATATACAAATCCACATTGCAAATACATAAACTTAATGAAATGATTTTAATGATAACTTTTTATTTCATTTAAGCTGAAATAACTTATAAAATCATTAACATTACAATTTAGAAAATAACAAAAAAATGTTTGTAAAAAAAAAAATTTAGCCCCAATTTCTAGTTAAAAAGTTACTTTATATAATGTGAGTATTCTCCATAAATACTTACTCTGTAATAATGCCTGCAATCTTCACCTGAAATGATAACATCCATAATGAGAAAATCAACTGATATTGAAGTTGAAAGCCAAGACTGCTGAGTAAAACCGAAACAATACTGAAAGCAAAGTAGAAAAACAAAATTTTTTTTTTAGTAATATTAACTACAAAAAAAAAAAAAAACCATGTTTCCAGTAGAAGAGATGTTTTTGAAAATCATCTTGATAATTTGATTTTCAGAAGAAGCTTTAATTGATGGTAAAATGAAAAATGGTGTATAGGGTTAAAAACTCATAAAAATCTAACAATACCAGTTTATTTTAATAATGCACTAAAAAGTGGCAAAATGGTACTGATGACTATTGCTCTAATAGTTTTTATTTAGCAAAATTAAACAAAACTTAGTATTCTTTCAGATGAAGCAATTTAAAGGAAACAAATGTGGTTTTAACCTTAAAAAAGTTTTTCCTCGATAAATAAATTGCTTTAATTAAACTGAAACTCAATCAAATTAGGCTTTTTTCATTTACCTGAATGCAAAAGCAATTTATGAACTCTAATAACACCCATTGTATGAACATTAAAATATAATTAAACATAATCCAACTTAGTTTTTATGGATTGATAACCAAAATGCATTGATGTTGCAAGTTTTTTTACAAAATCTTCAGAGAACTGCTTTAAATACTTGGCAACAGACATCTTCAGCTACCCAGTTCACTTGGACTGTCCTTTAGTTATAGAACTAACAACTTACACACCTTTGATGATTTGGTGTATTTGTAGCAACTGATGGAATAGATTGTGTACTCAGCATATTTTTTTATGCCAAGCTAATGCTGGCCCAGCTAATGAAATATTATCTTACATGTAATTGTTTAAAAATGTCTTTAAAATTTTTGCCAATTTAGTTATAAAATTTAGTTATAAAATAAGTTTTATGAAGAAATCAATCTTCCTTAAGTTATTTAATTTTTTGGGTCAAAATTTTTTTTTAAGCTCTGTCTCATTTTATGTGGTGAGAATTGTGAAAAATTAATTTTTGGCAAGTATTAGCCCATAAAAATTGTTTTTAGCAGATCTTTTTTAAACACTCAGTTTAAAAAAAGTTTTTAAATTTCTCTGTTCTTTATCTAAACTTAGTTTGGACAGTTTTGGATTACCATACTCAATGGTAACTATATCACACTCTCTCAGATCTTGTGAAATATCAACTATTTAATGCTCTTCCTCTGCTGAGACTCATCTAAAATGCTGAACAGAGTATTAGATGAATGTAGATAAGATGCATAGTCATGCTTGTTGAGCGATTCACAGAAATTTTAAAAACACCTGCTTCATAGTTCATTTCCCAGATGGTTTTTAAAGTCTAAACAAAGCCTAAACACCTCAAAAATAACTTTGCATAAAACACTTCTTTAAGACATAAAGCATTTCCTTCTTTAGAGAAAGTGTGGTAACTAGCTTCCATTGGCTGTTTGGTATTTTAATTTTTAAATAGTAGTTTGCTAGGCACATAAACATTGCATGAAAAACAGCTCCTGCTTAATCTGAACCTCACTTTGACCTGGTGAAAACAGATCAATTTTTCTCTTGAAGTCATATTAGAAAGTAAAGTTAAGAATTATCAGGAATTTCTAAGTTTTACTGTCTAAACTTGGATTTTTTTCATATTTCATTTTATTTAAGAAGTTGAGAGATGCCAATCTTTAAATTAAACTAATCATCCTTAGGTACTTGAGTAGCGGATGAGTTGGCCCTCAAAAATGTTCATTTAGTCTGATACAAACTCGTTTTTTGAACTAGTATTTGAAATTGTAGTATCAAAACCATACCTAAAATTTTTCCTTTTATTTCATGATTTCAGAAGGTCTGTTATTAATTCAAGCTGCCATTCTCATGCAGAACTAATACAAATGGGTTTTTCTAAGGATTATTTTTGATTATACAATTAATATTCACTGCTACTCTGAATCTCTACCCTCATTTGATAATAAGAGTTTATCTGTTGGCAACATTTTACAAAAGGGCATTATTATTGCCATAAGTCAACATTAAAACTAGATGTTCTTACTACTTTAAACTTACCTGAAAAGTGTTATCCTTTTGCCTAAGAAACGTTCATAAATCTGCAAAAAGTATAAATCAAAGTAAATTTTACATGCTACAACAGCTGTAGATGTTGATTAAATGACTTTATAGTTAGTAGATGACAATGATAACCACAAAGAAATTTAATGAATTTTACTAGAGTTTTACTTCAGTTCACAGTGATCTGGCTTTCTTTATTTTCTTTTTTTTTTTAAATTCATTTTTATTTATGTATTTTTTTTTTACAATAAAAAAAATCTGTGTACAAAATAATTTCTAATGAACTTAAAGTTTATAGCTAAAAACATATTGACCAAAGATTATACGGTTGACACTTTCTTTCTTTGTTTAAATTGGTGAGATTAAGTCAACAGCTCTCTATTTCACAATCATGTAAAACAGAACTTTGTTTTGAAAACTTTTAAAAACAGCTTCATCAAACATGCATTTGTAAAATTTAAGATAAAATCCTTATTACTGCTAAATTGCTAATAATAACATAAATTAAATATTTTATTTGCAAAGAAACTTTATATATTAGAAATTGTGCATGCTAATAGAAATACAGTGATAAATTACTTTTCATCATTTAAACTTATGCACTTTTTCAAAATCAATGGATTAAAACAATCTTATGGGGTTTTTGTTGAAGATTTATCATGGGATTGTTTCACTTTTGAAGAATATTTCTACATATGCAACACAACAATTCTGCAGCAAGAGGGTGTGCATTCAACTCTTCAATGATATTATTTACCACAAAATCTAATTCTTCATTTTTTTCTAATGATATTAAAATAATCAAAGTTATCACTCATAAGCAAGCTGAAGATGCTGAAACCATAATGCTCCCTAAAGTGTGCACTCTCACTCAGGCTTCCTAAAGTGTACACTAAACCAAATAAGTTCACATTCCTTCATATGAAAATATATATACTAATACTGTTTTAAAAATACATATGGTCAAATTATGTTTATATTTTCTTACTAACTATTAAATAACTTTTCTGGATTGCATTTTGATTACTTTTTTATTAAAATAATAAATATGCTTTTATAGTAACATATCAATACAAATAAATTTTATCAATTAAAATATTAGCAGTTAAAATTAATACCAAGAAATAAGAAATTTACACTGAAAAAAGAGAGTACCTGTTAATACCATTAGCTTGAACAAAGGGTAACCTATATTCATCTACTTGTAATATCCATTGAACACATTCTGCTACACTTTGCAAGTGCTCATTTCCCTGTAATATTACATATTTTTTTATTTACACATACAGTACTGTGAATATGTTTTAGAACACTTGTATAATTAGACATATTTACAATTTTTTTTAAGTACACTTTAAAAAATTTTAATTTTTAAAGCGTACTTAAGTTTAATAATATGTAAGAAAAATTAAGAGTATATTATTTTGAATAAATAAACAAAATTGATGAGGGAACCATGAGGGATTTGTTAGTTTATTTATTAAAACAATGTGTCATAATAACTACTGGCCAAGCATTCATCTAAATAAGAAATAAAAATGAACTGGTTTAAACTGATTCAGGTTCATACTCCTTCATTTTTTGTTTTTGACAATATAAAGTGCAGTCATAGAATGAATTTAGTACAATAATTATGGGTTTTGGTACTTTTTTTAAAAATTTTTTATAAACACAATTAAACAAATAGTTAAAAATAATTAAACAATGTTATTAAATTGCATTTTTAGATTAACTAAATGTTTGTTTTCATTTTTAAATGTTTAGTTTGCATTTTTAGTTTAATTAAATGGGTAAAATATATTTAATAGAGAGACAAAAAGTTATTGTGCTTCACGAAGAAGGTTATTCGCAGCGCCAAATTTTGTTCAAAAAAGGATATTCAAAGACTGCTGTTACAGAAATCATTAAAAAGTTTAGAGAAACTGGCTCCCTTGAAGATAGAAAGAAAAGTGGTAGAGCTCCTAAGCTAACAAAAGATGACAATATTTAAAAACCCTTTCTTTAAGAAACAGGAAAAAAACATCAACCAAGTTGGCAAAGCACATAAACACAACAACTGGGAAAAATGTCAGCTCTTCTTGTATTCGACGACACCTACTCAAATCAGGATTAGGAGGATGTTGCAATTCGAAAACCATTATCATGGCGTGGCAATAAAGAAAAATGACTTAAATATGCGAAATAACACAAAGATTAGGCCCAGGAAATGTTTAATTGGGTTCTGTACACTGATGAGTCCAGGAAATGTTTAATTGGGTTCTGTACACTAGTGAGTCACCCCTCTATTTTGATCAAACCACCTACTTCATCTGGAGTAGGTGGTTTGATCAAAATAGAGGGGTGACTCACTGGGGATCGTTATGTGGATATCCTAAGGCAACATGCTGTATCATCCAGAATGAGACTAATAGGTCATAATTTTATTCTGCAGCAGGAAAATGACCCAAACATTGTTCCCGAGTGGCAAAAAATTATTTAAATGAAATGGAAGAGGAAGGAGTACTGGAATTGATGACTTGGCCTACCCAGAGCCCAGATTTGAATATAATTAAGCATATTTGGGATTACCTGGACAGAAAGAAGGTCGAATATGCTCCCCAAAATGCTGAAGAATGTTTTGAAGTACTTCAAAGAGAATGGCACAACATACCCCAGGATTTTATTACTAATTTGTATGAATCTATTCCCCGACAAATATCAGCTGTGATTAAGGCAAAAGGAGGACATAGTAGATATTAAGAGTTTTTTATGAAGTTCGACATTAAAAAGTTTTTTATTGTTCCATATTTTTGTGTGAAATACATGTGTTTTAATAACTTTTTAATATAGAACTAAAAACTTAAATATTTGAGAATTCTCCGGGATTTTTTGAAAAAATGTAAGTGGTCTAAAGCATATTCACAGTACTGTATGTACAGTGATTTTAAAAAATTAAACACATTAAAAGCATTTTTCATCATAAAATGATAATCATATTTGATAAAGTCATTTTAGCATGACAAGAAAAGTAATTTTTTACAACTAATGTCAATAAAGAGCTTCATATTTGATTACTTTTTTATTAATTCTATCTTATCAAGTGCATATGTTTTTGAAAATGTTCTTTAAGTACGCATTTTTATTAATACTAGTTTGACTTTTCATTCACAAATGTTGCGTAAAATTGCAAAAGAATTGCTAAATAGTTTAGTTACATTTAAGATATTGTTTAAAAGAAAATTAGAAAGTTAATATACATGCGCAGAAAAAGCAGTAAGGAAAACAACAAATAATAGGTGGATAATAAGTAAGAAGGATGGCTGCAGGATCAACTAAATAGCTACTAGGCTATTAATTTCAAAGAACTGCATCAGAAAAACTTTGAAAATATTTAAATTGATGTGGCAAGATGGTAAGTGGGAGTTATAGTATTTAGGGCTGTTTTAATTTTAATTGAGTATGTTTGAGTAATACCTATGAAGGTCAAAATAACTAACACACTTACATAGATGCTAAAGAATTGCATGGTTCCATTAGAAGATATGATTATTAATCGAAATGAATGCTAGTAGTTTTAACAAGAAATGGTACCTGCCCAAACTTAGAAGCTTAGATAGAAGAAAATGAAATAAGTTTAATGCCATGGGCAACATAATCAACAGATTTGAATCCAATTGATTCTAGTCAAGGCCCAAAGAGGTTTCATAAGTAGACTAAAAAGAACTAGAGATCATTTGAGGTTGAAAAATGATCAAAGAACTGCAGATAAAACCTTTATAACAAAATCCAAACTTACAGTTAACAAATAAAATACCTGTAATGTAAAAAAAACTTTTCAAACAGGGATTACAAGAATAGTTTGTTTAATTAGAAAAATCAGTTGGAAGAAAAAGTCATCTTGTTTTATGTTAAAGGGCATTTGCTTTGTATATGAAGTTAAACTCAAGTGTGAATTATTGTATGTACTTTAACTATATAACTATATAGTTAAAGTACATACAATTTTTCTAACAGTTGTTTAACCAATACAGCTATGCACAAGTTTATTGAGATGTGCTAGTTTTTCTAACATTAAAGTTTATTGGATATAGAATTTAAGTTTATCTTTTTATGTTTTTTGTTATTTATGTTTGCATTGATAAAAAAAAAAATAAGTGAAAATTAGACAACATATTTTACTGATGACATAAAAGTTTAATTGAGTTATTTAATTACACATTTTTCACACTTCATAACTACTTTTATACTTTATTACCTCTTTAAATGATATATATATTGAGTATTGTGATTCTCAAAAAAATTATTTTAAAATTACAAAAAATATTTTAATTGCTAAAAATTATCTAAAGAATAACTACAATACTTTAAATTTCAATTCGCTTGCAAATGGGTAGAAAAGCAGTGTCAGAGAGCATCAAATGGAAAATTATTTGACTGGTCAAATCAAAGAATCATAATAATGTTGAAATTAGTAAACTTATGAGTATTTCTGAATTTGGCGTATGAAAAACCGTGAGAACCTGGGAGCTGACAGGTAACGTTGTTGACATGCCTTGTTCTAGAAGACCACCAAAGCTTAGTGACCATGACAAAAGTAGCATATTCAGAATCAGTAGAGAAAATCCTAGGCTCAGCAACAAAAACTAGCAAAAACTATTCAACCAATCCTTTTCTAATCAAAGTGTAAGCAGAGAAATCATAAGAAGAACATTAGCAAAAAAAGGTATTGGGTTGTACATTGCAATGAGAAAGCCTATCCTGTCAATCACGGATCAACGCAAAAGATAAAAATGATGAAAAGAATGTTTGCATTAGGCAGTTAAAGATTAAGTAAAAGTGATTTGGACTGATGAGTCAAATTTTCAGGTTGTGAACTGCAAATGAAGACTAAACATTAAAAAATTTGCAACTGAGTAATATTGCGATTGCTATTTACAAGAAAGACAACAAGGTGGTGGAGGCTCAGTAGACATATGGGGATTTCCTCCTATTAAGGCCTTGGTATTTATGAGCTGTATAATGGCCGTATCAACCAATATACCCACAAAAACACACTTGAAACATGTTTGATGGAATCAATTGTGTTTCAAGTGTGTTTTTGAAGGTATATTGGTTACATGCAGAGACGAGTTCTTCTTTGCACTCAAGCCAAAGAAGGACACTTTAAATATTAAACTTGCATATTTGTTTAAATTTTTTATATTCTAAACATTAACTCAATTAAACTTTTATGCAACTCATTTTGTAATTATATAATTACTTAATTTTTTAAATTATTTTTTTTAACTATCTTATCTTATCAATGTTAAGTGCATAACTAATTGATTGTTCTTTTAAAAATAAAAAAAAATTAAATTCATTTTCCTGATTTTTTTTTAGTTGAAAAAACCCTAAAAAGTTTGCTTGGAATTACCATCTCGATTAAACTTTTTAAATCTAAAAATGATTTCACACAAATATATTCAATTAGAATGTAAATAAAGGTACTTTTAAAATTACTAACAGAGACAGCCAATTGTGTTTTTAACCAATTTAAATAAAACATGAGATCAGAGTCTGGAATACGATATTTATTGAGTCGAGCAAGTTTAGCAATTAAACGGCTTGCCATATGCATGATAATTTGATCATCCCGATTTAGTAAATTAATAAGTGGAGCCCAAATATTAATTGAATGCTTCTTTGCTGCTTCATGGAATAGCTTAACATTTGCTTTAGAGTTGGATAGAATGTCATCAATCATAACAACTGTATATTGCAGAACATGTTCTTTTGCTACATGATTTAATATAGACCATATTGCAAGAACACACTAAAATAAAAGAGAAAGTTTAACAAAATAAAATTAGGTTAAGTAGACAAATTCTTTTTGTAAAATAAAGCAATCTCAAAATTTTAAAGCAATATAAAAAATTAAAATTCGCGATAAGTTTCTATAAACACTTATCAACCAATTATAATTTTATTTTCAAAAGATATTTAAAAAAAGGTTAATGATAAAATATTAGAACATCAAAAATGTTGAAAGAGAAACCAATCAATGTTAATAAAATAATAATAAAAGTGGTAGCAAGCTAACAGATGAAAGAAAATAATTCCACAACATTTACCTCTCACAAAAAATCAATAAGACAAAATGATTTACTTAACTGTTTTATGAAATTTTAATGGTTTAGTTCAAAAGGTAAGCTTTATTTTTTTTATCTTGAGTTCTTTTAAATTTTTCATAAAACCGCTTTAGAAAAATACTCATTTCCACACTGTTTAACAAAAAATATTTAGTTAAATGAAGAAAACTAAATTTTTTTCAGTTTACAAGTTAAAAATGTCTATTTCAAATTATCAACTAAATGCTTTAATGGTTCAAAAAGTTATATATTAAAAGCATTTACAAATTGAACAGTTGAAAATTTATTTGGCTTTGATACCTAGTGGAAAGTTACCAGTAACAGAAAATATTCTTTCTGCAGATGTTGATGTGGGTTGAATTGAAAGTAGCATCAATCTTATTTAAGATCAGTGTTTGAACTCTACTTGCTTCAAATAATTTTTGAAGTTTTTAAAGATATTAAAGCATCATACTACTTTCTAAGTGATTATAGCATCAAAACATATGTAGGAGGTGGGTTCTGATTTTTTAAGAAAAAATTATGAACACCCTCACTGATTAAATTAATTTAATTATCCTTAATTAGCTCATTTACAGTAAGTTCAATGAGTTTAAACACTTTTAAAATATCCTCCAAAATCATCTGTACAAAACTAGTATTGCACTGCAGTTTTGGTATTATTAAAATTTGCAGAACAGTATTAAAAATCTATAGAAAATTATGGAAACTTTAAATATTGCTTTATTCATTCTGCAAAAGTTTGCACTTCATCTAGTCCAAGAAATACTTAGCATACTTTAACTTTTTTGCAGTCTAACTATTACACACTTCTTTTTTTTGTATCCATTGAAGTATATATACTGCTAGTCCAAAAATTTTTGATCCACTCTTGCATAACTTTATATTTGCTGTCATGTAAGAAGTATTGGAGAAAATTACTGAGTTAGTATTATTAAGTGTTTTGTTATCATCAGTATATATACTATGAGTTTCAGCTTTTCAATTACTATCATTCTTGCTTTATTGACAAAACAATATAAGTTTGTTCAAATATCACATACAAATATTATTTGCCCAGAGGAAAGAAAAATATTTTTGTCTGTTGTGAAACACGTATTTCATCAAATCTAGTATGATGTCAGGTAACCTTTGACTTTGATGCATTTTTGTAACCTACTTGGTACTGAATCAACAATTTTTTGAAGAACAGACAGCTTGACATTATTCCATTTGCTCTCTAAAAGGTCCCCAAGCCCACGGATATTCTCCAACTTTTATTTTTTCATCCTCCATTCGATCTCATCCCCTAGATCTTCTATTAAATTGAGATTGGACAAGAAAGAAGGCCAAGCTAATGTTTGAATATTGTTTTGCTTGAGCCAATCAATGGCTAAACCTATAAGTATGCTTGAGATCATTGTCGTGGACAAAGAAAAATTCTTGTCCTAAATTAAATTTTTAGATCGATGGTAACAAATGCTGCTCTAAGCTATCCTGATAATAAAATTGATTCTTAATGTTTTAAAATATATAATTCTCCAATTTCATTTCACATAAAACAGCTCCAAATGGTAACAGAAAGTATACCTTGTTTGACCTGGTTGAATAATGGTTTCAAACCAAAAAACCCAGTTTCATGAAGTCTATTTCCAATGGTATTAAACTAGGACTGAACTAGGAATATCATTACACACCATCTGTATAATGATTCCTAGTTTGGTCTCACCCTTGATATCCACAGCATTGGCAGATTTACTTCAATCAAACTTAACTTTACATACTATTAATCAATCCAATGTTTTGGTTCTTTTTCTTTTTTGACCAGATCCAAATAAATTACCAACACATTTTGTCTGTTTGTATTTCTTATTTAAGAACCATACTCTCGAGGAGGTAATATCTTAGCAGCAATTTTTCCGTTGAGAATCACTGTTCTGATGGTGCTGAATTTCTCAAATTTGAAGATCTTTACTATGTTCTTTTTAGGTTCCATTTTATTTGATTGTAATCTAGTCAAGAAATCTATGAGTATTTATACTATGATTAGTGATTCTAGATATAACGTCACACCTTTTTGTAAAATTCTGAAAAAATTACAAAAGTTCTAGGACTTTTCAGGATAATTCTTTTCTTTCCTTTCCTTTGGGCCAATAATTTTTGTATGTGATATTTGAACAAACTTATACACTATTTATTAATAAAACAAGAACAAAAGTAATAGAGAAGCTGTAACTTGTAGTATGATAATAAAAACGAATGATAACAGACCACACAATGATACTAACACTAAGTAATTTTCTCCAATAATTGTGTGTGATGTATACATACGTACATACATACATACATACATACATACATACATACATACATACATACATACATACATACATACATACATAC
>QPEY01002064.1:113648-130583 GCA_014706445.1 Hydra viridissima | reverse complement strand
TACACTACATTACATTACATTACATTACATTACATTACATTACATTACATTACATTACATTACATTACATTACATTACATTACATACATAATGCGCAGAATGCCTTTGAACAGAGACATTATCAGAAGGCTTTTGGGATTTGACCAAAAAAAGAAGATTTTTGAGGAGCTGTTGAAGCATTAGGAAAAGCTGAGCTTCCCTTTTAATTCTATCAACAAGTTTGAGCAAAGGTTGACAAGCTCATAAAAATGTTAAGTGATCAAGGATGCAGACAAAGTCAAAGTATGGCTGAAAAAAATTAATACTGAAAAGGAATTCTGCTTGAACTTTGACAGGAAGTGAAATGACAATAAAAAATCTCAGGTGGTTTTTTTGAACAATTCTGCAAAAACTCTCAATCTTGGCACTTTAAGTTGTGCCAGCAGATCAGCTGAGAGTATTGTTATCCTAATACAAAGCCTATTTGATAAACGCAATACATGGAAGAGTGTCAAAATGATTATTTCTGATATATATATATATATATATATATATATATATATATATATATATATATATATATATATATATATATATATATATATATATACACTATGACTGCTTAAATGAGAAGCTAATTTAAAATTATCCAATTTGCTTAAATAAATAAAAAAGTAATTTTGAGAATAAGAATTTCATATTTTTAAATAAATTGTGGTGTTAAATTTACAATTATCCAATTTGCTTAAATAAATAAAAAAGTAATTTTGAGAATAAGAATTTCATATTTTTAAATAAATTGTGGTGTTAAATTTACAATTATCCAATTTGCTTAAATAAATAAAAAAGTAATTTTGAGAATAAGAATTTCATATTTTTAAATAAATTGTGGTGTTAAATTCACATATGCATTATATATTGTTAACAATTGTTTAAGTAAATTTATTTTACTTATTGTATTAATTTTATGGAAGTATCCTATTAATGCAATATTTCTCATTTGTGTAAATACAGGGTGGTGCATTAAAAAAAGTGATTTTTGAGTAATTTACAAATTTTACATTCAAAATTGATTTTTTTTTTTTTAAATTAGTGTATAAGTGTGAAAAAATTTTCTCAGTTAACACAAAAAGTAAGATCTTTTAAGTGTTATCAATTATGAGCTTTGGATAGATGTGCTCTTTTTAAGGCAGTTTCCATAACTGTTCAAAATTTCTAGTTTTATTTCTTGAATCTTGAATATTGAATTTGCACAACACATTCTTTTAAATATCCCCAAAGAAAAAAGTTAGGTGCAGTTAAATCTAACAACCATGATAGCCAGTTCAAGTTACTCCATCTTGAGATTATGTAATCACAAAAAATATTCCATGACAACACCATTTTTTCTCTTGATGTATGCGCTGTAGCAGCATCTAGTTGAATGAACAATCTACGCTGTGGATTGTTCATCGAAAACAGCCTTACAAAATCATCCAGCATGGTACAAAAACAAGCATCAATTACAGTAACTGCAACAGTTTTATTCTGAAAGAAATACAGTGCAATGATTCTTTTAGATGATACATTTTTTACCATGAAATTGCCTTCTATGAGTATTTCTGGCATTTTCAGTTACCTTTATTCTGCAGTTTATTTTATTGAGAACTCCATTTAATAAAAAAATGAACTTAATCACTTATTCAAGGTTGCTAATAAAATTAAGATTTTCTTCAGTTTTTAGTGAAAAAGCAATTGTAAAATTAAGCTGCTGCCAGAAATGTTGCTTTTAAATCTCAATCAAGCTGTAATTTGTATGGCTAGAATTTGTTGAATTGACCTAACATGGCTAGAATTTGTTGAATTTACCTCTGCAATAACTGAAGCTGTGTTATTATTGCCAGATTATAATGGATTTTTTACTCTATGTTGCACATTTTCTCATTCAGAGCAGTTTTTGGTCTTCCAGTCGTCAAAAATCTGCTAATAATTGGTTTGTTGTTGACTGTGATGGTCCAGCTCTCACATTAAAAAGTCTAGGATAAGTGTGTTGAGACATACAATAGGCTAATGATTTTCAAAATAAAGCTTGATAATTTTTGTTCATCGTTACAATGTACCTGTTCATTTTAATTTCAATGTTTTATTTATACTAACTTAAAAATAATTAGATTCAATACAAATGCTCAAGTTTTATTTAGACTTCCATTTGGCCTACAGTGAATCCTAATCTGCCTCTTATAACTTAAAAATCTATAACCAGGAAAATAAAAGATCTCATTCTTGAGAAAAACAATAATTGCAAGCACAGTAGAGCAAGCACCTAACAAAATCCACATGCAAACTTGGATGAGCTCTTCAATATATCCTACCTTAAAGTGATAAAAAAATATCATGTGATAAAGTAAAATGCACAAAAGAACATAATGTATGTTTTTACTCTTACATTATGTTCTTTTGTGCATTTTACTTTATCACATGTGGGACAAACTCTCTCAAATGGTGCTTGGTGAAACATAACCTCTTATATAAAATACAAAGTCATCTAAAGAAACTAGCAATTTATTTAAAATTGAAGTAAACTTATTACAATTTTATTTAAATATTTTAAGTACACTCAAATTGTTTCAGGAAGATTTAATGGATCTTTTAGGAGACTAAAACTTAAATAAACTTTCCAGATTTGACTCATAGAACAATTCTTATTATTAACACAACTAGTTTAGCAATTGCAAAAGAAACATTCAGTGTTCTACAAGAGTTAAGCAATTCTCAAAGTATTCAGGCAGTTCTCTTTATAATACTGGTACCAATACTGGCCCAATAAGTGGTTTAATGATAAAATCTGAAGAGTTACTAAATAGAAAACTACACCTGATTAGATGTATGCTTCATTAAAAAGAAATCCCTTTGAGATCTTTTATTAAAAAACTTGATAGTATAATAACAGGACTATTAAATTTCAGCCAACGTCGTGGCTCAACAATAAACCAATTAATAGCAGATTTTTGACAACAAGGCTCAGTCTATGATATCCTTGGAACTGATAGACCAAAAACTGCTCTGGATAAAGAAATTATACAACTTATAGTAAAAAATCCAGTGTAATCTAGCAATGTTAACAAAAGATAAAAAATAAGCTAAAAATATTCAGGATACACATTAAATTTTGTTGTGTTCTCTTTAAACAAGAGACATTTAATGCATCCCATCATGTTAAAAAACTTTTTAAAATCAACACAACTGCACCTTAACAAAATTACTTAGCAGGAAGTTGCATCAACTAAACGTCAAAAGGATAATATTCCATTATATGATGATACATCCCATTATATGATGATAATTTAGAATAGATTCAAAAAATAGTTTGCTTTTTGTACATCGCAGGAATGGTCACTCCCATTCTTTTGAAATTAGGACTTAGATTTTTGGAGTAGTTTAGAAGGGATTAAATTTGTTTTTTAAAACAATTTTTTTAAATATAACTGAATATACAAGTTTAGATTTATGAATGTAACATTAATACCACAATTTACCTGCTCAGGATCTTGCTGAAATAACTTCTCTCTTTCTTGAGAGTTTTGTTGGGAATAATGGCTAATAAATTGGTAATCTGATTTTGATATCACCTCTCCTTGTTGATAAGACTCCCAGTTCATACGGTAAGCTCGAATTTCAACAAGCTTCATTTCCAAGCGAGTCATTATGACTCCTAGAAAGCAAGCAATAAACAACTGAGAGGTTTGAGTAAACAATATCATATAAGTAAAAACTTTATTGAATTTTTATTATAAGCTTTAGAGCTTACTTTTTTAAACTTCTAAACCGAATTTTAAACAGCTCATAGATCAGTATAGGTTGGATGAGAGAA
This sequence comes from Hydra viridissima, assembly GCA_014706445.1. Lineage (NCBI taxonomy): Eukaryota > Metazoa > Cnidaria > Hydrozoa > Anthoathecata > Hydridae > Hydra > Hydra viridissima. The sequence goes on along the minus strand of QPEY01002064.1, from coordinate 126,754 downwards.
TGAAAATCATAAAACAGCATTATCATGGGCATAAATCTACTGCAAATTGTGGAGGAAGGAGAGTCACTGAGGAAGTAGAAAAAGGAAAGAGTGTATTGGTGGTCTCAAAAAGATACCCCCAAGAATTTTATTTCAATAAATAAATAAATAAAACTTAATGTTTGCTTAATAAGATCTAAAATGAAAAGCTATGTTGACTATTTTAACTATTATCCAAAATTTCACATCATGAAATTATACACAACACCTCAAAAGTGAAGGGGCCCAAAACTGTTAATTCAAAAGTACACTGCCTACTACTTACAAAAAAAAAAAAAAAAGGCTGTAATACTTGCTTTAAAAAAGGACAAGACTAGAACAAGATTTTAAGTGATTGTTAAAATTTTTATCACAGTAGCCATCACTGTTTTTTTAAGCAGAACAAAGTTTTTAAACTTGCAGAGAGGTTTTGTTGTACAAGCAGAAAAAGTTACTGATAGTATTAATGCAATAGATTTTTAAAGATACCTATTTTACTGCCATCTGGTGCAAGATCCGTATAAATTGAAATGTCAGCAGAAGTCATTTTACTACAATATAGGTAACTCACTATATATTAAATTTAACACATGCATCTATATCACATTTTTAGGACATTCTCAGAAAAACTAAAACCCTATAAACCACTGAGCTTGCTTGTTAAAATTATATTTGTATACCATTTCAAAATATTAGCTTAGGAAAATTTGTTATATTAGAGACACAAGTTGTAAAAAATGCTTTATTATCATCGATTAAGCCCGTCAGTAATGTCAATTTATATAAATTTTGACTAATGTTTTATTTTTCACGCATAAGAAACCGTCTAGCGAACAATTTTATGCAGTTTTAAGTATTTTGTTAAAGCTGCCGAAATGAATTTATAAAATACGGGTAGTGGCTAACCCATCGACCATTATGTAACTGGATGGTGGTAGCCAACAATCTGATTAATCCACATCGGAATTTTAAGATAATTAGAATTAAAGTTTACCTCTTTTAGAAAATTAATAATGCATTTGTTGATATATTAAAGTATTCACCGTAGAACAGTGAACTAACAAAACATATTATTGGACAAGATCAAGGCTGGATTAAGCCTTTTTAGTGCCCAAGGCACAAATACCCACATCGGTGCCCCCTTCTGCCCGGGGCCCCTTATTTTTCGTTGACTGTGACCGCTGGTATGTTCATTATTATGCAAAGAAAACAGTTTTTAACAAGTATGTTTGTAGTTTGTACTACTATCACTCATATAAAACCTACAATAAAGTATTTCTGTATTAAAATTAATAGTTAATAAATTTAAGCCTTGTCGACAAGTTAGGTATACTAACATTCAGTTTTTATGAGTAGCGCTTTGTTCGTGATTATCAACATAAATGTTATTTTTCCAGTCACTGAACCCATTTTTATCAGCAAAATTTGTGGAACCTGTAGATGCAAAAAATTTACATACAAAGCAGTACACAGATCCCGTGGATGGTGAATACAATAACCACTCTCTCCTGTACTGCTCACCATTCAATTTGTGCCAAAAGTTTTTGGGAACAATATCTTGTTATTTTTCCTCCAGCATAAATACGGCAAGATTTATCAAAGGGACCAAAATGATGCTGACAGCTAGTAGGCCCACAGTCAACCCAGTAAGCCACATCATAAGCGGAAAAGTCAATCCACAGTCCTGCATATAATGCTTGATTATTTTTATCATTTTCATCTTTATCATCTGCATTTTCATCATCTTCAGCAGATTGAAGAGGGTTACAATTACAACAAATTTCATTATCAAACTCTATTGCAGTGTCTGGATTTGCAGAACAGCCTATAGTAGACTTATCAATAGGGCCGATAGTGTAAGTAAAATCCTTTATTGCCTGTTGCTGATCTAAAACTAAATAACTTGTTAATTTTCTGCTCATAGCTTTCACAACAGAAATAGTGTGCTCTTTTTCTTTAGCTTGTTTTCTCTTTTGTGCACCACTTAACTGAACACGTTTCATTTTGGGATCTGAAATTGAAAAAAGTATGCGAAAAAATGTAAATAAAAATGATTAAATGATATAAAACGAAAGTGTAATTTACATAAATATTAAAAAATTATGCAAAATAAGGCTAAAAAACAACAAACTTAAGGTGTAAGCTCCTATAAATAATTCCTTAATATCAGAATCAATAAAAATGATAAAACAAATGATAAAGCAGCTTTAATAATATTTTCACGTTGTTAATTAAAAAATATCCTCAAGTGAAGTCGTTAAAGCGCAAAAAAAAAAGTCATTAAAGCGCGAAAAAAGTAATTAGATTAAAAAAAAGCCTAATAGAAAAAACCGGCCCCCAAACGCTTGGTGCCCAAAGCAAATGCCTTGTTTGCCTAATGGTTAATCCAGGCCTGGACAAGATCCCTAACCAACTCTTATGTTGCTCATTAAGTAATATTGCCACTTAACTAATTTTTAGTTCTGTGTTAATTCTGGGTAAATGTTTTGCAACATGAAGTTAATCCTAATGCATATTTTTTTTTTTTAACNATCAATAAAAATGATAAAACAAATGATAAAACAGCTTTAATAATATTTTCACGTTGTTAATTAAAAAATATCCTCAAGTGAAGTCGTTAAAGCGCAAAAATAAAAGTCATTAAAGCGCGAAAAAAGTAATTAGATTAAAAAAAAGTTTTTTTTTTTTAATTAAGCTTGACGGAAAATTACGGGAAAAAAATTAAGCCCTTATTAAGGAACGAATTTAATAAATATATACATAGGGGAAAGGTGCCTATGATGGCATAGCGCTTATGATGGCATACTGGTCATATTTCCAAAATATTGGTTTTGGTGCATAAATGATTAGACCAACATGTGTGTATTAATAATTCATTACTTCTGGTGAAAATTCGTCCCTCTGTCATAAATAATGCTTTTGTAATCAATAAACATAAATTATCGCATGTGGGATTGTAGTTTTAATGCCCTTATATATTTAGGATTACGATTTTATTATACATCATACAGAAGTGAAATTTTTTTGCATTTCATTTGCAGGCTTTGTACATTTATTAGAATACTTCTTTTAATGCTATGTGTAGAATAAGGTAGACACAGCTTGTTTTAATAAATATGGTGACTCTTTCTTATGATGGCATACCGAGGAGTTGCCATCAAGGAAAGTCTGCAAAATGAATTGAAAAAAATGCCTGAATTATATTTTAATGCGCAGAAAAAGGTGATCAGGCTAAGAACAAAGATGAAATATAAGAACTTAAGAAACAAACACATATGGAAATGAGATCTCCCCCATCAGAAGCTTCCATATGCATTGGATCTTCTGTTTCAACGAAAAGATAAGATCTAGTATAAAAAAGTTGGGTCCGGTGCCTTTAGTAACCCCTAAAATCGAATTGAAAAGGGCATGAAAAAGTGTAAAAACTGGACCTCTGAATACCACACCGGATATCCAAGAATTAAAAGATTAGGCAAAAGAAAAAGATAACACAGAAAAGGAAAAATTTGTTAGAAAAACAAAAAGAAAGACGGTTGTTGAAGAAAAATACTGCAATGAGGAGATTAAAGGAAGTAATAATAAAATGGATTTTGAATTTGATACAGCATTTTTGAATTGTGATGAAAATTATTCGCTGTCTTGCTCTAAAGAACCATGGATTTGTTGTCAAAAATGCAGATCTTGGTGTTATTGTTTATGTGCAGACATTAATAGAGGTAGAACAAAATTTATATGTGAACTATGCTTATAGACCAAATATTTATTTTTAATTTTGTTTTCTTGATAAGTTGTGTTTCCATTAACAAAAAACAAAAAAAATTTTTGTTTGTCTTATTTCTTTAAAGTGTGCCATCATATAATGATGCCATTATATATGTCATCATAAGCAACTAACTGCTCCTATAGGAGCAGTTAGTTGCCTATGATGGCATACTTGTATATCTTTTTTTAATGGTATAAACTTGTAAAAAAGCAAAAAATTAAAAATTCTGAGGTTCATTATTATTCTACAATACACCCATGCCAATGACTCAGAGAAACGTTAAAGTTAAGTATGCCATCATACACATTTCCCCTACAAAATAGATTTGATTAGAATTTAAAAAAATAAATACGCTACTCTAGTATCTAAAGATAGTGCGGAAAGGCTTAGAAAAATTTTTTGGACATTTTTATCATCATCCTCTTCATTTTGTTCAAGTATAATGTCAATATTTAAAACAAATCCGTTAATATCATCATCAAAATCTAAAGTATTTACCCTAGACAAAAACTTATAAAAATTCTTAATATGCTTAGAAACCAGCTTGATAATGTCTTTAAGGTCTTTTACTTTTTCTATTGATAACACTTTTCCATTAGGTCATGAGAAATGTACTCAGACATCTCAAAGTATTGGTTTTCGTCTTTCACAACCTTTTCCTACGTTGACTTCTTGTGCTTCCATTTCATAAACCTCACCCTTCATTTATAATGTAGAGGGTCCAATCTATTTTCTACTTTCTAGTTTTATTTTGTTTTGAAATCTTTGCTTTCTTTGTATAAGTTCGATTTTACTCATAATGTTTATGTGGGTAATAAGAAAAGCGCATCTGCCAGAGAATGGCCCTATAGTACGAAATATAGTACGAAATTGCATAAAAAGTTTTTCTTGAGCCTCTCTGCTCACCATTTTGCAGCATTTCTTTTTACAACAATTTTTAATTGCAGCGTTAAAAGATTTTGATTCGACTTGTTTTCCTCCAGCTTTTATGTGAGGTTTGTTTCATCGGATAACTTTTAATTATTTAATTAAGCTCACGACTTTGGTTAGAAAATATTCTATTTCTTCTCTTTTAGGACGATTCTCTGTGCTCTCAGAGTTATGTTCGTCTCTACTATTCTGCCCAATTCGGTTTAACAATGATGTGAAAAAAGGAAATGTACTATTTTTCAAGCATCTGGGTACATTGGGGGATAGATATTATCATCACTATATGATCCTTGAAATGGTTCATTTTCATAATTAAATAAAAAATTTCAAATGCACTTTCGTTTTTTCCTCTTACGAGCTTGACAAGTTCTCTCTGAGCTGTCAGGAAAATATGAATTTCAGAATGGATTCTGAAATACGCATATTGCAATAATGGTTTAATCAGCAAGACTTCTTGAAAAATTATGTTTTAATCACTTCTGTCAGGTAGTGATAAAACAAGAGTTGGAACTGCTAAATTAATTTATGTAGAAGTAAATTAGGACACAGACTTTTAGGTAAGAAACGAGTAATTATATTTTTTTTAAACCCGTTTAATACCAAGAAAGAAAAGTAAAAGGAAAATTTAAAAGCTCATCTTTTAAAAAAGAATTGGCAACTATTATTTAATACTTCTATCTCCTTTCCACAAAAAGAGGATATTAAATTCAACAGAAGAAAACTATTGTTTACACACATTATATAGTACTATAATAAATCAAATGTCGGTTTACATTTTACGCGCTGGAAGGCATATATATATATATATATATATATATATATATATATATATATATATATATATATATATATATATATATATATATATATATATATTAGGGCATGCCAAAAAAAAAATTTTTGGTCGCGCTTTAAAAACCTATTCTATACATAAAAATAAGCAAAAATATGAATTTTTATTGTTCTATTTCAATTCTAGGTGCCAGAAGATGAAATCAAGATTGAACGAAAATACGCAAAGTATGGTGAAATTACGTGAAGGATGGCGAAATAATAAGATTGCACCATTTCGTGTTTGGTTTAAGATTACAATCACTACATGACACATCTATTATAAACTGTTAATAATTTCCTATAGCTTAATAGTTAAAAATAGTTAAAATATCATTAATTTTTCCGAAAGAAATGGGTCCGAAAAAGAAGAAAAATGCGCATACAAGTGAAAGTGTCAGAAGACCATTATATCTGTTAACTAACCCAATTTCACAGTTACCAAATACAACCAATGGCAGTATTTTAAGATATTATCAATATCTAATTTCAAGTAAGAAGAAAAGATTTATTAAAACACAAATTAACATGGAATGTAGGAAGCAAAAAGGAACAAGGAACTTGGTATGCAAAAGTAAGACATAACTATAAAACATAAACATTTATATTCCTAGATTTAAGAGGACTAAATAATTATTTTTTCAGGTGCCATAAATGTTAAATAAATGAAATATTTTTTAAAAATCTAAATTAGGTAGAGATTTTTGTGACCTTGAGGCGCAATCAGACTGCTTGATTAGACAAATAGTCAACATTTGGACCAAAGCAGGATTTGAAGCATACATCATTTCAAAATATTCAATTCTTGACAAACTTCAAGCTCTACACAAGAAGTATCAACTTTTGAAAAAACGTGTTACTCTGAAAGATACCAAAGATACTAGAGAAAAAATTAAGAATGAATTCATTTCAACAATGGAACAGTTGTTTGACATAGGCAAAGAAAACTTAGAGCAACTGATGAGAAGTGACAAAATAATACCAGGAACACAAGCTGCTATTGAAGACAACCTAAATTTCTATCTAGACCAGCAAACAGACAGGTAAGAATATCAATTATAAAGTAGCCTTTTTGTAAATTTCTCTATATTAATCAAATTGTTAGTAGCGCAGCTACTTTATGTAGGGCATTCAGTCCGTCTGTCTTTCAGCTATCCATCTCTCTGTCCATCAGAGTAAGTTATTGCATTCTAATGTTATACCTTTTGATTTTATAAGTAGTTTATTTCTAAGCCAGATGAAGAGCTAGCTACCATTATTGAGAAACGCCTAGAAAGGTATAAAAGACAAGAACAAAAATGAGAATGAAGTACCTAAAGGAGAAAGAAAGATGTAAATCAGCTCCCCCACTACTTGATGAAAGTGATGAAAACTTGATGCCAGCTAAGAAAAGGTAAAACAAGTGTCATAATTACTTTAAAACTGTTAAAAAACTTTTTTCTTAAAAATGAAACCCTAACTTATTTATGTAAACATTTTAGATACCAGTCTGCTCCAGCCAGTTTGGATATGTTTGACTCAACTTTGACAGATTCAGATTTTGCTGTAGAAGAAGAATCATTCGAAGGTAGTGATGATGACTTTGAATATGGTGCTGCTCATGATAAAACCCCAAAAGTCTTACCTAAAGGCTCAATGCAAGTAAATAAAAAGATCACAAGAGAAGAACTGATGGCAGTAACTACACCTATTTGTGCTAGAGGGTTAATCAGCATTGAATTACAAACCTGGCTGTTGTCGTCTGTTGTTAATTATCTGGGAGGAGATGTTAATCAGATGGGCATTTCTAAATCCAGTATTTCAAGAGAAAGAGCAAAAGTAATTGAACATCAAGGTAATTTTTAAAGGGACAAGGGATATTACACCTAAAGAAAAAAACTTTTATGCTAACTTTTTGCCAGTCAAAATTAAGTTTTTTTTTCAAATCAAAAGGTATTTCTTCAGATGCCAAATTTCTTGTCCCTGATTTGTAATGTAAGTCTATTATAAATGAAAGTTATGATACAAAATCTTACTATACCTTTAAAGAGTGAAGTATTTACCTAAAAATAAACCATCATAATAATAATGTATTGTATTAAAAGATGATCTTTTTTTAGGTAATACCATCAGAGAAAATTACAGAGAGATAATGGCTGGAAAACACCTTGTTCTCCACTTTGATGGCGAACTGTTAAAACATTTAGATAAAAATACCTTGCAATCTGTTGTAAGAGATAGAGCTGCTGTCAGTGTTACTAGCCCTGAATTTGAGATTAAAAACAATCTCTTACTTGGTGATTTACCTGCAGAGTCTGGCAAAGCTGTTGATGAAACAGAAATTATTCACAATTTACTTGAGTCCTTTGAAATATGCAATAAAATTTTTGCAATTGTTGCAGATACTACCAATGTTAATACAGGAGCCCATGCAGGAATTATAATCAGATTTTGCTATATTTTGGGAAAACCTGTTCTCTGGCTGTTATGCAGACGTCACATGTTTGAAATAGCAATACATAAGGCAATTGTAATTGTCCTTGGACTTACTGCTGTACCAGATAGACAGTTTTATAAATATTTCAAGAAGGACTGGGAAGTGTATCACGCCATAATTCAAAAAGCTGACCTGTCTGAGTTTAAGAAATTTGATGAGAAGAAGCTGGAAGTTGGATCTGAACTTTATAAACTTTACCTGGAAGCTCAGGAATATCTAAAGTTTGCTCTTAATCACAAAGTGTTTCCAAGAGATGATTATAATCACCTAGTCAAGTATGCTGCATTTTATTTAAATGTCTCATCACCAAAGCTAAATGGTTTTAAAATTCATCAAGCAGGAGCTAATCACAATGCTCGTTTCATGGCTGACAGTCTTTACAATTTATCTATTGTTATGACATCAGGTATAATAGATTTTCTGTCTAAAGATCAGTTACCTCACCTGGAAAAGTCAGCTTTTATATGTGCAGCTTTTTATGCTCCATGGTATTTATGTTCATACAAAGCAGAATATGCTGTTAAGAATGATTACCTGTCATTCAAGTCAGCTTATGTTATGCAACAAGAGTTCGATGTCAAAATTGGCAATGCTTTTCTGAAATTTTTTCAGCAGCATTCTTGGTATCTTGCCCCAAAAGTTGCTGTGTTAATACTGGCAGATCCAGATGTTGAAGAGAAGCTTGCAGTTCTGACCTTTGAGGTACCAGATATCAACACTATTCCCAATGGTAAACCTGATGCTGTCCTAGTTTTACCCACCTCTGAGTAACAGAGTTGATTACAGAGGAAAGTTGGGCTCTGTTCATTGTTCTAGGCATACAGGACAAAATTCCTACCTGGAAAACAGATTTAGCTGCTGGAAAGCTGGAGGAAAATGATTCCTATGTGTCATTTTGTGAGTTTGCAAAATCTGTAAATGTTACAAATAATCCAGCAGAGCGGAATATCAATCTAATACAAAGATAAATCAGTAGCGCATTAAAGGAGGACAAAAGGCAAGATATACTGCTAGTTGTCCGAGAGCACAGGGCGTTAATATCATTAGAAGCTGACCAAAGTGCACTGACCAAATTGTAAAAAGTCTGTTATAGTAACAATATTTGATTTTAAACTAAAAAATACCTTTCCTAACTTATTTATTTCTTCATTTTCAAAAAGAATATTTTTTTTCAGAAAAAAACAATGATTTCTCGTATTTGCGTAAAAACCTAAAATCATCTTCCAGCACTAAATATGGTCCTAGAGAGGTCAAATTTGGTTTATATACTTCTTTTTATGTATAGAACAGGTATTTATACGGCGACCTTTCATTTTCTGAAAATCGTGCCATTTTGGCATGGCCTAATATATATATATATATATATATATATATATATATATATATATATATATATATATATATATATATATATATATATATATATATATGTATGTATGTATGTATGTATGTATAGTTTTATAGAAATTATGTTAATATTTCCAGTAAGAGTGCTCAATACAGCGTAGAATAAGTAGAGCGAATATATTATTATTGTTATTACATAAACTAAATAATTAGCTTGGTTTATATTACATTACTTAAAGTTTCACGCAATAGCGATTATCAGATGTTATAAACAGTAAAAAAACTTAACGACAAAAAATACGAAAAAAAGTGCTATGGAGTGTCAGCTATGATGGCATTAAAGTTTTTTATTAAAAATTTATTTTCGTGGCGGCACTTTGATGTTAGTTCACTTCGTTTATTGAGCAAGTCTAGTTTCGATGTAATAATGTGGTACTTTTCGGTCAAGCACAAATTACAGTAATTGCCACCAGGTTTAAATGGTTCTGCCTGATCGAGAATGTTCCACGTAAGGATGGGTTCTAAACCTTTACTTTTGCACTCCCATACAAATTTAGAAAGTTCGGTGGAGTTTGCCTTACTTTCATAACGAAAAGAGTTTCTATGCTTATACCATCTGTCTTTAAAGGTTTTTTCAGTGAGCCCAAAATAATAATACCCCTTTTCTTGCTGCTGAGTTTTTACATTGCAAATATAAATAAGGTTTTTCTTAAGGCATTTTCCATTTAGTGGGCATGCAGCGGTTTGTCGGCAATTGCATGATTGGCTATTATTGTCAGTAGAATTAGATATAATTCTTTTGTTATGAGCAGTAATAATTTTCTTAATATTTTGGAGGCAGCTGTAACTAACTTTTAAGTTGTTCCGGTTAAAAAGTTTGTGAAATTTATGGTCTTTAGGAAAGCATTTATCAATTAAACCCAAAAATATCTTTGCTACGTTTGTTCTAACGTTCCAGATTTATTTCCAGTTTATTTTACTACCCCAGAGGAGTATAAACGGAGGGTTAAATGAAATAACGTTTCGTTTTCGAGATCCTGCATCACGTTTTGGCTTGTTTTGATTGAAAAAAATTTTTCGTTTAACCCTTAAAGGACAGCGGGGTATTTTACTACCCCAGAGGAGTTTATTTTTAACTGCCACATCAACAAATTTTGTTTATTTAAACTGCCACTTCAGAACATCTTTTATTATCATTTAAGGAAGTTGTTAGTGTAAAATGTTTTTGTTACTAATCAATAGACAATAATATTGTTTGTTGAAAATTTAGTTACGTTAAAGACGGTTGGGGTATTTTTATACCCCAAGCAAGTTTTCTCATTTTTTAGTTAGTGAATCAATAAATAGTTATATAAATTATGTTTAGTTTAACACTTGCTTGTGTTTTAGTTATTTTTTAATAGGTATAGGGTATTACTTATCTTTTTTATGAGTAAATTATACCATATGTTCATTATATATATACAATCACTGTATGTTGCATATATTTTGTTTTTATGTCAAAAATATTTATATTATTGATACAAAATAATAATGCCTAAAATGTTTGTTATATACTTTTCACATATTTGGTTTGATAAACACTTAAACTATTTTTTAGAATAAACATAATTAATATAATGAGTCGCCCAAGAAGAAATGCTGCAGTCGAGGCTAATAATATTATTTTTGGTTTAAATGAGTTATCTTCAAGTGATGACTCAGCTGATGAAAACCTTACAGATGATGAAGAAGATAATATTACAGCTAACGATGAATCAGATGCTATCATTTTTGATGAAAGTGATGAAGAGGTTGTTCAGGAAAATCACATTTTAAATCAAAACATGATCTCAAAGAATGATGAGGAAATTTGGAGTAAACTTCCACGTGTAGATGCTGCTCAGCCACATGCACACAATATTATTTGACAACCAACTGGTCCAACAAGGTTTGCAGCTCAGGTTTGCGGCCAAAGTGTGGATACTGCCTTTAAACTCTTTCTAACCCCAGAAATAATTAGAATTATTGTCAACTGCACTAATGCTAATGCTGAAGCTCGTAGAATAAAACTAGAAGAATGGGTTGACACGACGGTAAATGAGCTTTATGAGTTTATTGGAGTTCTCCTCCTAGCTGGAGTGTTCCATTCTAAAAACCAAAGCATAAAAGAACTTTGGAGTAGATTAGATGGCATACCAATATTTTCAGCTTCAATGCAAAGAGATCGATTTGTTAACTTGCGACGATGCATTCAATTTGATGAGAGAGAAACAAGAAATCAAAGACAATTTGAAGACAAATTTGCACCTTTAAGAAACATAATGGAAATGTTTATTACTTAATGTAAGAGCAACTACAATCCAAGTGCATATCTTACTGTCGATGAGCAACTAGTTACATTTAGAGGACGTTGTCCATTTGAGATGTTTATACCTACTAAGCCAGGAAAGTATGGAATGAAGATATGGATATTATGTGATGCTGAAACCTCTTACTGCATAAACTTGCAACCATATATTGGTAGAGTAAATGGAGTACGTGATGTTGGACAAGGTACATGAGTAGTTCTTGAACTAACAGATCACTTAAATGGAAGTGGTAGACATATAACAGCTGATAATTTTTTTACAAACATTCATCTTGCACGGGCATTGCTAGGACGTAAAATGACATATACTGGCACCATTAAAAAAATAAAGGAGAAATACCAAAAAAGTTCTTGCCAGCCTTACATCGACCAATTTACTCAAGCAGTTTTGGTTTTCAAAATGATTCTACTATAGTTTCTTATGTACCTAAGAAAAACAAAGCAGTAATATTATTATCAACCTTCCATTACAGTAATGACATCGTTATGGACCATAATGAAAAACCACGTATTATTCTAGATTACAAAAAATATAAAGGTGGAGTTGACACGTTAGACCAGGTTGTCAGGTGCTACTCGAGTCGCTGAAAGAGTAACCAATGGCCATTTACAATGTTTTGATATTGCAGCATAGAATGCTTTGATTTTATTCTTGTCAATTCACCCAAATTATAAAAATGGGGCTTCTCATAGAAGAAAAGAATTTTTAAAAGAATTATTAAAAAGTCTTATTAAAAAATTTGATGCAAATGACCTTCCACCAATAGTTGCAAATAATAATCTTGGCCAAGTAATTGCACAAAATCACCTATTAAATCAAGGTCAACCAATTCAAGAGCAGCACATAAAAAAATGCTATATGTGTCCGCATGTTCATGACAGAAAAACCCGTCTGCAATGTGCATCATGTAGTCATTCTGTTTGCAAGGCTCATAGCAAAATTGTTTGCAATAGTTGCCTTATTTAGAAGATATATTTTGTTTTTATTTAAATAAATTGTATCAAGTATCACTTTTATTTTAAAAAAAATTGAGAAATTTAATATTTTTGTAAAAAGCACGTCTTTTAATTTAAAAAGTTCAACATATTTTGTATAAAAACCTATATTTTCAGTTGGGGTAGTTTAATACCCCAGCCGTCCTTAACGTAACTTTTTTTTCCCGTCCTTTTAGGGTTAAATCCACAAGAATTTAGAGCGTTGTTATAAAACGGTGCGACTCTATCAAAAACCTCTTTGTTTGAAGATACAATACTGCTCAAAAATTTAGCACACATAAGATTTAAGTTTCATTTTTCTTCTTTTAATTGAACTTTTAGGCGGTAAACTTCTTATGCCTTTTCAATTTTTTTTATTTACAGTTAATTAAAACATACCTTATATAGAAAAAAAA
>QPEY01002064.1:95227-110160 GCA_014706445.1 Hydra viridissima | reverse complement strand
AAAAAACCCTAAATACTCAGCCAAAGAGATTGCACAAGAAGTGAACTTGGCTCTAAAAAATCATATCTCAAGACAAACTGTAAATAGAAGATTGATTGATCGAAAACTTTGTTGCTACGTTGCTGCCAGAAAACCACTGCTTAAACCAATTGATCGGTTAAAACGTATCAAATTTTGTAGAGCTATTTTGAAAATGACTAATTATGAACTAAGAAGAATAATATTCAGTGATGAATCCAACTTTACAGTTATTAACCGAAAGAACAGAGTGATTATCCAATAAAGAATATCTCATTTACTAATATTCAAAATGATTTTCAAAGACAATTGCATCACGACATTGAAAAAGTCAATTCTTCAAATAACTTGTTCATCTTTGCAGATAAAACTAGAAACATATATGAACTAGATAAGCCTTCTTATCAGAAGCTTTATGCGGAAAATATTACTAAAATTTACAAAAAATCTGATATAATACAGCATAACAGTATTAATATAGAGGCTAAAAAAATTGCGAAAAATTTGGACATAGACGATAGAATAGAATGTCTAGCAATGAACTCAGCATTTATTCCCCTTAAAGACCACAAGGATAATTTTGCCAACAATCCTGAGTGTCGTTTAATAAACCTCGCTAAACCAGAACTCGGGAAAATTAGTAAAGTTTTATTAGATGATGTTAATAGCAGAGTGAGAAAGGCCACCCTCATACACCAATGGCATAATACAAAAGAAGTAATAGAATGGTTCAAGTCCATACCAGACAAAAAATTATGTACTTTTATTCAATACGACATTAACGAGTTCTATCCTTCTATTTCAAAACAATTGCTTAAAGATTCTTTAATACACGCTAAGAAGTTCACCATAATTCCTGATGAATCAATCAACATCATCTACCATACTAGGAAAACTTTACTTTTCGCAGGAAATAATATGTGGAGCAAAAAATCAGGCGACCCTGATTTTGATGTTACTATGGGAAGTTTTGACGGAGCCGAACTGTACGAGTTAGTAGGCCTATACATATTATATGCTATTGCCAGTGAATACGGGCTGAACACCACAGAACTATACAGAGATGATGGTCTATGCTGCTTCTATAATGTCAGCGGCCCTCAGTCAGAAAAAATAAAGAAAAATTTTGTCAACATTATTAAAGATAAATTCAACCTTACTATTACTATTAAATCTAATTTAAAAATTGTAAACTTCCTCGACACCACACTTAATCTCCTTGACTTTTAAGTACTTTTCAACCTTACAGAAAACAAGGAGATAACCCTATGTATATCAACGTCAACTCCAATCACCCACCTAATATCATTAAATCGATACCGAAAATGATTTCTAACCGCATCAGTAATATACAATACTGCTCAAAAATTTAGCACACAGATTTAAGTTGCGTTTTTTTTCTTTAAAAATGAAATAAAAGTAAAAAATAAGAAATTCAAGGTTTTTTAAAAAACAAAAAATATTTATTTGACTTTTTTAATTACATTAAGAGAAAAAAAAACTAAAAAAAAACAAATGTCTATCACTAAATATCTTTAATCAAAGTTAATATGTAAAAAAAAGTTAAAAAAAAGCTGCTCATAAGTTTAGCACACCTGGATTTAAGTTTGCTTTAATAGCAAGATCAATAAGGGATATGTCCACCTTTGTTCTTTATGCATAGTTCACATCTTCTTTTAATTGAATCAAAAAGTTTTCGGCAATAATCAGTTGATAAGCTGTCGAACGACTCTTTCAAACTTTCCCTAAGATGTTCAGCTGATGTTACGGGAGCTTTAGTGAGTTTGCGGTCCAGTACAGTCCATACATTTTCGATTGGATTAAGGTCAGGTGATCTAGCTGGCCACTGAAGTACCTTAATGCTGTTTTCTTGAAACCAAATAGTCACCGTTTTTGCCTTGTGACAAGGAGCGTTATCTTGTTGAAATTGCCACTCTGACTCATTGCTAAAAAAGATGTCTCTAGTCGGGATTAAATGATTTTCAAGCGTTTCGATATATTTATGTTGATCCATACGACCATTGTATAAGTAGCAGAGACCTGGGCCGTCATAAGTGATGCAACCCCATATGCCTACCGAACCTCCACCACCTTGTAGTCGCGGCACAATGAAGCGACTACGAAACATCTCATTATAGTGTCTTCACATCAAAGCTTTCCATCTCATACGTTTAATAAGTCACTCGACTTTCTCCGTTAAATATTTCAAGTATTGCTTTTTGGATGGTACTGGTACGTTCTTCATCGAATAGTTGAAATAATGGTTCTTCATAATTTGTAATTATTTAATGTAACCGAATATACTAGAGAGTGTTCGATTTGAAGGAGCAATAATATAGTATTGTCGAAATTATTTTAATATTTCCAGTAAGAGTGCTCAGTACAGCGTAGAATAAGTAGAGCGAATATAATATTATTGTTATTATATAAACTAAATAATTAGCTTGGTTTATATTGCATTACTTAAAAAAGATCTCAGTTGGTTCAAAGTTGTTGACGTGGAATATACACTCTAAAGATGTCCCAACAGTCTCTTGAAAATCCGGAAGGCGGATACCTGAACCTGAAGTTGAAGTGTTGAGTGGGTATGGATCCAAAGCCGGCCAATTCTCTACTACTAAACAATTGGCTACTGATGTTGGACCCCGTAAGTCAGGCAAGAAATGATGTGTCGCCTACAGGAACACCGCTTGTGGCAATACTTCGAGGAAGAAGGTGATGGCGACCGGGCTCAATACCTGCTATGTGGCGTCTCCCTGCATCGGCCTGACGAATCAACTTCAGGAATGGCCGGCCATCGCAAACCTATTCAACTCGATGAGGCGGCAAAGGTCTGCGGTGCCTTGGGAACCCTGCTCAAACAGAAGATGAAAATTTTTAAACATTTTATAATTTTTCGGATGACTAAAACCGTTCGTAAATTAAGCTTCTTGTTTTTCTTTAAGGGACTGATGAGAAAACCTTGCTGAAATACGATTCAACAAGGTCCAGTCTCAGCTTTTTGGCGAGACTTGGAGAGGCAAAAGAACCCCATTTAAGAAGACTCCTCTGACGACTCCGAGTCAGAGGTACAAGTGCCCTCTGACCGACAACTTACAGCTTAGATGTGACTTGAACATTATGAAGTTTTTGGTGGCTTGCAAGCTGCCCTTTAGTCTATTGGAATTGCCTAGATTTGTTAAGTAAGTTAATTAAATAACTTCGTAAAACCTCGCCCAATAACGTTGAATGAATGATCTTTTACTGAGCATAAATAGTTTATATTTGTGTGAGGGCGGCAATTTTAATGAAAATTTAATTATTTAATGTTTAAAGTTTTGAGTAAGATGATGAAGGTCAGGAATTGGGGATGGTCTGGGTTGTAGAGTTGAGTAGAAGGGTATATGGAGGTTCGGAACAAGGTTGATGGCGTGGGGAGTACTTGGTTAGGAATGGGCAGGTTTGTGGAAAGTTTGGTTAGGAATGGGCAAGGTTTAATGTAAAAAGCTTAAGATTGTGTTTGCCGTCCTAAGTATATTTTATTACAAAATATATTTCAATAAGCAATTTATTAGTGTGTAATGGTTAGCACTCTTTTATTCATTACGTTATAAAATACAAAGAATGCTCTCTTACTCTACTTTTAGTGTTCAATACTGTTTTTATCAATAACTCCTCTTTAACTCTTCTAGCTTCTTTTCTTAATTTTTTCCTTTAATAAAAATGGCGAAAATTCTGCTTACTTCTCTTCAATCAATTTTTCTTCTGACTTCTATTTATTTCTTTACTTCTTCTGTTTTATCAACAATTTCAAATTCTTCAATAATAAAAACTCTATTTCTCTAAAATTTCTTCTTAAAAATCTTTCTTAAAAACTTTGACTTCTTCTCTTCATTTATATATAGGAACTTTTCCTCCTTCTTTTTTGTTTATTTAATAAGTCCTTCTCACTCTTTTTTTGTTTATTCAGAAATCCTTTTGCTCCTTCATTTCATGAGAAGTCTTTCTCTCTCTCTCTCTCTCTCTCTCTCTCTCTCTCTCTCTCTCTCTCTCTCTCTCTCTCTCTCTCTCTCTCTCTCTCTTTATCAAGAAATCTTTCGTAACTCTATTTTTGAGCTTTTATAGTTCTCCATTATTTTTTGTTTCATTGCTATATCTTCTTATCATTAATTTACTTGACAGGTAAATAAGTCTCTGCGTGTACGTCTTTTCTTAATTGCTGTTTTTAATTTTTTCTTCACTAAGTTTTATTGTGTTATCGTTTATTTATATGACAGGGTGAATAACTCTATGTATCGTCTTTTCTTTGTTTTTAACTCTGTATCGTCTTTTCTATGTTTTTAACTTTTCTCCCTCCTCACAGTTGACTAACTAATCTTATTTGTCATAGGTCTTTGCCAACCTAGTCTGTACGGTCTTCTATCTAAATGTCCTGGAAGAAGAGGAGCGCCAGATAGAAATTGACCTTCTCGACGTAGCTTCTGTAGCATTCACCACCGATCACTGGACTTCCCAATTTTCTGAGTTATGCCAAACCACCACCGCTCATTATGCCAACTCCTACAAGCCACAGAAGTACCTTCTGGGGGTAAAGAAGTTTGAGGGTCAGCACATCGGCAAGGCCATTATAATGGTGACTGATTCGATGATCGACGAAATTGATGGTCTGGGACCAAGCGTTCAAAAGTTAATGATAACTGATGTCGCCTTGAACATGCTGAAAGGTATGAGGGATTCTAGGAACATCGATTACTATTTTAGATGCCTTGATCATGTCATCAACATTTGTGTGAATGAGGCCTGAAAGCAGAATAGCTGACCGCTGCCATCGAAAATGCCAAGAAGTTGGCGGCTGCAGTCCACAAGTCGAGCCAGAGGAGCAACCGAAAAGCAGTTTGGATGCCGTTTGAGTTCCACTTCTGGCGATCAAAAGAGTGTTTAAAAGATTCAGCTTCGAAAAGACCTCGATGCATCTGGTCAATACCTTCATCAGATTAGAAGCAGCTCTGAGAGGATCCGCCGAATGCACCGCAAGTTATGAACATCTTCATCAACCTGTTAGAAGAGGCGTTTAAGCTGAGGATTCCCTCATGTGGACGAACAGTAAACAATGTTCTAAACGAATTTCAACAAGGTTTACAATGGTTGGACGAAGTTTATAACTATTTAATTATTTTGTGAATCAGTACAATTTGCGAACTTCCTGGATCCCAAATTCAAAGGCTTCCTCATAAATGAAAATATTTGATCATTGAAACTAATTTGTATCACATAATTTTAACTCTTACCTTACTGTATTTACCACCACATCATTAATATGTTTCCTTTTTTTTCTCATTATAGTAACCAGCTAATCCCTTTTAAAACACAATGTTATGTAATGTGTATGGTTCTCAGTTCAGGATGCGAAAAAGCTTAACAAATCTGCCACCCCAAAATAAGTTTAGCCGCCCCATCTGCTCCTACCTATCTACGCCAGTGTTTTTTATTAATTTAATTTTTTGTTAATTTTTTGCTCTAATTGTTGTTAAAAATGATATACAATACCCATCTGTATTTTTTTTTTCTTTCTTTACTTAGTGATTGTAATGATGTTTAATAGATTTAATCTATTTTGTCTAATAGATCTGATGAATTAAAAATTAACAAAATGCTCTTGATATAACAACAGCATGTGTTATTATAACAGTATAACATACCACCTTTTTTTTTTTTACTTACTTTTTTTTAGTTAAATTTATTTCATAGCATTTAAAAAATAAATTGTCAAGCATCATTTAAGTATATCATTATGATAAAAAAATTTTATTGAAATATTTCGACTAAATCGACTTTTAGACGGCGCAGTAGAAATTTAAAATGTAATAGTCGATTTTGGTCGACTTTGAAAAATACATTAATCGATTTAGTCGACAGTCGAATAATTTCGTAACAACAGTAAGTTTTTTTATTTGAGGAAAATGTTGGTTCGGTCCAATTCACGGAAAATCGGTTTTGATGGTATGGAAAAATAAATATCGCGGCGATATCTTTTTTTTTTTTTTTTTTTGGGAAGAATATTTGAAAATCATCGTTTTAAACGATATATCGATATATTTTCTGTATTCTGTTGTAATAAACATGGCTGCGACGAAAATGCCAAGTTTTCGTTTGGCGTTGCAAAATTCTATTTTTCGTCTTACTAACATAATAGAATGCAAAAAATCTCACCAATTTGTAAGATGTGGTTGTCTATTTCTCTCGAGAAATTTTCGTCGATACAATAGAATTCCCAAAAAATTTTTGGAAAGCACAAAAAAAGACCGCAATAAAGTGAATAGGGATGATGTCTTTTTTATTTTTGATCAAGTTTTACCAATTCACTCATTGCAAGAAGCTATTGATACCTTTAAGGCATATGATTTATTTGGTGGAGAACCGATTGATATTTTACTTAAGGTTGATTTAAATACTGGAAAGGTAACCTTTTGCTTCTACATTTTTCAAATTTTTAATAAAACAAAAAATCTTCTCAAAAGATCTTTTGTTTATCCATTACCATTACATCCTAGGCTAATAACCCTAAGAAAAAGAATTTTTTAATTTTTTTTAACATTATTGATAGGTTTTAAGATGATAATCTTGTAAATTTTGAGCTTCCAATTCAAAATCAGTTACCAAGTAGTTTGTAATTATTGTTACACTTTAATGTTTTTTAAAAGTAAATTTGTAAATTTCAATATTTGTTTATGTAATTCTATTATAGTTTAAAAAAATTAACAAATAAATAAAATGAGAGCGAGCTAGACATTTTTTCCAACAGCTTTTATGGTTTCCTGACCTTTTGTTTACGTACTTTGTTCTCTATTTTTTAATTATTTACTTTAAAATTTAGGAAAGTTGATTTAATGGCTTGGAAAACCAAAAGTAAGCTCTTAAAGTGTTTCAAAATTTTAAAATAATACTCTAAAATAACCTATTTTAGAGTATTATTTTAAAGGAAACACTTTCAGAGGTAGTTGAATTGGATTGAGTTTAAATTTTCAGTTCTCTTCTAAAATACATTTTAAAATTTAAATCTTTTTTTAAATGCATTTGTTCTACATTTGTTTTAGGTGCTGTGATTTCAATGTTTGATAATTGGTTGAATAGTTTCTTTCAGCTGATTTTTAAGAATATTTTCTGGTAAAACAATCAAATATTCATCAGTGCCATAAAGATCACATGATAGTACATTGGTGAAAATAAATTTTTTATGAATGTCTTAGCAAACCATTTTGCTTCTACTTTGGAGCAGTATTCAAAAAATTTGTCAGATGTTGGCACATTCCTGTTTCTAAATAAACTATTAAAGTAATTAAATTGACATTGTGATGCTCATTCAATCTTTTTTAATTTGTTGCAAAGCTTCTTTGCTCAGATCATTTCCAAATGCTGCTGAGGGGTTTTGTAGAAATTTAAAAACTCCTACAGCTGATAGCGAAGTAGCCAAGAAGATTTGTACAAACTGCTACAATTTCTCCATCAATAGATTGCTTTAGAGTTTTCATTTTATGAATTAAGTACTTTTCCTTTCAAAGCTGGGCTGCATTTGAATTTTCTTGCAAGATCTATCTGTATAAGTATATGAAAATTTAAAAAGTTCGATTCCCTAGGTTTTTTCCCATTCCAATTGGTTCTAAAAGTAAAAGTTTGAAGTTTGTGCTCAGTTGAAATTACATGATAGTTTTTTTTAGTTAATCATTCTTTTTTTGCAATTATCTGTAAACTATTATAAAATTTTGGTGATAATTTTAGTTTTTACTTACACAACAAAAAGTATTCAGAGATCTTTAGATATGTAGATAATAGAACCTTTACAAATATTTTTTATTTGTTTATTACATTTTAAAATTATTATCATGTTAGATTTCAAAAATAATTATCATGCTGGTGGGGTGATCGCTCATATTTTGAGTGATGGCCCCACCAGCATGGTAATCACTTTTGAACATTAACTAACCTTGCATCTAGGTGCATCCTACAGAACTGTAATCAACGACCTTCAGGTAATAGATATGTTTAGCAAGCTTGATCAATGGTTTTTGAACTGATTGTTTGACCAGGACAGAAAATGGCTCAGCATTTAAAGGAGATATTTCCACCAAATACCACAATTGCTGCAACTCTGTACTGTGAATAATTGGACAAATTATATTTAAAAACACAAAGCTTTGTTAATATCTGAAGTAAGCTCAATTCCTACACAACAACACTTATAATTCAACTCACCCTCATAATCCAAGATTAAATACAGGATTAACTCACAAGAAACTAATGGTATTAAGCAGAGAAATTCAGATCCACTTGTCTTATTCTCAATCTATCTCCAACAGATTTTCACCTCTTCAGTCACTGGGTAATGCCATAAAACCGCTGATGACAAGTGGCTTAAAGAATAGCTTAGTGATTTCTTTGCATCAGTGTGGATGTTGGGACATAAACATGTTAGCTGACTTTTATTGGTGTCTTAAATGTGACTAACCAATAACTCTTCATAAACAAATGGCATCAAGAACTTCTTTCCTCGGGAAATAGATTTTTTCTTTACATTATTTGATTACTTCACAAGTTGTTTTTAAGCTTAAAGTTAGTAAAGGAGTTAAATTGAGCCTTTTTTCAGTTCACAAATAATTATTGCAACGTATCACATTACTAGGATGAAAATGAGAGATTTCTATAAAATTATATTTTTCTCAAAAAAAAAAAAAAATAGGTGTACTGTATTTCAATAACCTCACCTGATTGAGCAAAATGAATGTCATATTCGGGTTTAGGAGGCCAATTTCATTAGGAATTACCTAAGAAACCCCCTAGAACAGAAAGTTTTTTTTCAAACACAGCCCTGTGTTATTGATGATGGGACTTATTGTGCTGCATATTTCTGATATCCTCCAGTACACCATCATTATTCAGCAATTAATTGCAAGAAACTGAATTCCAATTGTAAATGGATTGGAATGCAAAAGTTTGCTAAAAAATTCTTAGTTTGGCAAGCAATTTGTGAATGTGGTGAAAGAAGCTCTTGTTTTGTGACTATGGGAACAATTAACACCAAAATATACATAAAAGAATGTGTCAAGAAACGTCTTTTGCCATTTTTAAGAACACACAGGTAACCCATTATATCGGCCTGATTTAGCATCATGTCACTACTCTGGAACAACTATAAACTGGCTTAGAGAACATAAAATAGATTTCGTTGAAAAACACTGCAATCCACCAAATAATCCCAAACTAAGTCCTATCGAAAGATATTGGACTCTTGTCAAAAGAAAACTAAGGTTCAATGTAAAAGAAGCCAAAAACATTAAAGACTTCAAAAACAAATGGATTAGAGCTTCCAAGAAAGTCCAACTGCAGACTGTGCAAAAGCTGATGTCGAGTGTAAAACGCAAGGTGCGTTCATTCTCACCTGCAAAACCTCACTAACTTTCTTAAGTGAAATTTAGTAATAATAATATATGTACTTTTAAAATATATATAATATTCAAATCAAAATACAATAGTTAAATAAATATCCTTTATAATGTCCGCGCAGATTTTTTCTGGCACATGTCTTAATGTTTTTCTGTGTGATTCTTAAAATCATAATTATCTTTATTACTAAGTAATAATATTTATTACATAAACTAAGTAAAGAACACCTAAAACTTTTAAAATGTCTAAATGTGTACCATTCTAACTTGTTATTAGATACTTATAGCATCAAATGTAAATCAAATTATATAAATATGTAGTTTTTTTAAAATGTCCAAATTTTTTTTTAAAAAAACTACACGAATTGGTGTAATTTTTAAATTTTAGAGTTAAGATGAATTTGGTGTGATTCATTAACCATTCAAAGCAATTTTTTTTTTTTAATTTTAAATTCTTTCAGGCAAGTTTTCTGATGTACCTACAGTGCTCTTTTCTTTAGTAAATATTCCACTACTATTATAGTGGAAAAAAATTTTCTTATTGCAGATTGGAGTTATGTCAATTTATCATTATTAGTTCTTTTAATCACTGATTTACTATTACTCTAAAATAAGGATTTGTAAAAATATGGAGTTTAGTATTTCAAAAAGCAGCTCAACTTCCATTGAAGTTATTATCATATATTATTCTTAGTACATACCAAGAGTTATTCAAGCAATCAAAAATAGAAATACTGTTCAAGTTTATCACTTCAAAGTAATCAAAAATAAAAATATTGTTAAATCGGTAGTGAGCAAATTAATTGAAAAGTTAAGAAACTAAAATTGCTTAACAATAAATTAAAAACTAAGCTGCGATTTCTTTGTAATAAATTTATTCTACAATATAAAAATTTAGTTGTAACTATTTTAAACAACAATCAAACAAGGCAAAAACCTAGGCCATACCTGACTTTTTACCAATTGGGTAGATAATGCAGTGAAAAAACCTAATGCATGGTTCACACATCTAAAGATATACCTTTAATACCTCAATCATTTTTTTAAGTTTCTAACCCATTCTATTTAATTCCTAGTACCATGAAGCCCTTTGTTACCAATGTTTAGCTCTTAATTAGCAATTGAGCCTATTATATTAGCAATAATTAAAATTTACAATGTTTTTGAGAAAATTAAAACCATTCATTTTTTGACAAACTATTTTTTGATGTATGAAGAGTTGCAGGCTGATGTTTTGGAAATATTTGTAAATCATTTGTTTGTACAAATAGTATTAATGTGAAAGAAATTTAAGACAAAGTTGCATGGTTTGGTTGTTTTTCACAATTAGTAAACCCTGCTCTACTTTTTTATTGCCTGATTTCTTTTCTAATTTTCATAGGACATTGATGTTTTTTTCATTTAAAGTGTGTTTTATAAAGTGTTTTCAGACTAGACTTTTTCTGTCATGAAAAATTATACGATTGATTTTTTTTAATTATAGAACAAAGTTGGCTCGTTAAAAGGATTAATTCATTTACCTAAACCAGTGAATCCAACACAGAAAGTTCTTGTATTTGCTGAGGTAAATAAAGATCTTTTTAAGTTTAGTAGTTAGGTAAGTTGTTTTACTGCCATGTGTGGATGACAGTAATGGATGATTGGGGGCCCTGTACCAGCCAAATCTAGACTTTTTAAAATATATTATTAGCAGGAGTTGTTAGCTGGGGCTTTAAAAAATGAACAATTTTCAAATCATGCAGTTTCAGTTGTTTAGTAAAATATCTAATCGTTAACAAATGATCAACAGAAATAAATTTATTTTGTCTAAAATACTCCTGTTAGACAAAGATTTTCAAACTACAAAAATGACTATAAAATACATGAATTCTTTCTAATTTTATAATTTGAAAATAGCAAAACTCAATTTGAGTAATTTTTTCTCTTATTAAATCCAACCTAAAAACTTGCATATATACTTTTACTGGTGCCACAATATTAAGCAGCCTCACTATTAGCATCAGACTTGCTAAATATCAAGTCTTTTAGTGAAAGAAGTCAATTGAATGACTTGCTTAACAAATTTTTATTTACAAATCCTATTTTTAATTCAGTTTCTTTTTTCTTTTTAACAGATTATGATTATTGCTTGTAAAGTTCTCTGGGAACAATTATCAACTTGATATTTTAAAAGATGCAAATGAATATTTTTGTTATATTCTTGCTAAAATATTTCGTAAAGTTTTGTAGAATACATTTAAATTGTAATTGTTTATTTTGAATATACATTGAATGTACAATTTATTATGGAATTTTTTAAAAATATTTGTATGTAAAACCCATGTTACCTGATGTATAAAACTTATAGTTGATAATTTTCAGACCTGATTCCTGGGACCAACAACAGGAGTAGTCACAGGAGAACAATTTTTTTGACTTCTCTAATTATATTCCAAGGGTCATCAAAAATGCATTATCATGTTTTTTGATTGGCTTTAATGTTTTATGTCACTCCTTAAAATCTGTGTAACTTTTTATTCTACTTCTATTTCTTCTTTTACTGAACTGTAAAGTAAACTTCATTATTCTTTTTTTCTTTTTGGTTATCTGTTTCTTTTTTTTTTTTGTTTTTAATTTTGAAATTGAACATCTCTTCCACAATAATGTTTTTATTACAAAATACTATGTAATAACATGATGTAATAATTAAAAGCTATTTGTTTTTTATTAAAAATGTTATGTAATAACTTTACCTAATATAATTGACATTTTTCTGTTTCTTACAACAATTGATTTTAAAATAGGGTGAGGCTGCTGTAAATGCAAGAGCATTTAGTGATGATATTATTGTTGGTGGGACAGAACTTATAAAACAAGTATGTTTCATGCTTGTCAAAATGCTTGTATTAAAAATGTTTGAAATAGGTTCTTATTATGTACTTTTTCTTTTTTTGTGTGCTTTTTTCAGATTGAAGAAGGAACTTTACACTTTGATCACTGTCTTAGTACATTAGATTTTCTTCCTAACATTAAACATCTTCCAAAAATACTAAAAAACAAAATGCCAAACATTCGAAGAGGTATAAAAATTTCTTTATGAACAGTTTTCTTAGTAAAAAAAAAAACTGTTAATTTTTTTTCTGTGTTTTTACTCAATGCTACTTAATGAAGGAAAAAAAAGCATTAAAAAAATTTTCTTTATGAAACTGTTATTTGTGTTCATTTTGATATAGGAGAAGAAAACTTTGCTTTCAACTCCTAAAGTTTTTTAAAATTCTTCTCAACTAAAAATATTCAGTTGTTTTAAAGTTTTTTAAACTTATAAGTAAATTTTGTTTAAACATCTAGGAACTGCAACAAATGATGTTGTTGCAGCTCTTCAAGTATTTTTGCACGGAGAATCATACATTGCTGACAACAATGGTTTTTTAAGACATACAGTTGCATTGGTATGCAATTTTTTTTTTTTTTTAAGTTGTTCACAATTACAAAATGATAATTTAGTACTAATATAATGGTAAAAAATTAATAGATTCATAGACATTAAATCCCCCCTCTTTCCTCTTTCTAATTTATTACTATCATGTTACACAAACCAGATGTTAGATTTCCTTAATTAAAATTTTTGAAATCTTATTTTTTATAGACCACTTTTAAGCCAGATGAAATCAAAGAAAATATAAAAGTATTTTTAAAGACAATTGACTCACACAAGTTAACATCAAAAGGTTAGTAGTTATTTTGGCTAAGTATGTTCTTGCTTATGCAGTGCCTCGGCATCTTTCTTTAAATAATAGAGTATTTTCCATATTATGATTTCATAAATATAATTTTTTAGGTCAATTTTTCCAACGTCTAAGTCTGGTGATCCCTCCTGGCCCAAAGTTAGATTTAGATATAAAGGCTGTAGCTCCTTAATGGCAGCTCATCTGGTACAAATGAAGATTGATAGTATATTTTGCAGCAAAAGTTTAAAATCAATTATTTTTGTAATAACCTATTCATATACGCTTGGTTGTTTTTAATTAAAAGAACTTTTTTTCTCAAATATCTAGATGTTTTCTATGTTACCTATGTATCTATTTATCTTTCCACATAAATTTTTTAGAGTTCTTTCCACATAAAATTTTAAATTTCTTTTTACATAAATTTTTTAGTCATCTAGTCTCCATTCACTATGCATCATTATCATCATTATAAAAAACTTTTAGTGCTGAATCTGGTTCTGATTCAAAGTCAGTTGTGTGAAATCTTAAGCAACAGATTTCAATTGGCGTTTAATGTCAGAATTTTTTTTGTTAAGAAAGTTATTATTTCTTACAATATACTAAGATAATGGCGCATAATGTTTAAGTTTAATGGCCTCATTATCTATGACTCCTGCATACGTCTTTGGCTTTTTGTAAATAATAATGATCAATCTTACTCTTACTAAAAGTTACCTTTTGCATTTAATTGTACGTTTAATAGATCATCAGTTGTGATTTTATAAATAGAATATGCCTATTTATTGTAAAAATCCCTAATTTTTTTTTACCCACTTCGAAATTATGGAATTTGGTTATAATGATGCACAGGGGTTCGTTTTCCAGTTTTTAACAAGTAAAGACGAATAAAATACCAACTAATATTGTTGGTATTTTATTCTTTATTATTTTTCAATTAATCAATTCCAAGAGTATTAATAAGGATTTGTTAATTTTGAAGATCTTTAATCTCGTTTGGGAAAGATGTTCTCCTTTGAATTCTCGAATTTTAGTTCAGTTATAAACTTTTTTATAAGAATGAAGGTAGACTTAGGACTTCTGTAAGAACCTCTATGTGGCACTTAAATTCATCTCATTTCATTCTCCTTATTATAGGCTTACTAAAGCCTATAAGAAGGAGAATGCTTTTGTTATTCAACACCGAGGTTTTCATTCAACACACGCTAAAACTATCCATAATGGTACAATGTACCTTGTTAAAAGTAAACACGAGGTTTAATATAGTAGTAGAGGAAAGATGTAAAAACCTCAAATATCTCATTTTTATTTTTTTGTGTGTGTGTGTCAAAATAACGCATTTATACAATACTTTATTAAATGATATTTTAAAAAATATATATAAAGATTAATTTGAGGGTATTTTATTCAAGAAGTGATCAGTATTTTGTGTATTATTGGCCTAAACGAGTTGTATTTCTAATATATCTCTTGGAAATGATTAGTTTCATTTAATGTGGTATGTTGATAAATGTAAATTTATATCACAGTGATTACCAACCATAAATAATTTATAGGTTTGAATTAAAAAAAAACGAATTTATACAGATACTTTAGTTCATATATATATATATATATATATATATATATATATATAGAGTATATATATATATATATATATATATATATATATATATATATATATATATATATATATATATATATATATATATATATATATATATATATATATATATATATATATATATATATATATATATATATATATATATATATATATATATATATATATATA
>QPEY01002064.1:38292-63103 GCA_014706445.1 Hydra viridissima | reverse complement strand
GTAAGCTTGGCTGCAATCGAACTTTCGGCCAGCCAGTCTTTGAGAAGTTCCATCCCTGTGATCAAACGTTTCCTTTAAGTGCTTGACATTCTTGTTGGTCATTATTTTAGGTTTACAACCACTTCCTGTTGCTTTTTGACTGCTAGCTCCGCTTTCTATACGTCTTATTATAGTATAGGTAGTTCATTTTGGTAAAAGTTCTGCTTTAAAATGGTTTATGCACTTTATAAGACTCGTACAACCGCTTTCTTAAGGTCTCTGACTTAGAAATATATATATATATTTTTTCAAATAATAAAAGTTTAGATAAATTATATATTTTCTTAAAGAGCTTTGATTTTTATTTACGTGTTAGTTAAATCCATGTTATTAAAAGATCTTTTTACATAAATTCGGTATCTATTGTAATAAATAGTACGTCCCCATATTTTAGCAGATCTTCTTCTTTTCTAGATTCGTATAACACAAAAATTTGTAAGATACTCCTCATCTTTCAGCCGTTTTACAATCACTTGGGTTTTTCGGTTAAACACTTCGAAACACTTTTTTCCCCATTATTTTATCCACCACCATCATTTTTTTTTTGGATAAAATAATGATAAGTGGAAAAGGTTTGATCATGCATCAGTATTACTTTAACTTGTCAACTCCACTGGGTTCATGCTAAGGATTTAAATTCAATCGTTTAAACTGAATAGTAACTTTAACAACCTGTCAATAGTGTTAGGAAGTGGAAAACAAGTATTTCATTGACGTGATTCACAGTTGTAAGTAAGATGTAAACTTCAGCTAATTAACTCAAAAGACTTGGTTAGAGAATTAAACCTACTCAAAAGTAAAGCAGAAATTTCTACTACTGAGAAGAAAGTTTTAACAAGCGTGTAAAGAAAGCTTTCCGAAACATTTTCTTGAATTTTCATTAAGGAAGATGGACTTTGATAACTTTAAACTCAAGTGCATGTTTCATGTTTCATTAGGACCAATTTAAAGTTAACATAGGAGCCCTTCGGAAGAAAAAGGTGAACGTTTATCATCAAGATATGAATACAATAAGAGTATGATACGGGAGTATTATTCGAGAAAGTCCATGCAATCACCGAAGAAATCTGAGAAATGATAATTACTAAACTTTTTTATATATTCTTTTGCAATAGTCATTTGATTTAAATGGTTTTCTCGCAAATAAATCTTCTATTATAATAAATTCAAATTCAAAGTAAGTAGATAAAAGAAATGAAAGATAAAAAACTTTTACGGGTAAATGTTTTTTAAATAAATAATAGTAAAAAAGAAATAAAAATTAGGTATGCCGGAACCCAGACTCAACATTTCTGTGTAATTTATAACACTGGCCAACGCTATTCATAACATTTTTATCTTTCAAGAATCACCCCACCCAAGTGTACACTGCAGGCCAAAAGTTTCCGGACACTTGGATTTTGTTTAATTTTTTAATTCAAACTCCCATAATTATTTCAATAAAATTCAAATATCATATTTATTTTTTAAAAGATACATATAGTTACTATTTAAGAAAAAAAAAAGCCAAAAAATGAAATTAAAAAAATACTAAGAACACTATTCTTATTACACTGTCTTTTCGTCAAAAAATAACCCACGAGTTTTTATCACTTTTTTTGCGATCCGTGGCATCCTATTTATTAATTTATTTATTATTTCGGGTGTAATTGATAACCAGGATTCTTCTAATATTTGCCACAGGTGCTCTTTGGATGTTGGGCATTTTTGTCTGACCTTTCTGTCCAATTCTTCCCACAGTAACTCTATTGGGTTCAAATCTGGTGATTGGGCTGGCCAGGTCATGATTTTGAGGGCACCATTATCCTCTTGTTTCTTTATTTAATTCTTACATAACTTTGAGGTGTGTTTAGGGTCATTGTCCTGCATAAAAACAAAACCACGACCAATAGTTCTTAAGCCAGAAGGTATAGCATTGTTTTCTAGAATTATTTTATATTGTTCTTTTTTCATAATACCCTCAATTTTAACTAGGTCACCTACACCAGCTGAAGAAAAACATCCCCATACCATAACTGACCCACCACCATGCTTGATTGTCGGCACTAAACACTCTGGGATCATTTTTTCTTTTGTTGTTCTTCTGATGTAAATTCTACGCCTTTGCCCAAACAGTTCAAATTTGGACTCGTCGGTCCATAGTACTTTTCCTCAGTCTTCTTCTGTCCAATTTTGGTGGCCCATTGTAACCTTTTCTTTTTATTTTCAATCCGCAGCAACAGTTTCCTGACCACTATACGGCCAGAAAGTCCTGCTTGTCTAAGACGTCGTTTCGTAGTGGTTAATGAAATAGATTTTGAACGACTCCTATTGTTGCCTGAAGTTATTTCCGGGGCCGTAAGTCTTCGATTTCTTTTACTCATCAATATTATACTATTATCTTCAGCTTTTGTTGTCTTCCGTGGTCTACCAGATCTTTTTTTGTCTTCAAAAATGCCTGTTTCTTTCCATCGTTTGATGGTATCTTGTACAGTACTTCTGGCAACTTGTACTTTTTTGCAAATTTCACGAACTAATTATCTTTCTTTATGTAATGTAATTATTTCAGAACGTTTTGCAACCGTTAAAAAAGGTTTTTTACCCATATTTTTAATTAAATAGTCGAATTATAAAATTTTAAAATTTTTTTGAAGATTTTTTAATGCAACAGTCATTAATACCAAATGAAAACTAAACAAAACTAAATATTCTTAATCATTTTAGTCGGATATCATTATATTATAAATATTTTCTTCATGTTTCAACAAATAAATAACTTTAACAAGACCAAACTCTTAAGAGTAATGAAATGCTATATATCAAGTTAAAATAAGCAATTAAAAAAACAAACTTATTTATGTAAGTTTGAGGCCAGTAATACCTAATTACTGACCTCAAACTTACATAAACACTTAAAATTAGTAAGTTTAAGTATTATAAATTAATATTATTGATTAATTTAATGATACAGGATAGATTTTAGCTTTTTATATAAAAAATATCAAGTGTCCGGTAACTTT
The DNA here is from genome assembly GCA_014706445.1 of Hydra viridissima. Lineage (NCBI taxonomy): Eukaryota > Metazoa > Cnidaria > Hydrozoa > Anthoathecata > Hydridae > Hydra > Hydra viridissima. Next base: position 60,065 of record QPEY01002064.1, on the reverse strand, counting down.
TGACTTGCAGTGTACATCTACAAATTATGACCTATTTCAGCTTTACAAAAATAGCTATGGTCAAATTTAAGTTCTAAAACTCCGTCCGTGACAAAAACAATTACTCCCAAGCGCCTATTCAAACTGAAACCCTCACAAATTCTGCGACTTGTCGGCACTGTTCTCAGGTGACAAATTGACTGATCAGGACAAAGACAAGTGAAGTTTTTAAAGCATCCACGAAATCACAGATTTGTTTTCGAGTTGTAACTTGATGCTAATTGTTCAACTTACTCGTTTATTCGCCTAGTTCTACTTTTAATTATTTATGAGGCATTATCATTTTAAATAACACTACTTCTCTGAAGTTCATAATTTATTGATTTGCAACCTGTAATTAAACAATGTATTCAAATAGTTTCATTTATTTTGAAATAAAGTTGTTTTAAACGATGAATCTGATTTCAAATATTTTTTAACAACGGTTCTTATAGATTATATATTTAAATAATATCATTATTTTAATCATGTTACAGTTCTATTTTACAAAAATATGTTTCTCCAACAATGTTTATAATAAAATTATTTCATTCTTTAATGTTATTTTCACTTTTTCATTTTGATTTTTTCAATTCCTTTTATCTCTGTGAACCTATGAAATTTGAATAAAAACACTAGATCTGAAAATGGTAGCCAACAAAGAATATTGTTATTTTGAAACAAAATGAAAATAAAAACAAATTGGAATAACTTTTTGGGTGTTGTAGGAGGAAGGGGGAGGAGGAATTGAGTATGCTTTACTCACTTATGTGTAATTTGTATATGCAATTACTTATAAATTAAGTTATGATGGAATTAAGTTACCACTAACAAGCAGCATGCAGCATGTGCTGAACATAGTTTAGTTTATTGCATTATTTACTATTGTATATCTATATATAGTAGTTTTACATATTATATATGTAGTACATATATACTTACATAGACATACTTACACAACCACACTATCCTACAATATACACACTTTGTGTACATGCTTTTATGTCCAGTATTTATATGATTTATAGACATTTTTAATGCCACCTGTTGAAGATCTTCAATACACTGCTTTAATACACCAAGCTGGTGGTCATTACAAGAAAAAAGGAGTCAGATGTATGTAAATTAGGCACTATTATTGTGTAAAAACAAAATATGCATTATTTTACTGTTGCAATTAATTTTTTTGTTTGTATACTTTATTTATCTTGTTTCTTAAATAGTAAGAAAATTTGTAGTATAGTTAGTTATAGTATACATTACTGTATGCATTCTTTTAGGTTTAAACATACGTAAGCATAAATTAATGTTTACAAATTTTAATTTCATACTCAAAAATAAAAATACGTACAGCTTTCTATTTAGATTCTAATTTCATAAAATAAAATAATAAAATGAAGTTTTGTTTTGATAAATAAATCTTTCATTTTCAGTGTAAAAGTTGCTGGTTTTCAAAGTATTGTCATAAATAGTCCCATTTGTATAACCTTCAGTAAGTGTAAATTGGTTAAATTGCAAACAAATCAATTTTTTTTACTGATTATGTCAGCCAAATGTTTCAAAGCTGGGTAAAGAAATGTTGGGGTCTGTGTGTGTTTTTAAACAGTATTCCTTTGCTTTGAAACAAACTGAATTGCAAAAAAATAACTATTTAAAAGTAATTTTAGAGTTTGCTCTACGCAACTTTATTTTTTAGACAAATCAGGTTGTATTTTCTATGTTGCTTGATCACATGAGTGAGCCTTTGCATCTCTGTCTTCTTCTTAACAATTGATTTGTTAAATGCTGGCATAAGGACTACAGATGCTTTAGCAGCATCAATTATGCTGTTGATCAAAACTTTAACCTAAGATGAAACCTGATTCTTTATTGTATATTGTTTAAACTGCTTGTACAGCTGTAAATTATTGAAATATATGACCAGACTTGAGATCTATGTGCTGATCTAGATGTGAGTAAGAAACAAGTAAAAATTCAATTGATTAGATGGTCTTTTATATCTAGCAAAATGTTACACACTAGGTAATCAAAATGTTGGTTCTATGTCATAGCAAAATAGTTAAAATCAATAAGAAAAGTTAATGAATCTTTTACAATTTTTCCAAGCCATGTCCAAGTAAGTAGAAAACTTTCGAGGAAAAAAACATCTTCACCTTGAATTGTATTCATCGTTATTCTAGATTTTTACAATTGATTAAGCTAATCTTGCTTAACATTAGCCCAACATGTATCATTATTTGTGAATTCTTTTAATAAACTGAGAAGACATTTTCTTTCTTGGTTTTGAGGAGCACTGCATTGGCATTCTTTTTTATCTAACTCTTATCATCAATGACACTCTAATAGTAATAATAATAATAATAATAATAATAATAATAATAATAATAATAATAATAATAATAATAATAATAATAATAATAATAATAATAATAATAATAATAATAATAATAATAATAATAATAATAATAATAGTAATAGTAATAATAATAATAATGATAATAATAATAATAATAATAATAATAATAATAATAATAATAATAATAATAATAATAATAATAATAATAATAATAATAATAATAATAAATGTAAAACAAGGATTATTAACTTATTCTCATCAGAGAGTTTTTACATAATGGTTTTATAAAGATTTTTCCATTTTGTTAATATTTTCTACAATTTTAGATATGCTAACAGATGCCAGTGGCAATGTGCTTAAATCAATAAATGATTCTCAAAGTGGAAAGAATGAGGAGATTTTCTACAAAGCAGTTTTTTCTGAAGAATATTTTAATGAATTTTGTCAATTTTTGCCCAGATTTTATGGTGAAAAAACAGTTGTGGCAGATGTCAAATGTATCTTTTGTTTTTTTTTTAAATTCACTTACTTTTTTTTGTTTATTAATTTTTTTTGTAAGTGCTGTAAAAAGAGGCTAAAAAAATTGATATAGGTTTTTAAAAAAATGTCAATTAAAAATAATTGGCAACATGTTGAAAGGCTGATTTATTGATTCCTGGTTTATTGGAGCAGAAACTTCATTAAATCAGATGTTATTATTGTTAAAAATGTTTAACATGAGAACAAGTAGCTGTTTAACTCAATATAAATGATTAGATTTTCTTTTAAGTATTGAAAGTTAACATTTTCAGAGCATTGAGGAAAATGAATAAATGGCAAAAGTTATTCAATATTGTTCTTCAATCTTGATTTTATGAAACCTAAAATATGAAAACTTATATAAAGAAATATAAAGTATAGATAATGTAGACCTCAAAATATACAAAAGGTGTTTGAAAAGATCCTATGTTTAAACTTGTTTAAAAATATATATATAATATTCTTTGTTTTGAGAACATTTTTACAAATCCTTTATACTATCACAGATACTTATTTAAAATTGGAGAATCTTCTTGCAAATTTTAATTACCCAAATATAGTGGATATCAAGTTAGGCAGAGTTACTTATGATCCATTTGCCTCATTGGAAAAAATTATTCGAGAAGAAGGAAAGTTTAATGCTCAAACAAAAATTGGTTTTCGGATTTCTGGCATGAAGGTATTTTTAGAGTTAAAAAAATTCCTAGATGTGGAAAGCTATATAGATTATATTATTCAGTTCTAAAAAATTACTTTTGCAGTTTTTTTTTGATTAAGTTAACAATCATTTTTGTTTTCAAAAACTATAATTAATTCCATGCAAAAAATATGCATATCTTTAGTTGTACAATGAAGATTCAAACTGCTACTACTCAATTGATGGGCGTGGTTTTCGTTCTTGTACTTGCTATGCCTCTGATGAAGATAAAGTTACAGCCTATTGTAGGTTTGATTTAATTGATTTTTATGCACTGATTTCTTTAACAATATTTTCTTGAAAACTGCAGTTAGGTAATTTTTAGCTAGATATTTGCCTGGTAATAGCAATATTTGTAATAACCCCAATATATACTTTCATGATTTTGCTTCAGTGATTTGCTTTTGACATTTACAATCTTGACTTTAGCCAATAAGGAATATTGCTTTAACTAATAAAGAATCTATTGCCAGTAATTAAACAATCCATAATAAGTTTTACAATTTGTAATAATGATAAAGCGCAAAATACTTATGCAAATTACAGATTATCATTTACATATGAAGTTTACAAACTTGATTACTCACGTCAAGTTAGATTACCCAAATTAGCTTTTTTGGAAAATGTTATTTAAGTAGGAATCTTTAAACAAAAATGAGATATTTAATTGATGAAAGTATTTTTGGAATTTCTTTAAATAAAAGAATACTAAATTTTTATTCAGTTAATCAATAAGACTTTTTAATTTTAAAATAAAAGTCTTCCTTTTGAATTTTACACAAATTCTTAAGGAAAATATATTAATGAATTTAAAAAAGCTCATTAATATTTAAATAAAAACTGGGTTTTCTTGAGGAATCAGGTCAAGATTTTACTGAAATATAAAAAGACAAGTCACCTAAGCAAATTTTTTGTTAATTCAAATTTTAAAACCAGATTTGGATTCTCCACTAAATTCTGAAACTTTTAGTAACACAGTTAAAAAAAAAAAATGACACACCCTATTGGCTAAGTTGTTATCTCTTGACCTCTTAGAAGATAATTTGCTGTAAGAACAATAACTTCATCAACAGTGTACAATGTCAGCGTGGCATTGGCAGCTCAATTTATTATGGAAGCTTTTCTTTGCAATATGCTTCTTAAGAAGCAGAGATTGGTCTATTTTTCCAATACTGCCTCTTTGAGCCCTCTGCAGTTGGGCCTTAAAAAACTTTCTGTCTTTGTTTTTTGTAAGGGATAATGCATCTTGATGTTAAATACCAAACAGATCACAAAGTTGTTCAATGTGAAGCTTCCTTATGTGTTCATAAACAGAATTAAAAGTTTTTGTTGGAATATATGCCTAATTTTATGTAATCTCCTTGCTTTTTAATGCACTTAACTTATAAGTCAACAAACTTACATATTCTTGCTAAGAGGATTGTTTTAGTTAGTCATTGTCATCAGTAGAAAATCACTGAACTTGTAAACCATCTTTAAATGGTCAGAAGATATGATTGTTGGTAATGGTTTGAAGGGTATAAGCACACATGTGTGGGGATGCATTTTCATGCAACAAGAAACCTATTTTTGACAATAGATCTCAATGTTTTGTGCAAATTGCTGGTTTCAGCTTACTGGCCAGTAAATAACTGTATCTTGTGCTGTTGATTATTTGCTCATGTTAATCTTCAAGTAATGGATCTTTTTTGGTCTCAAAAAAAGTTTAGCTATCATTAAGAACTTTTGATTCTAGTTTATAATGATGGACTCAAAGTTCTTGCACTCATTGTTATAGCAATTGAACAAAATTTGACAGACCTCAAAACATATTTGCCTATGCTCTTTGGTAAACTACCTTTAACCCATCTCCCACAGAATTTGTGTAAGCTAAATTTATTATGGATGATTTGAAAGGAAATCCATGACTTATCTGCAGAGAACAAGCAATTTCCTCAAAAGTTCAACATTTTGCATTATCTGGATTTAATTTGTTAACAAATGATGCACTTAAGAAGTTTTTATCTAACTTTTGATCTAAATTACTTTCATTGAATTTTAGCAACTTAACTGTACTTAATGATGTTATCTTAAACATGGTTGATAGTTACTGTCATTACCTTAAATATTTAAAATTTTTGTAAATGTATCACCAATTATGGCATTAAAAATTTACTTTTATGTCAATCAGACATGAAAGTGCTAGTATCTTTCGATTGTTCTGATGAATAATTACTTTTAGTTAAAATCTGCACTAATTCACCATTGTTAACCTCACATTTTCAAATAACTGGAATTTTTTCCTGGACGCTAACACTTAGAATTTTTCTAAGTATTAAACACACATTTTTTTTTTGTTTTTTTTTTAATAAGAAACTTGTTTATTATTGAAACTTACTTAAATAACTACTTTCCACAAACATTATTAATATTAGTATTATCATTATTATTATTGTTGTTGTTGTTGTTATTGTTGTTGTTATTGTTGTTGTTGTTGTTGTTGTTGTTGTTGTTGTTGTTGTTGTTGTTGCTGCTATAAATTAAACATTATAATGATAATATTAGAAACCATTTAGAAACCATTTCAATCTTTTTGTTCAGTAAGTTTCTGTGTTCATACACTATGATCTTGTAGTTTTAGCTTACTTTTATGTAAAATTATGATCTTACTTTTAGCTTTAGGCTTAGCATACAACTTTTTGTGGCCAGGTTGTAGAGTTTACAGCACTTTATAATTTTCCATTTAACTATAAGCGCCAAGTTTGCCTCATCTTCCATACCTCTTTCGATAAGTTGCTATCACATGATATTGTAATAAATTTTTTCTTTTATTTCGGGGTTGTTGGAAGTGACAATTGCTTGGTAAATGATGTTTCTTGTTAGATATTGCTCATGTAAGAGATGCCTTGCTTTATCAATCTAGTTGTGTATAAGTTTTTTCTCAGATATTTACATTTTATTGTAAATGGTGGTGGTTGTGTGAATTTATGATGTCTTTCATGTTTGGAATATATGTGTAGCTCACTTTGACAGTGTTTCTATTAATGAGTTGTAAAGATTGTGGTGGAATGGAAAATGGTGGTCAAATAGGTTTAAAAACTGCTTTACTATAATTGTTCAAGCATTTTTGCTGAAAGGAGGATTGAACCAGATAATGTTACGCTTATGATTTTTGTTAATAATGGGATATAAATGTATTTAAGATTTTGAATTAACGCTAAAAAGTGTTAGCAGATTTTCAGAAACTAGAAGATAGCTGGAAAAATGAACCCTACAACGTGTTTGGAGAAAAACAAATGACAAGAAATAATATTGCAGCATCAGCAACAATTTGGTTTGAACATGCTTAGAGAAGTATTTAGAATGCTCATGAGAGGCCACCTGATGAATAATATCAGTTGTATAAAAAGTCACTATTTCCTTCTTTATAACTTGTTGAAGAATTTGTCTTCAGCTACTGCATAATATTTCAAAATTTCTTAAATCACTTAAATCTAGAATTGAAACTGAAACTATACCATATGCCTTGGATGCTATTTGTATAATTTTTTTTTGCTGAAATTAAGTTCTTTAACCTTATTGATGGAAAATGGAGCATTTAAAGTCTTTAGGTGTCACTATCTTTATCAGAATCACTACCTTAAAAGAAAACCTGTTGCATTTGGTACTAATTAAAGAACCATGTGCTTTTAGCTAAAACTAAAGAGCCATGTGCTCTAGAGTGTTCAGAATATCAGCTTAAAAAAAAAAACTAGACTCAGAAGCTAATCCGACTCTCTAGAACCTATAGTTCTGCAAATTTTTAATTTTAGGTTTCTAAAGTTAGAAGTGATAGATGAAAATTTTGATTTTTACTATACAGTATACTATACAGTATACTGTAGGGTGTCCCAGCCATCCCAACTTTTTGCAAAATCGCTGTTCAAAATTATGCAACTGTGTTTCATCATATATACACTGGAAATATATGTGTTTTTATGATTTTCAAAAAATTCAGCCAGCACAATCAAATTGAAGATTACATTATATTATTGAATTTTCATCTTTTTAGACTAAAATACAAATTAAAGAATGAAAAACACAATATTTTCCATTGAATGATGTAATATCGTGTACAATGTTCATTGTTTATTATAAAAATCGAAACCTCATTTATGTATTTAATCATCAATCATCATCAAGTGCTCGGAACTGTGACTTCTCTTGAGAACAAGATGATAGTTTCCGCTGATCTGGAACTTTTTTTTGCGAACTTTTGAAACTTTTTTTGAGTACATCTTGAAACCTATCTTCGTCAATTGTTACACCCAAGAAATCATGACATAGCTTTACTCCTCTTTCAGCAGCTTTGTTGACAACTTGAAGACTTTGAACAATTGTCTTCAATTCAAACTCATATGGAGCATTCACAATATGGAAAAACCTCATTAATCCAGGGCTGATCAAATCACTCAGTGACTTAATCTCCTCTGAAATTGGTTTAAGGTTAGGCTTTCCGAAGGATGCTCCAACACGATCTTTAGTACTTCCAGCACTTTCAATTGGAGCCTAATACTCTCTTTGTCTTTGTCAGATACCATTTGTGAGAAAAGAGCCAATGGAACAAGCTCTTCATTCATATACCAACTATGTTGGCTAAGAGCTTTTACTCCCTTACCAGCAATTATAGAATCATGGTATGTAAACTGTTTCAGTTTGTTGACTAAAATATAATTGTTGACTGGGGCATCAGCTGCAAATGGGCATTTAATCCACCATTGCACGTAGATACTTACAGCAAACACACAGAAACGTTCTAATTTCTTGATTTGATTTTTGCTTGCAACTTCTGAATTGGGAATTTGCTTGCAAATTCTGAATTGGGAAACTGCTCAATTATCTTTCGGGACAATAATACTATTTTCATAGTGTACAGAAGTTTTGCTATTTATCTTGCTTTGTGCAAAGCTCCAGGGTGCTTTATGCTAAACATCTGAGGTTTGGATCCTTTTGTAACTAATAACAGGCTGAGTTCAATAAGTTCTTGGTAATCCCCTCGAGTGAAATCTAACACTAGGAACTCATGGAAGCAATTTGTTAAGCTTTCTTGTTCCTTTTCAGTTGCTCTAGGAAGTTCAGGATAGTAAAAGTTTGCTTTATTAACTGGTGGAAGTTGTAAGTGGTGGCTCTTGAATCTGCAACAAATTATAATCATCATCACTAATTAAAGCAAGTCTATTTAATCAATTAAAAAAATCTTTTTTTTCAATGATGTTGTTAAAACATTAGGCTTACCTTATTGAAGATAAAAACCTAACATGCTGCAGTATGCTGTCCTGTGATGTAAAGAGTGAATTAATTAATTCTTTAATAAAACTATACCTAATAGCCTTACAATTAGTCCATTACTAAAACCTCCACAGTATTTGTAATCCTAGAGTTTGTGCAAAAATGATTTGTTGATTTGAAATTTAATAAATTATTAACATTTCACAAAATTTAATCAATAGTTGCTATGTTAAAGCCTAACCTGTATTCGAGGATGTTGTGTCGAAGACCATGCCTATGATGTTTTTGTCGCATTTCCAATCTACAAGCAGATTTTTTGTTGCAACAGAGACAACGTTACCATGTTTCAGATCAGCTTTTGTGGTTGAACTTGGAAGGGCTGGCACATTAAGAAAGTTAATTCCATTTACTCCCGATACTAAAACAAAAGGTAGATGATCATCGGTGTCTTTGTAGTCTAAGGAAGCCATTAGTTTTCCGTCCCAATGTAACACCATTTTTGGAGATGGATTCCATTTGTCTTTTATTTGTTGGCTGATGAGGCAGTACTGATGTTCGATATCGATGGGCTGAACTGGAACTTAGATTTTTTTTTGAAACATCTCCTCCGCTGACAGATATCATCAAATGTAGGAATGAATTCATCTTAGTATTACTAATGTTATTCCTCACACTCCAGGCAATAACATTTGAATTCTTGAAAATATCATGTGGGACAAATATGTGTTCACCAGATTTAATTTGCCTTTTGTGTTGCCGTTCGATTTCAGAGCAGGCCGAGCTGGGTCCAGCAGTCCCCCTAACNAACACTTAAAATCTAAGTCTGTTAATTTAAGGTCGTTTTATTTAAATGATTTTATGTACTTTTGGGAAATTTTGAAAATTTGGGAATTCCGCGTTATACGCGGTGCCATCAGGCTAGTTAACACCCTGGTAAACTGTTTCAGTTTCTTGACTAAAATATAATCGTTGACTGGGGCATCAGCTGCAAATGGGCATTTAATCCACCATTGCACGTAGATACTTACAGCAAACACACAGAAACGTTCTAATTTCTTGATTTGATTTTTGCTTGCAACTTCTGAATTGGGAATTTGCTTGCAAATTCTGAATTGGGAAACTGCTCAATTATCTTTCTGGACAATAATACTATTTTCATAGTGTACAGAAGTTTTGCTATTTATCTTGCTTTGTGCAAAGCTCCAGGGTGCTTTATGCTAAACTTCTGAGGTTTGGATCCTTTTGTAACTAATAACAGGCTGAGTTCAATAAGTTCTTGGTAATCCCCTCGAGTGAAATCTAACACTAGGAACTCATGGAAGCAATTTGTTAAGCTTTCTTGTTTCTTTTCAGTTGCTCTAGGAAGTTTAGGATAGTAAAAGTTTGCTTTATTAACTGGTGGAAGTTGTAAGTGGTGGCTCTTGAATCTGCAACAAATTATAATCATCATCGCTAATTAAAGCAAGTCTATTTAATCAATTAAAAAAATCTTTTTTTTCAATGATGTTGTTAAAACATTAGGCTTACCTTATTGAAGATAAAAACCTAACATGCTGCAGTATGCTGTCCTGTGATGTAAAGAGTGAATTAATTAATTCTTTAATAAAACTATACCTAATAGCCTTACAATTAGTCCATTACTAAAACCTCCACAGTATTTGTAATCCTAGAGTTTGTGCAAAAATGATTTGTTGATTTGAAATTTAATAAATTATTAACATTTCACAAAATTTAATCAATAGTTGCTATGTTAAAGCCTAACCTGTATTCGAGGATGTTGTGTCGAAGACCATGCCTATGATGTTTTTGTCGCATTTCCAATCTACAAGCAGATTTTTTGTTGCAACAGAGACAACGTTACCATGTTTCAGATCAGCTTTTGTGGTTGAACTTGGAAGGGCTGGCACATTAAGAAAGTTAATTCCATTTACTCCCGATACTAAAACAAAAGGTAGATGATCATCGGTGTCTTTGTAGTCTAAGGAAGCCATTAGTTTTCCGTCCCAATGTAACACCATTTTTGGAGATGGATTCCATTTGTCTTTTATTTGTTGGCTGATGAGGCAGTACTGATGTTCGATATCGATGGGCTGAACTGGAACTTAGATTTTTTTTTGAAACATCTCCTCCGCTGACAGATATCATCAAATGTAGGAATGAATTCATCTTAGTATTACTAATGTTATTCCTCACACTCCAGGCAATAACATTTGAATTCTTGAAAATATCATGTGGGACAAATATGTGTTCACCAGATTTAATTTGCCTTTTGTGTTGCCGTTCGATTTCAGAGCAGGCCGAGCTGGGTCCAGCAGTCCCCCTAACCCAGTGGTCGGCACCATATTTCCAAAGGGGCCCACTTGCAAAATTCTTGTTTTAGTTTCAGCCCACAGCAATAAATAAATTATATATAAAATAGGTTATATTACCTATATAACAGAATATAGTATAGAATTAAATTATAGAACTAATAATTGTATCAATACAAAATATATACTTAAGAAAAAAAACACATAAAACACAATTAAAAATTTGGTGAGTATTTTGTTGTTGCAGCTAGCACAAGGTCATTCAAATGAGTGTCAGTCAGTCTTGTTCTGTAAACATTTTTTATTATTTTCATGGCTGAGAATGTTTGTTCACATTGGTAACTAGTGCCATACATTCAGATAAGTCTATTTGCATGTTTTTTAAGAACTGGAAAACGTTCCTTCATGACAGCATGCCAGAAAATAATTAAATTTTCACCAAAAGTGCCTACTTCATCTTTTTTTGGTGCCTTTCTTCTCAACTCGTCATCACATTGAAAGTTAATTAGTTCATCCTCTGCTTTTAAAATATCAGGATGATATTTTAAATGAATGATATTTTATTTGATATGAATGATATTAGTATTCTAAAGGACTTCTTCAAAGTCCTTTAGAATACTAATATCATTCATATCAAAGTCAAATGGATAACACAAAAAAACCATATGCTTTTTTAAGTCTTCAAATTCATTAAATCTGTTTTCAAATTGATCATACAGAGCAGTCACTATTAATGAAAATGACGATAACATTTCCCTTGATGGTTGACATTCATTTAAAGTAGGAAAATGAGTACAACTACCAGATGCAAATTGAGTTTTGTACAAATTAAGTTTTGTCTTCATCACAGTGATGTGGTTGATCAAATCACAAACCAGCACACGGCGGCCTTGTAATTTCTTATTCAGAACATTGAATTGTGCTGTGATGTCGCAAAGGAAAGCCAGTTTACACTTAAACTCTTCAATAGACATTGTAATGAATGAAAATTTTTGAGTTACCATGAACTGCAGTACACTTGGCAAACACTCCCAAAATCTGTTAAGAATATTTCCTCTTGATAGCCACCTAACCTGCAAAAAATAGACAAACATTTATTTTTGATTGTAATGGTAAATTATTTATTTTTTGTCTATATACCTCTGAATGAAGAAGAAGATCACCATGTTCATCTTCATTTTGTTCCATTAGCGCACGAAATTGACGCCGTTTGAGTGCATTGGAACGTATATGATTGATTGTTTTTACTACAGCTGTCATTACATCATCAATTGTCGCAACTTTAGCGCACAGTGCTTCCTGGTGTATCACACAGTGATATGACATAAATTTGTTAGGAAACTCACCACTATTTCTCAGCAAAGTAACAACTCCTCGAATTCTTCCAATCATAGCAGGAGCGCCATCTGTGACAACTGAAGATATTTTTTGAAGAGGCACTTTCCTATTTTTTAATATTTTGAACAATTTGTCATAAATGTCTTGTCCAGTTGTAGTTGTTTCCAGTGGTTCAATTCCAAGCAGTTCTTCAAATAAACAACAATTCGTAGTGATAAAACGTGCATAAACACAGAGTTGTGCTTTACCGACAAGGTCAGTAGACTCATCGAGAGCGATACTCACAAATTCAGCTTCTGACAGATTGTTTGACAATTGTTCATAAACATTAACAACCATTTTCTCAATTTTTCGAGTAACTGTACGCGCGGACAAGTGCATACTTTGAAATTTGTCATGAATTTTTTTATCATTTGGGAAAAGAAATTTTGATGCTTCAATCATGCATTCTTTGATTATTTCACCATCAGTAAATGGTTTCAGGTTTTTTGCTAATATCCATGACACCATATTAGAGGCATGAGTTTCACAATCAACACTGCTAGACATTTGTTGAAACAAATTTTTCTTTTTTTCTAAACAGCTTTTCAATGAGTCATATTTTATTTTTCTGGTTGTTGAATCAAGAGGATATTTAGTATTGTACAATTCAGTATTGTACGAAATGATGTTCAAGCTTGGTTCCTTTCAGTTCACTAACAGTCTCATTACATATTAAACATAGAGCATTGTTACTTGGTCCCTCAGTGAAGAAATAAATCAGCTCCCATTTTTCATTCCACTGACGTGCATATTTACGCTTCGCTTCATGTTTACCTGGCATATCTTTGCAAGTTAATGTGTGTATTTATCAGAGTTGCAACTTCTAAGTAAAGCATCCAAACTCGATAACCGGTTACTCAATAACTGGTTATACTCGAGTAATTTTTGGTTATTCAATTTCCAAATATTGCGTCTTAAAAAACCGGTTATTTAAAACATCAAAGATTTGCCGACTATTTCTTTTATAATACTAATTTCGTAAAAAATATAAACAATGTAGTATTTTTATTCAAGAAAAGTATGAAAAACATTCTAAAGACAATAACTTTTACCACTGGTATATTTGATATGAAATAGTTTTTACAGCGTTAAATTAATTAAATTGTTGTTTGAGTTACTTCATCTGAACAAATTTGAATGTTCTAATTATTTTTGACGTGTTTTTCGAATGTTTTTATTTTTGTAGAGTAATATTTTAGCATGATTTAACTTTTAAGTATAAGGATTTTATTTGAAGTCTTAAAGTGCTACAGTGTTAGAGTGCATTAAAATTATTTTTTTACTTTGTCTAAAATGACAAGATCTGGTGTTAGGGAGTATTTTATAAGGAGGCTTTATAATTTTTACAGCCTGGAAAACAACTAAAAGGCCCACAACTACACTACTTTGTATATTATGCAGTTAGGTGGCTTGGGACCCACAAATTTTGTAGCAAAGGCCCACAATTGGGTCGCGGCCCACAATTTGCCGACCTCTGCCCTAACCAATTCATCACAAGAACTACTGGTTAACTCAAACTCATCAGTTTCTTTGAACATTATTGAATGGTCTCTTTTGGGAAAAGCTTTATCATAGGTTCTTTTCTGCCTTTTCTCAAAAACTTTTGAATGGGCTTTGTCAATTCCTGAACAAGATGCTTTCCTATCAGTTATCATGCTTTTCATGAAAGCAATGTCTGCAATGATGGATACTTTTTCCTTTGTTGTTTTATGTCGTTTTTGAACTTTCATATCTTGGAGAACAGATTTCTTATAAAATTTCATGGTAGCATCTAATGTTGACATAAATATCTTGATTCCTGGGTTATCTTCGATTTTCATTGTATTTCATTAACTTCATAAATTCATTATATTCTCCTTTAATTATTTTGCCAATGTTGTTTCTTCCACTTATTGAAGGGATATTTAACTTCAAATAATGCTTCAGGACATTATCAATTGTAAGAGATAATGCATCATTAAAGTTTAAACCCTTAAGGTTTGCAAGCAGGCAAAGAATTACTTGCTTTTTTGTTGGTAGTTTATGTCCCTTGATTTCCTTATCGTTGATACCAGGAGTGGTCCCTAATATCATTTTTATATATCGATCTTTATGTCTAGTTTCCATTATGATACATTTATATTATATATTAATCATTAGTAATCTGAAAAATAATCAAAGTTAGTTAAATAACAATACTAAACAAAGATAAAATAAATATTCATAAGATATTATTACAAAAAATGTATATTTTTCACATTATCAAACTTTATGTTGCTTGTGCTAACTCATATGTGATCAGATTGCAGAAAAAAATTAATAGCTATTGTTTTTTGGCCCAAATGCCTTACCAAAAACTTGAACAGCTATCCAGGACCAAATTTTGATTTTTGTGGGGCAGCTGGGACACCCTACTATACAGTATACTATACAGTATACTCCTTTAATTGCAGAATTAACTGTAGAACTGGTTTTTTCTTCTATACCTGTATTTTTATTGAACAAACAGTGTACAATACTTCAGTATTCACTTGTTTTCATTAAAAAAATTTTTGGAGTATTATAATGGCAAAGATCAGGTGATAAATTCATTTCAAAATAAAAAAATTTCTTTGTAATTTTTTGTGAATTTTTTAATATAAACTATTTTTACACAGACACAAGAGGGAAGAGAGTACAGAGAGCGAGGAGTGGGGACATCCATGCCTAACTTATTTTTGGGAATAGGTGTCCATTGTTGGGAGGTAAAGGACTTTAGCTCTGTTCTTTTATTATAAGAAGTAAAAGGGCCTAGAGAATGGGATTCTGAGTCTAATTTTTTTAAGTTTATTTTCTGAATACTCTAATGTGCTTCCATGTGAGTATTGCAGCAGTTTTTTGTTTCAATTTTAAATTGATGCTATTTATTGTGTTGGTGCTTTTTCTTGTATTGGTGGACTAATTTTAGTAATAGTGAATCAAATTAATAAGATACTGAGCAGTAATCGCAAAATTATTCACAAAGGCAGTTACTTTGCTTTAATGAACAGTGTAATTATAAGTCAATAATACCTGTTTCCTATGACCCAATTTTTTGTTTGCCTACTCATCATAGAAGAACAAAGTTAAATTTGTAAGTTATATAATTTTTTTTACATGCTTAAAAGGAATTCAACATTCTCATTAACCCTTTGTATAAAATGAGATTACTTTTTTGTTTATGCTTTAAGAGAGTGGTTTATTATTCAAAGATAGCTTTTGCTTTAATTTACATAAAACAGCCAAAAAAAGTTGCATTGAAACAAAATGATTTTCTTTAAATGTCTAGAAAGCTTAAACATAAAATGAATTTCTAATTTGTAAAGCAAATAAAAATTTTTGGTCTAGTTTTTTTATTTATTTTAAACTTATTATATGAAAGTCTGCGATTTCTGCTTTAACTTAGCTTCATTTTTAAAATTGAGATTTTATTTCACTTTTACCAATTATTAACCACTTTCATGGGTCTTTAACTATGAGGAATATTATCCTGGAAAGTTTTTATAAAAAGATTTATGCAAAGATTTTAAAAAATTAGTATGATTTTTTGAAAGTTTATTATTACTATCTCGTTTTAACAAAAATGGATTCAATCAAGAGTTGTGTTATAGTTTTTAATTCAGATCAAGTTGAGTCCCTTATCTTAACAGCATTTATTATTAACAAAAATTAGTGAAACTTTTTTTTTACTCTTTGATAAAGATAAAAAATTCTCCTACTTACAGCAGTTTTAGAGGCTGAATGTCACAAGTTTCATATGCTATGTGGTCAAAATTACAGATAAAGTCAAATACCACTTCAAAGATATTCCAAGGTCTTCAAAATCAAACAAAACATAATTTTAGCATGTTTTCTTTTAGTAGCAAATAGATCTTAGTAACAGTAGTCAATATTATTTGAATTGCTATGATGGATATTATTATAAAAAATGTAACCAAAATAATTTATAGTGGATTTTTTTATTAATAGCTTTGATAGCATGTTTTAAAACAATGCTATTAAAGAATTCCATTCCTGAAGAGTTAACAATTCAACTTGGTCTTTATTAGTTTTGAGGAGAATAATTATTCATAGTTTGGTTCCTAAGTATTATTTAATAAAGATTAATTTTTAATATTTAATGTTTAATAAAGGTTAGTTTTTAAAAAAACTTTATATGTTTTTGATTATAAATTGGTCTTTACTATTGGTTTAAATTTTTATGCTTTTGCATTCTAGTGAAAATATTTCTTGGTTATAAAGATCAACGCAATAACATGTCTAGAAGTTTAGTAAACTCAATATGTTCTGATTGCTGGCATCAACATCAATTGGCTGCCCATACACTGCTACAAAAAATAATTAGTTTCTTAAAAGTACTATTGGAGTACATGAAAAATGAAAAGCGTGTAAACCTTTTTTCAAGTTCAATTTTGGTGGCATATGACTCCATGAAGTTCTATGAATTATCACACTGCCCATTGCATCAACATGGGGGATGTTTTAATGTTTGTTTAAACCATAATACTATACCTTTACTGTTACATCGTTGTCATGAGAATGCCAGTAAAGAAACAGTCAGAAATAATTTATTTACAAGTATTCCAAAAACTCCTGTGACATCTTTAACTAATAAAATGGATTATTGCTCTTCTATTCGGATGATTGATTTTGGTCATAGTTTTATAGATATGGAACCCACTGCACTTGATGACAATTACTTATTTGGATTGAAAGGTTTAATTTCTTTTTTAGAAAGATTGACGAATGTTGACCCTAATACATCTTAGAAATTCCATAATCTCTGGGAAATTTCCAACTGCTTTCAGTTTCCATCACATTTTTCATTGAAGAAGAAGAAGAGAAGCATGTTTTTATTATTCTAATATTACAAAAATTATCTAAAGAAACATTTTGGGTTATTAATTCATATTTTATTTAATCTTAACTATTTTTGTTGGTACAATCATGAATTTTGTAATTTGTTTATAATATTCACATTTTATCTTTTAACTTTGGTATCTTTTTTGACTCTGTAAATATTTTTGGAAATTTTATGGGCAAGATGACATATAAATGCATGTATAAAGATATACAAATAAAGCAATGATTTATAAATAAATGATTTTGAATTTGAATTAGTTTTCATGTTTTGCTAGCTTTGAAGAACTTCTATATAAATAATTAATGCAGTGAAACATTCAAGTTAAACATTCAAGACTTTTATTTAAAATGTTTTCTTTTAATGTTAGTTATATGATGATTGTTTTAAAATCTGTTTTGAAGTTAAAATATTTAAGT
This sequence comes from Hydra viridissima, assembly GCA_014706445.1. Classification (NCBI taxonomy): domain Eukaryota; kingdom Metazoa; phylum Cnidaria; class Hydrozoa; order Anthoathecata; family Hydridae; genus Hydra; species Hydra viridissima. Next base: position 42,262 of record QPEY01002064.1, on the reverse strand, counting down.
AATGTTTTAAAGTATCATAAATTTCTAAAAATTCTCTATATCCTTAATGTTTGTTAATAATGGATAGTTATAGTTTCGGTTTTAAAAAGAACAATTTAAAATTCAGATTTTTAAATAATTGGCTGAGGTAGGTTTTTATCAAGTATTTTTTTAGTTAAAAGAAAAATAGTCAAGAATTTATATGCAAATTATCTCTGAAGATGTCCTCAAACCAAAAAGTTCAGATGTATTTAAACAAGCATGATATTACAAAGCTTTTTGAGGTAGATAACTTTCTTTGTTATTCTGTTTTAAAGCAATTCTATAGCAATTTTTTTTTCTTTCTTCAGAAGAGTATTTAATAAAAGTAGTGAATTTTATATAAGTAAACTTTTCTATTTTATAAAATTCTTTTCAATTGATTATTCTATTATGTTTTTTGTTATAATTAATGATATTTTAATGTTTTTATAAAATTATTATGTTTTTTTTGTTTTTTGTTATAATTAATGATATTTTAAGGTCATGATGGCCAAGTTAGTTAAAGAAATGCCAAATGAACCTGTTACATATTTGATCAAGTTTTTGCAAAAGGTTTACCCAAAAAAAGTATGTTTTGTTTAAAAAAAGTATAAGTAATGATTTTTATCTTCAATAAAAATTCCTGTAATTTGTTTGGTTGTAGAAACTCATAGGAAATTGATATGTTGTATTTGAGCTTATGATTTAAATTTCCGATGTATATTCTTCATGTATCTTTAACCTAATTTTGCCTGTATTTATTCCGCTGTACTTCTGTACTTCTTCTTTAGAGATTGAAATGTTTCAATGATGTTAATATTTATCTGATAACTTTGCTGTGTTTGTACACACAACAAAGTTACAATATTGTATTATGATACATGCTGTTGATTACAGTTAGTCTTGGCAAGTTAGTTTCTTAGGATGTTTATTGTTTACTTTGTAATTGCACTATTTAGGTTGGTGAAGTATTAAATCCTGTTCTTAACAATCAGATAAAGCTCACAGGTTCGTCAATACCAAAGAAGTATTCACAAGATCCACAAGGTATTACATTATTACTGTTACTGAAGGCTTTGTTCACCTAAAAAAAAGCACTAAAATATAAAACTCTTTACTTTGCTAATTTTGTACTGGATTTCTAGCTTTATGCTTTAAAATTTCACTTACGTTAATAAGAACTGTCAAAATCTTTAGAGTTTCCATAGTGTAAAATGCCCCCAATTGTTTCTTCCCGTTTTAAATTTATTTGAATTTATTTTAAGTTTGTAGGAGACTAAGCTCTTTTATTCTTTCTGTCTTTACTAAAGTTATTAAATGGTTTTTAAATATGATTCCTAGTAAGCAGTAATAGATGTTTAGTCACTTTAACAAATAATTTCATAAGTTAATAGTGTTTGTCTAGTTTATTTAGCATTATGACTATAATATAATCCTTTAAGTTGTCTTTGTGAGTAATTCCATGTCAAATCATCCATCATTCAAACTAGTCAAAGATTTTTTCACCATCACTAGTATCCAATAAAATAATACTTATCCAAATATTTGACATTTTGTGGTTACAGAGCTATGACTGTTGATGGTTTTTTTTGCAAGACCAAAAGATATCACAGGCCAACAAAAATATGCTATGGAAACTTTTTTAAATGCAGCTGAATCTTATGAATTTTTGAGTACTGATATTGTATTGGGCATCAGTTTTTTTTTGTTTTTGTTTTTTTGTCACCCACTGTTCTCTCATATATTGACCTTGAATGAAGTGATGGGTGTATCACCCACTTTTAAGAATCAGGTAAAATTGTTAAAATTGTTTGCTGGCCTGTGAATTTATAAGATGTGACTCACAAGGAATAATATTCCAACTGATTGTGGCAGTGAATAGTCTGTAAATCATATTTAAAAAGTTGCATCTTCAGTGGAAAAGTTTTATTTACTTAACTCTGTATTAGATGAAAAAGTACACCCAAAAAAAAATTGTGAATTTTCATTTAAGACAATGGAATAAAGCAATCAAGTAAAATTTTAGTGAAAATTTTTAAATGTTAAAGTAAAAAATCAGCAGACAAAACTTTCTATCATTGAAAGTATGTTTGCTTAAAAATTTTTGAAAGTTTATGTTCCTGTTGTTAAAAGTTTTCTTTTTTTTAGTAATTAGTTTTAAAAAAATTTAATTATAAAAAAAAGTTATTGTGTTATCTCAAGCTGAAATTATTTTTGTTTATTAATGTCATCAAAAAATACACTTATATGCACTTAACATTATATCTAAAAGTAGAGTTTGTATTAGTTTTTAAATTTATTAACTGTTTTTGGTTAAACAACACAAATTTTGGGAGAAGGGCTATGTTTTATTGCATAAGTTTGGAATTTATTTCCATAGACACATTTTTATCAAATAAACAGATCCACAACTTATCTAACAAATACCATAATTATTCCTACAAATTCTTTACTGTTGTCTTTGTAATATTAGGTTTAATGTAATGTATCAAGTACTTTATCAACTGGAACTGATTTTTTAGAGCACATAAGGCTAGTTTTTCTGTAAACTAAGGTTTTGTTAATATTGTCACAGTAAAGATGCAGATTTCTTCAAAATCCTTTTCTTCTATTGCATTTAGATAAAATTGGTTTGCCTCTTTTGGTTTGCATATTGTAACTTTAAATTGATCAGCTAAATCTTTAAGACTGTTATCATTGATATTCATTGATGTAACATGTTTGTTTAAGCCTTTTTTAACTCTTTCCCTACCACAAGCCGCTGACAGCGGCTTTTGTTTTTTAATGTGTATTCAACTTTTATATATTTAAAAAGATCTTTTCTTTGGCTTTCTTTATATATGTATAGTTTGTTATGGTTTCAAACAGATTTATTACTTGAATTTTTTATAGAGTTGTTGTTTTTCTACACACTTTTTTTTACATTTTTCTTTTTGAAACAAATTATACTGCTGTAAACATAAGTCCCTTTCATGTTAAAATAGAAAGTCTTGACTGCTATTATTTTCACAGCATTGACATCAGTAATATCATAGAGTTTAGCTGTTTTTACATGAAAATTAAATTCTTGTTGATTACTTTCTTTATCTTTTTTATTTTATCTTTAACTTTATGTTTAAAAAGAATCAGCCACTCATAGCTAAGCATATGAGTTGATTGCAAACAGGTTTCATATCAAATATTTCAATTTGCAAAGTTATCAAAAAGTGACAATCCAAAGATCTAACAATTTTCTAAAATAATTTAACTTATTTGCTTCTAATTTGCAAGGTGAGCAGTGTTTTTGAAAAACAAAAAATAACTGTTACCTAGGCAAATATTTGAACAGGTTCTTAACTCTGTCAAAAGTTTGATTAAAAATGTTATTGACAATTGTTACCTAGGAAAATAGTTCTTATAGTATTTTTATAAAAATATTTTAAAGTAATAAAACCTGTTTAATAACACCTGATGACTAAAAAATGAGACAAAATTTAAATCAATTTATGTATGCTATTCATAATCATGCAATTGAAGTAAATTAGTATATTTATAGGGAATTTAATGCTCTATTAAAATTATATTATAGTTTTAAAATATTAATTAAAATGGCTCCATATAAAACAAATTTCAAAAGACCTAAGAAAACGCATTTGCCAATTTAGAAATTCACATCTGGAAAAGTAAAAAATCTTCACAGTAAAACACTTTCTAGATGAAGGAGCATCGAAAGCGACCATATATCATGCTCTAGAAAGTGTAGACAATAATTTAGGCTATCAACAAAAAAAAAGGAAGCAGTCCAAAGGCAAAAAAAATGGACAAAAAGCACATAGACCAATTGAAAAAGGCTTTTGATCATCATCACAGTGTTTCACAACATCAAGTAGCTCGAAGATTCGATTGTGACCAATCGTATATATCTAAAATTCTTAAAAACAAGACAAATATTAGATATTACAAGAAGAAAAAGATTCCACATCAAAGCGAA